>VXBI01006779.1:2783578-2915856 GCA_013397375.1 Toxostoma redivivum | reverse complement strand
TTTTTTTTTTTTTTTTATTAATGCACAAAACCAGGCAGTGAAATAATTGCCCCTTGGGATAGGAAATAAGGATGTTTCCATTTATTCCTCCGTGCATTCAAGCAAAGCCAGTCAATTGTCTAAATGTACTGACTTGGGTTCTATTCATATGTGTGGGACATTAGAAATGTGGAGTTTCCATTACCTTAGAGCTTTTCTTTGCTGTATATTTGAGCTGGGATTTTCTTTTGAAGCTCAACCACCTTCTAAGCTGTGCCAGCACCACGAAACAACAGCAAAGTCTGCTGTGCCATGCCCTGAAAAGTTCAACTTGTCTCACCCAAGGTTATTCATCTTAAGGAGTGTGTTAATTCTTGGGCAATCTAAAAAGTGATCTGAACACCCAAGAAGGCACGTGCTTCTTCCTGATCCCCAAAATTTCATGTTTTTTTACTGCTTTTACACAGATGATTCCTGAGCTGCCTAAAAGATAAAGAAGTTCTAATGCAAGACTCTTCAGAAGTTCCATTTTTAATTTCCTTTGAAAATGGATGATTCAAATCACTCTGTCCAATCTTTTTGCCCTGCCCATCTCCCATCAAAATAAGAGATTTGGTCATAAAGTGAAGGAAAAAGGCTTTAAACTATTAGGAGTTTAAAAATTAAAATTATGAAAGCGCTGCCCTCCTATGAAAATAACCATAAAATGTTGAATTTTTGTTACTCAGTAAAAAATTGCCTTGTGGAAAAAGAAAATATTTCAACCATCTCTTGCCTGGGCTCTTCCCAGGTGGATCCATGGCAGGCAGGAGCTGCTTCCTTCCCTCTGTGGCAACTGAGGCCATGGCCTTGGCCACCTGAGAGCCTGATTGCTACACAGCATTAATTACAAACCTGAGCATTAGCCAAGAGTCCACCTCATGAAACTGTGTGACTTCATGGCACTGCTGCTTTCAGTTTAAAAAGAAATTTTTTTCCTGGTGTTTGCTGCCTCAGAGAGAAATAATGATGCAAAACTAGTAAAATATTAAATAAAAATAGAACTTCTGTCTTATTTTAGTAACTGATTTCAGCTCACTTTATTTCTGACTCTGAGTTTTAATTTGCCCTCCACTTATTTCACTGTTATTTATTGTTTCTCTCACTCTTGGCTGCAGCCCTGCTGCCTGCTCCTTCAGGATTTTGCAATATGAGTGAACCCAGAAATGCTTCTTGAAATGGGTCTGCCTTGCCGTGCTAGCTGCCTGTGCTTTGTTGCAGCCCTTTTTTCTCTGTTTTTTCCGTCATGGGGTGTTTATGAACATTCTTGTAGATATTTTGACCTAATTGTGGTGTGCAGCCTCCCTCCTGACAGAGCTTTGGGAATTTGTTCTGCAATAACAGCTGCATTACTTTATTTTACTTTATTTTGCTTTATTTTATTTTACTTTATTTTATTTTATTTAGAAAAAATAGGGTGCTGTTCACACTTTGTTCCCAAACTGTTACTTCACTAAAAGAGCACAAGGTTAGGGACAAAGATGCTTCCCTGTCACTAAAAGAAATCTCTGAATGACATGTTTGTTGGCAATGCAGGTTTTGTGTGGGGAGCCTGGAGCCAGCTTTGTCCATGTGGGATGGTGACCAAGGAAAAGCCACAGGAAATGCACTTGGGGATTTGTTCCCAAAGCCTGGCCACAGGCAGACACTGTGACTTTGTGAAACCTGGCTGCTCTCCAGGCCACTTGTGGCTGTCAGGACATGTCTCTGGTGCCTGGCCATCCCTGTGCCCCGTGTCCCATGATCCATGGAACTCCATGGGTGACCCTCTCTGCCAAAATTCCTCAGGGGCTCCCCTGGAGCCATTTTTTTGGAGAATTTTAGGTTCTGTTCTGTATCATTTGCTGTCTTGTCCCTCTTCCATTTTCACTTTCACAGGGTTATATAAATAAGTTTATTCCCAGTTTCAGATGCCACTCTGCATTCATTGGATGTTCCTGCCTGTCTCAGGGATGTTCCAGCTGGTTTCCATGTACCATTGTTGTGTAAGGGCTGCCCACAAATATTCCCTTTTTCCTCTCTTTTAGCTAACCAGCCCTTTTTAACTGGTTCTGTGAAGGCCTTTCTCACAGGCTACTACTATGCCATGACACATTCCCTAAATATCCATATGGAATAATTTTTAGCCATAATTTAAAATTAAAAGCATGTAATAATACAGACACTTGCTCTGTGCCACAAAACTCAAAAACTTGTTTGTGAGTGCAGCAGAAAGTCCAGAGATTGACAGTGAACCAAATAACAGGAGAGATCTTATAGGTGAGCACAGAATTTATATTTCCAGATCAATCAGCATAAAACCAAGGGGGAAGTGGCAGTTTAAACCAAAGGTTGGTTGAATGTTCTTCAGCTGATTGCTGCAATAAAACAATTATTTGTAATTAATTGAAATAGTTCTTCAGTGACAGAAAGTGGTTGAAAATTCTGCCAGCTCCCTTGCTAAAGAATGAGAAGGGAAAATATTTGATTTCAGCTCTCTGGCAGGATGGTTCTTGTCTGGAAGCAGAAACCACTTCTGCCAAATCTTCATCCTGTCCTTCCCTCTTTGCATCACATCAGTTCCATAGAGAAAGGAAAAATAAAACCCAAACTCCATGAACAGCTGCAGGTGTGGGGTCTGCTGGAGAGCTGAGAGCACAAACCTGGACGTGCTGGAGCTGAGCTGGATGCTGGACTGTGAGCTGCAGCAGCTGGGATGGAGGCACACATATTTTGGGTTGGGATGGAGAAACTGTAATTAATTTCCAGCAGAGCAGTGGGGCAGCTACCTGGGACCAATAATTTTCTCCAGCTGTTGCAGCAAAATTTACCTCAGCTCATTTGTCAGGCTTTGAATCTTTAAATCCGTAACTGTAATTAATTACGAATCTCTAATTATCCCAAAATGATGTGCTATATTTAGGGTTAAGGCGTGGTGAAATCCAGAGAAAACATGAGAGAAGCTGGAGGATGTTCAGAGCAGGAGATGCCAGGAAAATTTGTGTTTTCAGAGGTGCAGGGGAAGCCGAATGGTCAAAGTGTCAGTGACCTCTAGGGCAGGTCCTAAAGTGCCAGGAGCCACTGTCCAGTGCTTGGACATCGATCCTTGTGTTCCTAAAAAATGCAGTGACCACTAAACTTGTCAGCAGAGATTCTGATATTGGAGACCCAAAGCCGAGTAACCCTTGGCATTTAAACAAACAGAAAAGTGTTATTTTCTAAACCAGAAGCACACGGGATAAGGTTCTTTACAAGAACCAATCTACAATCTTAACAAGAAACACCAGTGGGACAGCGCTGAAAAATCAGTGCAGGTGGGCTCTGGCCCTGCCCTCTTCGGAGGAGAAAACCCATTCACACCTGAAAGCCTTTTACTTATTAAGTTAAAAATTGTATAGCTTTTAACTGGTCTGCAAGCAGCTGATGTGACTCAGACAAAGGTGTAATGTGGATGGAGGCATCACTTGGAGCTAAAGTTTGGCCTTTCTGCAAAGGATCCTGTTTTCCAGAGCCCAGACTAAAGCATTTAGGAACCAGTCTGTGGGACCAGCTGGATTTGGGGTTGGATTTCAGCAGAGCAGCAGGTATAAACCTGACACGCTTTTTGGGTGATGCTGGGCTGCTGCTCGTTGCGGGGATTTGTCAGCACCATCCTGAGCAGAGGTAAGCTCTGATAACAGAGCCCGGGCACATCTGCATGTGTATGAGGTCGTTGTGGGGACGTTAAAGGAGGCAAACTATGCATGTTTGTGTGTGAGTGAGGGGTGTCCCCTCGGAGCCTCGAGCACCGTCCCGATAGCGGGGATCTTTGTGCTGGATGGCGAGGGAACGCCCGCACTTAGCGGCTTTGTCTGCGCGCAGATAGAAGTTGATAAGATGCTGCTGAGGCGTTCCTGCTAAACTTTCCCGCAGAGAGCTTTTCCAGGGATTCGCTCCAGGAAAATCCGCTGGGCTGGAGGGAGGATTCAGAGTGGATTTTTGTTGATGTTTGAAGTAAAAATTGTTTCTGGTGATTGTGATGTTAAAAACCAGTACAAGCGTAGTTAAAATTAATCCTTTTTTTACGAATTTGCTGGCAAGGTAGGGTAGTGAGAGGCATCAGAGATGTAAAGGTGAGAATGAGTCGTTGGGCAAGAACTAAAAATGTGAGAGAAAGGTGTTAAGTCGATTACGGGGTTTCTTTCGTATTCATTTTCCTCAGATAAGTCACGACCCCCCAAAAAAATAAAAAAAATGCAAGCGTGATGAGGTGTTCGGCTCGCTTGGGACAGCGCTGTTGGTCGGTCTGGGTGAAGAGAATATTCTGCTTTTCTTGGAAAACTCGAGGCTTGCCCCTCGGCAGCGCTGGGTGCGCGGGGCGGGGAGGATGCGGGGATGCTGCGGGAGATCCGAGCGCGTCCCCTTCGGTGTCCCCTCGGTTCTGACTGTCCCCTGGCTGTCCCCTCGGCCCCGGCTGTCCCCTCTGGGGGCTCCTCTCGAGTCCCCGCCCGGCTCCGGGCTCGCAGCAGGTCGCGACCTGCCGGGGCTGGGGATGGAAGCAGATCACAGCCGGGGCCGGGGGGGATGGAGCCCCAGGCCGTCATCATCTCACACAAACCCGCACATTTGCATAATGTACTGTACAACGTGAAAACTGAGGAAACTTTTTTTTTTATTAATAAAAAGAGGTGAAAGAGCTTTTAAAAAGGATGTCCAAAATTTGCAGTTTCCAGAATGGCAGCAACTGGCCAGAAAGGATTTCAAAGGTGACTGATTTAGAAATCAGTGTACTTGGGGAAAGCAATAACCCAGAGGTAGCACCATAAACAGAAATGAAATATTGTGCTGGTGTGAAATGTGGAGCCCACCCTTTTTGAAGGAGCTGTTTCTCCAGACCTGTTGGAGGCCACACGTGGGAGAAATCCCTCCTTCCACAGCAGGGCAGAGGCAGGGAGAGCCAAAGCTTGTGGAGTCACCAAGCCAAGGCATTTTTAATTACAGGGGAGTGACTCAGATTTTGATGCAGAGGTCAAAACATGGCCTGGGATCTCCAAAAATGCACCTGGAGCTTACACTTGGCCAGGGCTGGCTGGCTGGGAGCAGTGGGTTCTGTGAAAGGATCACCAGGTGGATCAGGGCTGATGCCTCGTGCTCAGCTGGACTCACTGCTTCCCACACAGGCTGATCCTGCACTAATTCTGCAGTGGAAAAATGATGTGGAGGTGAGGAAAAAAAAAATCCCAGGAAACTGTAAAGCTTGGATGTTGTCTCTGTTGTGATGCTTTAGGAAGTGCTGGCTGGCTTTTGTAGCAGCTTGAGAAACATCCCAGAGTGTAACTATGGCCATGGAGCTCTTTAGCTACAGCTGCTGCATTTGAAAAAGAACAATAAAATTGCCATTTTAAGGAGGGAAGAAGGCAAAAGATGTCCCTGCTGGCTGGATGTGGAGGTGGGCTTGGGAATGGAGTGACCTGGAAGTGAGGGCAGGGGCCAGCTCCCTCCCTGGCAATGAGTGTGGTGTCCAGGCTGGGCAGCAGAGCTGGCTGGAAGTGACTCCAGCTCTTGCCTAAGGAACTGGTTATGGTTTTAATACCAACCAAACTGCTTCCAGCACAGCCCTGTGCTTGTAGGTGATTGTGAGGCAGCACTGGATTTCCTGAGAGGCTCTGTTTTAGCAGGGTTTGCTTTCCTAACCCCCAGCTCCACCATTCCCTGCAGGACTCCCAAAGTTGTGGTGTTCAGCTTTTCCCCAGGCCTTGGCAGTGATGTCCAGGTCCTGATTCATCTGTGTGCAGGGAAAGGCAGCTGCCTGCTCTGAATTTGGGAGGTGAAATTCATTTCTGGTCACAGTGAGCCACTTCTGAAGTATTTATGGTCAGATCAGGCACTCTAATTTTTACTGCAATAAGTCACAGTGAAATACCTAAACACTTTGCATGACTAAAAAGGCAAATTGCTCCTTGTCAGGGGACACTGAGGTGTGTGAAATCTGTATTTATCAGCATGGCCTTAGAAAGTGGTTGTACAAGGAATTGGGCTTGTCTAGTGAAAAAGATTACATTTTAAAATTTTTGTTGTGTTTCTTCCTCCTCAGTCCTCCCCTTTTACATCTCTTATGAATTTACTGGTTGGGGAAAATTTCCTGCCTTGTACCAGGGTGTAAACTTAAAAATAGGATAAAAGGAAATAAACATGTTGAAATAGAGGACTGCATGTCTGTGCTAATAGGCTTCATTTAACTGCAGCATTTTGTATCTCTGGATGTTTTTCTGCTTCTTTCCTCCAATTCTTCCTTGGGATTTATATCCCTGCACAGATCCACTGGGAGGTTATGCTGCATTTATGAGGATGACACAAGTGACTCTTCCTGTGGTTCCTGTGTGCCCTTCCCTGAGCTCTGAATATGGCCTGGATCTGTGTGTGGTTAGGGATGTCACCACACCTGCCAGCTGGAAAGTGCCCCTTCCATCTCTCTGTCCCTTTCTAGGCCACTCTCAATCACCTTTGAACAATTTTTTTTTTTTTCACAGCCAGGCTGTTATTGGCAGTGCCAAGTGACAGGATGGGGAGGCATGGACAGAAACTGATGCACAGGGAATTCCACCAAAAATTGGGGTAGAGCTTTCCTGTGAGGGTAACTGAGCACTGGAACAGGTTTTTCTGAGAGGTTGTGGAGTCTCATTCCCTGGAGAAATCCAAAATCCATCTGGACAGTGCTGGGGAAGGTGCTCAAGGGGACCCAGGCTGAGCAGTGAGGCTGGGCTGGATGACCTGCAGTGATCCCTTCTGACCTGAACCACTCTGGGAGGCTGTGTGGAAGGTGGAAATGGTTATTACAGGATGCAGTGCAGCTGGGATGTTGTGGAACAGCCTCCCCTGGGACTTTAATGAGCTTCATTACAATAACGAGTCAAGCAAACCTGTCTGTGCTGCTGCTGGGTGTGAGAGCTGATTCCTGCAGTTGGTGACTTGATGTCTGGCTGCTGGAAGTCTCTTTAGTTGGTGCCTGTGCCCTGTACTTATTCCTGAGGTCTGAAACAACATCCTATGCAGGCAACTTTGGGATTGTGTCCCAAATACTTTGTAGGCAACAAAAGTTGTTGTTCCCAGCTTACCCAAATGAGCAGCTTGAAGGGAAGAAGGTTCTTGTGTCTGAGGAAGAAACGTAACAAGTTACAAAGCCTGAACTGGGCAAATAATGAAAGAACTCAACTTTTCCTCTTTAATTTTTTTTGGGTTTTTAATCACTGTGAGAATGTTCCCTCTGGGATGTATTAGCTGACCCTTACAATACAAAGGAAAGGTGTCAAAGAACACCTTCTCAAAAATATGTACCTAAAGCCCCCTGGGGCCCAGACTCTTTCTTCCAGCAGGGTTAAAACCCAGAGCCACCAGGCAGGTGGGAAATTGCATCCCTGGGGATGTAAGAGCTGAGGGCAGAATGCACAGTTGCTTTTTGGGGCTGAGCTGGCCACAGCAGGGGCAGCTGCAGGACTGGCCCAGGGGAGCCTTCCAAGCCTTTTCCAGCCCTTTTCCAGGAGCACTGTGAGCATTTCTGGTGAGTCACTGCTGGGCTCAAGCAATGCTGCTGGGCTGAACCATTCTGTGATGCAGAGGTCATCCTTGCTGTTACTTCTCCTGGCAGTGCTGAGCTGTTGTGACAGTGATGATGCTGCCTGCTGTTCATCCAGCCTTCCTGGAGATGCAGGAGTCAGCTGGATCTGGGCTGAGAGGCACAGTCAGAGTCATCCCTGCTCTGTCCTTTGTTGTCCTGAGTCCTGTCCAAACACCACAGCCACTGTGTGTGAGGATTCCTAACGGGCATGGATGTGCTGGGAGCTGTTTTCCCACCACACCCCGGTGCTGCACTACATCACCTCATTATCCAACAGGGTCACTTGTCTGGGTGCACCTCTGATTTTTCCATGCAGTCATGCATTTCTGCTGCATGCTTCAACTTCCTGCCTCATCAATGCAGCCCTTGTGCAGCCCTCAGCATCTCTGTGCATTCATCAAAGCACGGCTCATCCTTGGGGGTGTGTGCTGGGGAGAAGACTGCCCTGGCTGCTTTGTGTTGAGGGGCAGAAGGAACCATCCAGAAATGCCTTGTTCTTGCTCTCCCAGGGATGCCAGGCTGGGATGGGTTTCATTCCTGCCTCTGCTGGGAGAGCATGGCTGTGTGTTCTACCTGGAATCAGGTGGAGTTTCCCATGTGCCAGGACAGGGAGAGCCCCTGGCACAGATTGCTCCTCACAGGGTTATTTCCACATCCCCCACCAAAACAGCCTCTCCTTCTGCCTGAGCTCCTCTTCCAGCCCAATTCCTTGGAACAAGGAGTGAGTTTTGAGGGGTTTTGACCATAATTTCCTTTCTAGTTTGAGAGATTCCCTGACTGGAGAGGTCCAGGTCTCCTCTTCTGTATTTCCTGGCTGTGTGGGGTGTCTGTGCCCACAGCCAGGTCTGTCAGCAATGCTGGGGGCTTTACCATGAAAAAAGGAGTGAGGACAAAAAGCTGCCCAGGAGTGCTGGGAAAAGGGTGAGGAACAGCCCTGCCATCCCTGTGGAGGTGCTCAAAGCACTGGAGGGATCTCCTGCACCATTTCAGGAATTGGGCTGGAGCAGGGGAGAAGTGTGAGGGTGTGTGCAAGGTGGTGCTGTAATTTTGTCTTTATTTCTCTCCATCCAAACTTATTTATATTGACAATTCATTAAATTATTTTTCCCCAAAACAAGTCTGTTTTGCTCATGGCAGCACCTGGCCGGGGGTCTCTGTGCTTTTTAAGTTGAACTATGAGTTTGCTGATCTTTCCTCTCCTATTGAGGAAGAGTGGGAATGTGAGTGGTGAGCCCACCACATTTGTGCTGCTCTGTGCTCACACTATCTCCTTGATTTTATCACAAACTTTTCCTTTTTTGTTGTTAACCTGGTGCCCACAGTCCTCTAATTCAGCAGGAACCCTCCAGATAAATCCCCTGGTCAGTGTGTGGGGAGTACCACAGTTGGAATGGGCCAGGTTTCAGCTTTGGGTTCCCTGGGCTGTGAGGATTTTACAAAGGCTCTGTGTCATCTCCTGCAGTCCAACCAGATTTTCCTCAAAATTGTGAACAACACACTTAGAATTTTCAGCCACAGCTAAAATTCTATGGTTAAAAATATTAACTAGGGCTGTGTGTGTGCTTATGATGGCTCCAGATGCAACTGCAGGAAACTCTGTGCAAGGAAAGCTGCAGTCCCAGCTCTGCATGTGCAGGTCCAAACACTTGGATTCATTCTTAAGATGTGCACAAAACTCCTTCCCCTTCACTTGGTTTTACTGTAACTGACAAAGCTGCCTGACTCAAGCATTTCAGAAATCGAATGCTTAAGATTTCACTGTGGATTTTTTTGGCTCCAAAGTGATTTTGTTATGTCCCCAGAGCCCGGTTAAATCCTTAGTTATAATGATTGCACACTGAAGGGTGCTGTTACATAGAAATGCTGTCCCATAATGGCTTCGTTGCTGTGGAAAATCCGATGTTATTTGGTCATTCGCTGCGAGTTCCCTAAGCCATCAAGACATTTGCCTCAAGGCTACAAACACAAAGCTACAGGCAAAACCCTCTGGACATAATGAGTGGGCATTTATGCAGAACTAAAAACTGGAACAGCTGAGCAGTGGATCTATGAATAGCAAGCATGCCTCTGAGCACAAAAGACATCATTCTGCAGTAAAGGGGTTTATAATGGTTCTGACATCTTGTATGTCAAGATCATGCTACGTTGTTGTAACTTTTTTTTTTCCCCTGTTTGTTTGTTTGAGCCGTGTTCTTTAAGTAAGGTGTGAGTGATTAAAGGGTGTGAAGGAAACCCTAGGTAAGAACAAAAATTGGGCAAGGGACACTTTTGGTAAGAACAAAATTGGGCAAGGGACACTTTTGGCAAGATCCATCATTTTGATCATGTTTGCTAGGGAGCAAGCTTATTGCTCCCGTGCTGTATTCCCAGTTCCACCCTTCAGGATTTCTTAGGGGTTCCTCTTGTATCAGCAGCTCTAATAGGCTGGGATCTAATGTTAGCTGAGAAGTGTCTTCTGATGGAAACACAGAGATTGGACTAACCATAAACTACAGGGTCAGGGAGTCAGGCAATACAAAGAAGGGCAATAAAATTCAGAGTGATTTGGATCAACAGGGAGCTGGAGGAGCTTCACGCTGAGAAATGTACCCCAGCGAGGTCTCAGGCCTTTGCAAATCATCTACAGGCACTTCCAAAGAAATGGCAAGAGCAAGATGGGAAGGGATGTGTGCCTCTTGCACCAGGAGCATAATGAAAACCCAGAGCAGAAATTGGAGCTGGAGTTAGGATATAGAAACAGCCTAGAGGAAAGGGAATGTAAGAATACACAAGATGGTAAATCATTATCTGCATGTTTGCATCCACATGTATCTGATCAGTTCTTGAGACACTGTTGATTTCCAAGTTGATATGGGGTTTTTGGGGTTTTTTTTCCCCATATTTTCCTTGTGCCGAAGTGCTGTGGGACTGGGAAGGGATTTGCCAACCCTTTGTGATTGGGAAAGCTAATTCAAACATGTTTTGTGATCCTTGCAAAGTAGTTGGTGCCTCTCAAAACCATCCATGTAGAGATGAGCGAAGCCTCAGTACTGTGAGATTCCTGCAGGAAAACGTGGTGCAGGCATTGGGTGCTGCCTCTGACCTGAGAAGGGATGCAAGTCTCCACTGTAAAGCAGCAGAGATTGTGATTGTGGCACAATAACCCAGCCCTGCACTTTGGGAAGCAAATTTCCCTTCCACCAGCACAGCAAGTGCAGAGATCAGTGCTGGAGAGCCCAGAAAGTTGGCAGAAAACTGGAGCCTACAATGCAGCTGTGCACTCATTTCCTCGTGTCCAAATGCTTGCACAGCCACAAGCAAATTGTTTCTCCCCTTGGCATGAACCTTTTTTATCACTGAAAACCTGGTACTGTGTCTATTTTGCATCTCACCCTGAAGAGAGTCTAAACTGCAAGATGTCAGATATGGAGGGATGATACTTGAGTTGCTTAGGGAGGCAAAGGGATTAATTTCATTATCCCTCCATCTTCTTCCTTGCAGCTGATGGCTTTTCCTGCCAGAAAAGAGACTCCTGAGGCCCTGCTGGGAGAATGGCAGCTCTGGCCTGCTGGTGAGTGATGGCTCTGTACTTTTGAGAATTGATAGAGCAGCATGGAAGAACTGGGATTGAACTGTTCCCTTCACAAAATGCCAAGTTAAACCCAAGGATTTCCACTTGGTCAGAGTGGCATTGGCTGTGGTTTTATGAAGGCAAGGCTGTGTTGGAAACCTGTCCCTGCTGTGTGTTGCAGGAATCAGATTTTGTTCTGCTGTGTTTGTACCAGTTGTATTTCAGGCAAGGATTTTAATTTTTTTTCTCTGGAAAGCATCTTGTACTGTTGCATATTTTAGTAGCATCTCTGTCAGTTTCTGTCTGGCACTGGCAGAGAAGAAGTGATTTGGTGAAGAGGGGTTTGGACTGTGAAACCTGCTTCAGTTATTTGGATGCTTGACTGGAGATGTGTCTTTTTGGCTGTTAAACAAAATATCTGGTTATAAAATTAAAATAGGGGGTTAAAACACACAAGGTTTTGTATCCCAGCAAGTGAAGGGTAAAAAAGATGCATAGAGACAGCAGAACTAGAAAGACTTGGACTTGTGCATGCCCAGAGGTGGTGGTGGCTCTTCTTCACCAAGGTTTTCCTGGCACAGAGAAGAAGGGCAGAGGTTGGCTTTCCTCTCCTGCTGTGGGGTGTCCATCATCAGAGGCCCCTCAGGACCTGCAGGAAATGCAGGAGCAAATCCCCCAGGTTTGTGCACTGAGGAGAGTCCAAAATCTGGTCTCTGATCCCACATCAGGTGCTCTGGACTTTGACACCTGACTCTGCTTTTTCCCCCTGTGTATCCAAGAATGGAAGCTCAACCTGCATTGCTCAGAAGGATGAGAGAGTTACTCCTTTGTCATTAATGAAACCCTTCCACACAGTCCAAGAATTCTGCTCACAAAACATCTCCCTTATCAACTCTTCCTTGTACAAAGTGCTTAATCACCATGTAGCCTGAGCAGCACTGCGAGCTCATTTGCTTTGTGATTTGTGGTTGGATCATTGCATTTCAGCATTTACCAATGAAAGGAAATTACTAACAAGACACTGGTATTTACATTAATTGTGGCTTTGGGGAGATAGTCCAAAGAAAATTATGCTAAAGCCAGTTATTATGTGTCTCCCTAACAATTAGAATGAAACCCAAAGTTTATAAAACAAAAGCTGATCTCAAACAGATTTTAGCTGCTACTTGATATTCCCTCTAGAAAGGGCTGAGTGGGAAAAGGCAGCTTTATATTTTTTCTTTTTCTTCCTCCTTTCTTTCATCCATGTTCTAAAAGCAGTGTAATGAACATGTCTGGAAAGGTAGCATGTGTACAACTGCAAGAAAAACTCTTAATTTGCAGTGAGCAGGACCTCAGCTTCCCAGGAGGGCTCATGGAATGGGTCATTGTCACACGTGCCACACACTGAATGTCAGTGCTTCCTCGGTTGAAGCTGCTGATTTCCATTGGTTTTGTTTCACCTCAGCAGTTCTGTGCAGCTCTGCGGGCTGAGCAGAGGTTTTGCTCTAAAACTCCCCAGGTACTCCCAGCTCCTTTCATGTGTATCCCACAAGATAATCGTGAGTGTGCTAAGGCTGCTCCTTGCTCCTGCTGCAATTTGAACTATTTCTGGACACTAATTCAATGCTTTAAATGATGTTAGATGCATGATGAAAAGTAATTTAAGGTTTCTCAAGGTGACTCACTTGCCAGCATTGCAGATCCAAGAAACAAACACAGATGTGAGATTTAAATTCTCTTTTGGCATAAAACATTGCCTCATGCTATAAACCACAAAGTATGCCCAGTGGAGACTGGGAACACTATTCTTTTTTTAGCTTCAGCAAGTCAGGTAACTTTTGTCTGCAGAGGTGAGCAGGGATTCATGCACCTTGTTCTCTCACTAAACAGCAGTGCTGTTTGTACATCCTCACCAGTGGTGGGATTTGTCTCCTCCAGCTCTGGGTGTCTGACCTGAGCTTCTTGTGGATCTCTGTAGTGAGGAAGCTCAGGCATTTCTGAACGATGAATCATCTGCCTCACTGTCAGTGTCTATTTTAGGGACATGCCTGAAGTGAGGTGAAATTAAATCCTTCCCCCAAAAATTCTTCTGTAAGAAGGGGGATTTTGGATGCTCTGGGGAGGTATCCTGGGCTTCCTTTCCTCAGATGACCCTGTGAGCAGACTCTTCCCTGAGCAGATCCAGGCACAGGAATGTGTTCTGGCACTGACATGTTCCTGCTGACCTGGCTTTGGGGTTATTCTGCTCCCCCTTCCCCTCTCACAGCCAAAATGGACTGCACTGATACGTGGCTGGCCACCAAGAGGCTGCAGACTAGAAGTGTAACTGGGTTTAATTATTAAAGTATAATTGAGGTCTTTGTGTTTATAGGATAATTGTTTCTTTTTTAATATAACTTAAACTTCGCAATACGAGAAACAGGCCTGAACCTGTGGATGGAGTGCTGGAAACTGTCTAAGAAGATTAAGGTCTCTTAATTGATTTCACATAAACAGGTGTGACTGAATTCATCAGAAGAAGGTTAAGACTAAATGTATTCTGCTAATTATGTGAAAATTGCCAGAGTGTGCTGGGTTGAGCAATTGCCTCCCCTTTGCAAGTGGGATCATTCCTCAAGTGTACATCAAATGGGAAAAATGACATTTCCTAAGCAAATGAGACAACCTGTCACATGCTGGGTTTTATTTTGAAATTTCTTTGCTTGTAGACACGTTGGCAGTGGTGGATTTGGCAAGAGGACATGGGAATGTCCCTGGTGTGCTGTACCTGACTGGCAGTGTGGGAGGACAGGTGTCACAGCTGGGCTGTGTCATTCCCTAAACTTCAGGAATCTGCACCTCTGGAAATTCCTGCTCTGGAGAACTGTTCAAAACACTTGCTACTTGCTGTCAGTGTTTATGTGACCTCTTAAATCACTTTTTTCTTGTTTAGTTAACTTTAGGCACTGGAGATGCAGAGTGTGGACATTTCAGCAGCACATGGAACACCCTTTGTCTAGGGTTTCCAAACAGCCACTGGAGTATAAAACTGCTCAGCCAGCACACAAACAAACTGATTTATTCTGTTTACTCTGCACTCTTTGCCATCTGTCCTCCCAATCTTACACCTTGAGGGAACACGACTGAATTGACAGTGTAGCTGTAGAAAGGACAGAAGTCCTGCTTTTGAGACATCCACCTCAGACTGTGCAGGTGTGACAAAAAATTGTGTGACTGATAAAAGAATCCCAGCACAGCATCACCAGGGCCCTGCAATTACTCCTAACAAAACCATTTGCTGATGAAATCATTCTTTGAGTCTCCAAACTGAAGGGTGACTTGTGTTTAAGGTGTGATTTCAGCAGCACATTTGCATAGAGATGCTCTAAAATTAGTTCAGTTGCCTAAATCACTGTTTTGTAACAGCAAATGTATTGTTTGTGACATTTAAAATTAATAGAGAAAATAATATGCTTCATGTATTATTGTCTTTTCCTATTTTAATTTTGAGACCCAAATGCAGACTTACATTGATGAGCAGTGAGTGATGATTTAGTAGCACTTTGATTATGTGTTTTACTCAAGTTAAAGTGAGCAACTACCAGGTAATAAGGAGCAAAAATCTTAATTTAAATCTGTATTTAAAAAAACCTCACTTAATTGCACCTCTACAGAATTCTGAGAAACCATCTTTTAAGTGCAGATGCAGAGTTTTATGTAGATCACTTAAGATATTCACCATCCATTCAGATTTTCAGTTTATTTTTTTGGAGATGAGGGTTTCTGAAGTACAAAGCTTATTATTCTTAGGGGATCCCAGCAGGAAAACCTGTCTGTGTCTGCATTTTGGAAAAGGGATGCAGTGGTTGTACCTGCACCTGCTGAACACCAGCTCAAGTTCTGCTGTCTCCAAAAGAAAAGCAACAAACATTACAAATGAACTAAACTTTGCAGAAGATATCAGACATAATCTTCCACTCTTCTTGGTTTTGGTAGAGCATTAAGAGGAAGATTATTTCCAGATTTAGGCACCATAATTTGGGAAAGATATGGAGCAGGTGAAGAGTATCTAAAAAAGAAGGGAAAAAGAGTTTGTGAAAAGAGTTTGTGAAAAAAGATTGAACTTGGGCTGCTTTTGTTGCAGACAAGACCAGGATGGCATTGCAAACCTTCAGAAAGAAGGAAGAGAGTTTATCCTCTGTGTCCACTCACCCATAAAAATAAATTTCTTGACTGCAAAGCTAGACATCAGAAAACCACTTTTAGTTGTAAGAGGATATTTGTAATAGATTGTGAATTTCAGCTGAGGAAAGGATCAGACAAACATCAGTTTGGAGCAGGGAGGGGAATAGCTGGAAGATTGCTAGAGATCCCTTCCAGCCCTGCTGTTCTAATTTTATGATTTATTTTTTTAATAACTGCTGTAAGCACTCTTCTACAATGAGTTAGAGAAGTCATTTTAAAAAGTTGTAACTGCAGTTACTGAAAAATCATTCTTTATTGCAAATAAACATGTCAGCCTCGTTTTCCTGTCCTGGATTGTAATTTTTTTTCTAGAAAAGCATTTGCTTTTAAATGAAACACAGTAAAAATGCTCCTTGGCAGTTTCCTGCCAGCTTCTCCAGAAATATATCTATAGGTGAAAGAAAAAACTCCCATCAGAACATATTGTCTGCAGGAGAGAAAAAAGTTCAGTCTTGAGTTATGTTGATGTGGAAAAGGATCAGTGTCTGACACTCACTCTCTCTCTCATTCAAGTTTAGATTTATTTTGCAAATAGAAGCCCTGCTCTTGCCATCTGCTTCAAACATCTCCTTCAGGCTGACTTTTGGCTGTTTGTCATAGGAACTCTTTTTTCTGCACATCCAAAGTTTCATTTGATTTCCGAAGGGGATGAATGCCCTGATTCCTTTGCTCCTTTGTCAACTCAAGCTGTATTTTTTTTTTTTTAATCAAGACCATCAAGAGCTGGCTGAGAGGGCTTTGCACATGCCTTAAAATATTAAGATAAATTAGGTACTTCCTATTTATTTGCTGCCCGACACGAAGCTCATTTTATCAAAACAAGCTCGTTCAGGCTCCCACCTCGCTGCTCTTGTGCTGACTTTATTCAGATTTTAAACCCCAGAGCGGCTCCATGAATTTGGAGCAGGGAAGGAGTTGTGAGAGGAAGTTTGGAGGGACAGGAATCTCAGTCAGACCGAGGTGCTGCTCCATGGGGATGCAAAGGCAGACGAGCTCAGCTCCTCTGGATGCAAACCAGTCCTCAGCAAAACATCTTCAGGGCATGGCTGCAAAGGGGGAAATGATTGATTGAAATAGATTTCCAAGTGATTTATCTAATCCAGAGTTATTTGCCACATCCTCTCCAATTGATGGAAAAACAACACAATGCACTGAAAGGGTTTTGCTCTCCAAGGTGTGAGGTTATACAGGAATTACTGGTATTTTTTTAGTGATTGGAAGCACTTAATTCTTGGCCCCCTGCCTCATAATACAGCCCAGGCTGGTACAAGCAGTTCTGCAAAACATATAATTTTACTTCACTTGTTTTAATGATCAGGAAACATCTATTTTTAACCTGATCTCTGCTGTGCAATTACAAATGTTTTGATGGATACACTTTTTTAAAATTAGTTTCATTCCCATAATGACTCTAGTTAGACTGTTCCATTAGTAAGCAAAAGAATTGCAGTCTCTCATCAGGTTGTTTAGCTTTCCAAATCCAAATTTGTTTCTATTAAGAAACTAGATCAGCGTTGATTCTTCTAAAAGGATTTTTAAAAAATCCTCCACTTAGGCGAAATTAGATTTAAAACCAAGCTCTCTTTTTCATGTCAGTTGCTATTTATTTGATAAACATATTTAAACGACAACAAAAAAGCCCCTATGATGTCTGAATCATGAAGTGTGTTTTAAAATTTATTTCTTTGTGCTGGTGTGGAGATTATGAATGGAGCAAAAATCTCTGTGTGTGTGTGAGATAATTCTGGAAATAAGAAGCTAAAATTGTAGGTGAAAGGGATATTCATGCTACTTAATAAAGCTTGATTTATTTCTATGAACTAGTGAAAGAATAGGATAAATCAGGCTGGGTTTTGATGATTTAGGGTCATAAATACTGGCGATAAACTATTCTGGGTTTTTTTTTTTTTTGAAGGAACCTAAAAACTGTGGAGGTTTTTGGGGGAACTGGCTGTGAAATTGCAGGAATTCAGAGGTGGGATGTGTGCTAGCCCTTCCGTGGGAATGTTGCTGGCTGTCTCTGGAGCTGCAGATTGAGATATTATTGTGTAAATGAAACATTGGGTATTCATTTTCCACAGAGGAGATTCAGTAATTACTGTGCTCACCCAGTAGATGACAGCTGTTATCATTCTGATGAAAAGAGCCCTAAATTAAAACCCTGTTGCTTTGCATAGATCCCTGTCAGAAACAAATGTTAATTTTCTTGGTTGGTCAACCTCCTTCATCGAGTCCCCTGCCAGGTATAAATAAGGTCCAGATATTTGTTTTTGTTTAATGTGCTGTTTCCTGCTGTGCTGATAATTTTGCAGCAGAGAGGATAAATCCACAATTAAATTTTGGTGGATTTGTGTGTATTGCTGGCATTGATTCTTCAATCAATACCAGGGCATTTTGCACATGTGCAAAGGGTAAAACCTACCCGGATCTTTTTTTGGTTTGCCTTGTAGAACGTGGTGCAGTTGGAGAGAGAAGTGTTGATGATCAGGATGTGCTCCTGGTACAGATCTCTACACACACAGAGCAGGGGCTGTTGGAAAAGCTGGAATTTTCCTCCCTCTTTCCAGCTGTGGATGAACGTGGCCACATCTGCACAGTCAGGATGGGGAGGTGCTCCTTGTGCACCTCTTGTTTCCTCTGGAAACCTTTCCCAATTACAGGAGATTAAACCCTTTAATGTGTCATAATTTCAGGCCAGATGTCAACTGCTCTGTGCTGATAATGAGGGGAAAAAATAAGCTTGTGGATAGGGCAGGTTTGATAAACACAAACCTTGTGCACAAGGGGTTTAGGATATGTAGGAAAGCTCTGACATGTGAGGGGACATTGGGGCTAAGTTTTAGACATGAACATCCCACATCCTGTTATCCCACAAAATTCCACAGGTAGATAATGTTACCTAGCAGTCATTTCTGATTTCTGCTAAAGCTACAGCCTGTCACTGCTCCCTTTGCTTGGAGTGACCTCTGCTTCACAAGAACAAAATTCAGCCCACCAGGAACCCTGTTCTGAGCCTTTCCTTTTATTTAAAACCCCCATAGTTTATTGTAGCTGCTGTTCCAAAGGTGCTGAATAAAAAGAACTCGGATGGAGAAGGGTTGGGTGCAGGGTGAAACCTTGGATCGCATGTGGGGTTTGAGGGCTTTTACTCTGTGCAAATTAAATAAAACACAGCTTGAAGGGCAGCAGAGACTTGAAACATTCAAAGATCCTGGGGAAAATTTGGATCTGCTTCCTAACTTTGTTTCCATACTGGGGGTTGCTCATAAAGCAAATAAAAATCACTGGAGTGTCCCCTGGAAACAAAGCAATCTGATCAATTTAAGAATGCAAGATTCTTTATTTTCTGAAGGCAATGGTAAATCATCTCTGTAAAAAAATGCAGTGCATGTCCCAAAGCAGAAGAGCAACAATAAAAACTCTCTTGAGCAAATATTGCAAAAGAAACTTTAAATATAATCAAGCCCTTTATCTGTGTAAAATAGTTTGCTGCAAACTGTCTTTTCTGCCATATTAGTGGTCCAGGAGTAATTAAACCGGATTTCTACAGAGAAATGCTGCCCTGAGATTTTACAGAGGAGAGTATTTTGGCACTTTACAGAATTACAGTTTTGTTTTGGGCTTTTTTTTTTTTTCCTCTTTTGCCTAAAGCTCCCAGGATAGTGGGAATGTTGCCTGTGGATGTCATTATTTCAGTGCCTGCACCATTTGCATGCTCAAAGTCTTTGGAGTTTCTATGTTATACAGACTCTCCCTGGCTACCTGGCTGAGAGGAAATGTGAGTTTAATGGGTTTTGTGCTTTTAAAAGCTGGCTGGGCTGGAGTAAATGTCATAGCTCCAAGGACTTGCAGCTTTTGAGACTCACAGGTCCCCCTGGAGAAGGAGACGTGGTGGCGCTTTGGTGCCTTTTAACTCAGGTCTGAAGTTTTGAAGTTTGCTTGGGTTTAAGATTGAAAATTGCCAGGAGCTTTTTTTCCTTTCTTTTCCCCCCCTCTTCATTGTTCTCCTTTGGATGGGTGAAACAAGTTAGGGCTCTCTCCAAACAGACTCGTGTGCAACTTTTCCTGAGCAGGCAGCTGTCTTTTATTTCATTTTATTTGGTTTGTCTTTTGGCTGAGCAGTTTGCAGGCTCTGTGAGAGGAATGCTGGGGAGAGAGGAGCTCAATGCTCGCTCTAGGAATTGTCCTTTCTCATCCTGGCCTGGCTGGGACAGGGAGATTTCATGGATTTCATGGAAAAGCAGGACAGGCTCCTCATTGCTGGCCTGTGCCTCGGGCCCCAGTGCAAGCAGTTGCAATTTTGGTTTTTGTGAGCGCTCTACCTTCACAATTTCCTGAGTGCTTGTGCCATTTATTTATGCCTGCCTTTTATTTATATTCATAGAAGTGCATGCAGACACAGAACTGAGGCTTACGAAAAGTTCAAGCCAATACTTGCCATTTTTTGGGAGATATTTTCACAGCTCTAATATTCAAACGCTGCTTTTACTAATTAAGTTTTCTTAATTATATGATTTGCAAGATTAAAAGGCTACTGCCAATATAAACCACATATTGCCCCTGAACTGTTAGATTATTAAATTGAATTTTTAAATTAATTTTTACTTGCCATGATTTGTATTCTGTTTGTTCTGTGCTATTTTAAGCTTGGATAATAAATATCATGTCAGTCTCGCATTCATTTGTGGACAATTCCAAGTTTTCAGTGCTACAGGGTAAGGGTTTGAAAGGCAACAACACAATTTTTTGTTTTGTTTCAAAGAATTGTTTTTTTAATTCTGTTCATCTTACGCTTTACAGAAGGCTTTTATTTTAAACAAAATAATAAAAAAACTAGGCTAAATATAAGTTGACAGCATCTCTTGAAATGATATTCTTGTTTATGACAGTGTAGAGGAGAGGCACAAAAAGTCAGAGGTCATTTTTATATGCAGTAAATTCTCATATGCAAGAATGTCTGGATGTGTAAAGTGTCTGTACAGACTTGAGTCATCTCTTCCTCTCTGATGGGATTTCTCAGGGCTATGGCTGTAAAAACTGCTTGTGATAAGAACATCTCCCTGCCCATGTTCTGTAACCCTGGCATGTCCTGGCTGTGGCTACAGGGATCAGGAGGGTGACTGGGCACTGCCAATAAAATCAGGGGCAGGAGCTGGGAGCAGGATATGAGGTGCCAGGGCTGGAATTGGGGGCAGCAGGGGCTGGAATTGGGGGCACCAGGGCCTGGAATTGGGGGCAGCAGTCAAGTTCCAGCCACACCCAGGGAGCAGGAAGCACTTTGGGGGTGCTGGTCCATCAGCTGTGCCCATTCCCACTGAAATAACCCCTCTGTCCTCAGACACACGGGGTGCTCAGGGAGCTGGTTTTAGGGGTGATGAGCTCTGTGGATGTGTGCCAGAGCTGCTGGGCTTTGCCCTGAGTGCCCTGGTGCCATCCCAGAGCCTGCTGGAGGTGTCCTGGCTGTCACCTCTGTGCTCAGCTGCTGTGTGAGTGCGAGTGGAAGCCCCAGAGAGATGCAGGGATAACGTGAAGCATTACCTCAGTTTCACAGATGATCCCAAATCCTTGTTGAAAGCTGGGGAGATTGGCATAGGGAGCTCTGCCTTTAAGTCAAGAGCATGATGGATTCATCAAATTTCAGTTTAGGCTCCTCCAAGCTGGTTACCTTCAGCAAGCTGAAAGCAGGGCACACTTCATGGGGAGCAGAAACTTGCATAACAGCTAATTGGGAGTTTGTTGTGTAATGGAGAAAAGTGAAACTCCCTAGCAAAATTGCCTCTTTTGCTCCTAAATTTCAAATACTAAGGGCAACACTGCAAGGTGCTATACAGAGCTATATTAGATTATCAAGGGGTTAAATTGATATAATAAATTTTCTGCTCTTACACTACAGAATTTTATTTCTACCAGGCGGGGCAATAAGAGAATATTGCTTAGGCATGGAAGTGCCTTGAAGTCAGAATTAATGTGGAAAAACTCAGATTCTGAAAATTTATTGCTGCAAATGAATCATTAAGAAAATACGAGGTTCTTGACTATTTGTCTCCTATTGACACTCAGTGTTTCAAGTAAAATTTGTTGGGCGTGTGCACCTAGTCTCAGCTATTGTGGAAGGAAGGGTTTTCATATAAAGAAATCTGTCAATATTTTTGGCATCTGACAGAATGTATTTAACAGAGCTTGAAATGGCGAGGATGGGGAGCATGGAGAGAATAATTTTTTCAGTCTGTGACTTCCTGAAACCCCCCCCATGTGTGAGCACATGCAGAGGGTGATGGTGCAGAAATGCCATTGGCTTTAGACACTGTCTTGGTAAGGACCTTTCCTAGAGCCACGAGTCCCTTTCAGAATGCTGCCTCTGTTATGCTGCTGTCCCAATTTATGGTTCTTTTTTTTTTCCCCCCACTGCAAAAGATCTTGGATTGAGGGATTGTCCTGATGATCTGTTCAGTGTTCCAAGGGGGCTGACTAATCTGAAAAACCCAACAAGACAGCTGAAACCGCTGCCAAAAACTGTCATCCGTTCTGCTCTCTCAACTGCCAGCTTTCTGTGCTCTTGCTGCAGAGACAGGTCTGCTCTTAAAGATGCAGCCTGACATTTCCTAATGCAGCAGCAACAGGGTAAATGATGGGGGGGTGATTTGGGGGGCTGAGCTCTCCCTTTATTCTGTCACTTCTGAGTGGTTGTGTTTAGCTCCTGAGGTAGCACTGAGCTCAGCACTGCTGTTAATTCTGTCTGCTGAATGCAATTAATCCAGTGGCAGGGAGGATGGAAATGTTCTGGGAGGGGAAAATGGCCCTTGAAGGTTGACATGGAGTTTGTGTGGCTTTTTTTGTGCACCTCACAGCACTACAGCAAGAATTACTCCTGAGCTGTTTCCTATACACTCACTTAAAGCAATAATGATAATAATGCTTTATTCCTGCTGTGTGTGAATGCTGGTGCTAAGCATGAGAAAAGGAGACTCCTTGGTCTTTGAAGGAAGGGATTTTGGAGCTCTGGAAGGAGGAAGGTGGCCAAGCTCTCCCTTGCCTGATCCACACCCTGTGTTTCCATGGGCTGGGGATGGAAGGCAGGAGAGCCCATGGCAAGAGCCTCCAGTCCCAAACTGGAATTGTGACACATCCACACCAACGTTAGGGTTTTTCAGAAGCCATCCCTGGGTGCCTTGCTGAAACTCCCTAAGAAAACTCTTCAGCTATGGAAGCATAAGTCAAAAGAAAAAAAAATATTTTGAAGGTAAACTGGGTAACTGCAACTGAAAGCTTGAGGGAATGTTTAATGGGGCCATTAATAAATGACTCAGGCAGCCAGTGGGACATAGCCTTTGGTCTCATGCCTTGCACTGCTGCAGAGGTTCTCTGTAATGAACACACAAAACGTGCTCCATCAAGCCTTGGTGCTTTAGCACAAAACACTCCTGATTTAATGTATGCTGGATGGCAAAGTGGTGCCTCCAGAGAACAGCTCGGACAACCAGTGCTGAGAAAAACCTTCTTAGAGGATGGATTTTTCTAATAGGGAAATCTTTTATTCTTCTTAGAACTTTTAAGAATATCCAGATGTTCTGGATAAAGGAGAGGAACTTCTGTACTTTAACTTCAGGGATGGGCAAACCCCTGTGTTAACCCTCACCATGGTGAGAGGTGTCAGTGTCTCCAGGACTGTTCTGCTGTGTTAGCAATGTGTTTTGATCCTTGCTAGAGCAGCAGAAAACATTGTAATAGCAATCATCAGTGTTCTAGATGCTCGATAGGATAGTGCAGGGTGCTAGAGAAGCCCCCAACTAAAGATTAAATTTGATTAAGTACACTCGCAGCAAACTGGCTTGGTTGTGCCAATTAACTTGGAAATGCAGCAGTGTTTTATTGCTTTAGGAATGAATGGTACTTATTGGCTTCTTATATAACAGTTTGACTTCCTCATCCAGTCAGAAAATTGAGCATCTGTCAGACCATCAACCCATAAATGTCTTCATTAGATCTGATAAACAGACCGTGGCAAGCCAGAAAGTTGGAAGGTCCCACCCTTGTGCCTGGGGGGCTGGACTCACTTAACAGGCTTAAAAGGAGGGATCTGTGTAAAGCTGGGAGAAGAAAGGCTCTGGGTGAGCCAGAGAGGAGCTGCTCTGAGACGTGCCCAGGTGCAGCTCTGAAATAACCTCTCTCAGGGCCATTGGGACTCATCCCCATCCCTGTTACCAAACAAACAGAACCTTGGCAAGTACCCGGTTCAGGAAGCTGTCCCCAGACAAATTGCTGGGTGTGATCCCAATAAAGCTGGGCTCGAGCCTGCTGCCAGCTGAGATCCCTCTGGAAAGCACCAGGCTTGGCATGGATTTGCAGGAGCTCTGTGACCCACAGACTGTGCTTTGTACCAGACTCAGTGATGTTTTCTGGAGCTCCTGCTGAGCCCTCCTGATGCTTTGACTCCGAATATTCTGCTCCTGCTTTTGTGGTGCTGCACAAACAATTGGCATCACAAGCCAGGGGAGCATCACCCACAAAATGCTGCTTTTCCTGGCTGAGTTTTGGAGCTGTTAGAGCAGCCTCGAGTGGTTGTGCAGCCTTTTGGTGCAATAAAGCCCGTGGCATTGGCAGCAGAGATGTTGACAATATTACAGTAGAAGGTGGAAATCCTTAATCACACAGGGCTGCATGGATGTTTTGTTATTTCCACTCATAAGAATGCAGAAAGCACAGGCAGATGAGCCTTTAAGTGCTGTTCCTCTGAGTCTTCCTTCAAAGCCAGAAATTCTTTTTTATCTCCCACAAACTCCTACCTCACTCTGGGCTCTTACAAATCTGTCCCTTTAAAATAAAGCTGCTGCTCTTGCTCAACCTTTGGTCTTGCAAAATGCAAAGCCATCTGTTACAACCTCAATTACAGGTTAGAGGAGACAGAAACTCATTTGATGGACTGCAAGAGCAGGATTTACCTTCTGTGTGTCTGAGGGAAAAGACCAACCTTTATGACAGAGGCCAGGTCAAGAATGAGGAGTTTTGTCCATTAAAGTAAAATGAAGAAGGGCAAAACTCTAAAAGACAGATTGAGTTCATACCTAACTTTTAATTTAAATCTAAATTTCACTGTGTGTACAGTGGTATGTACAAGCCTTTTTAAAAATTTCCCCTAAAGTTTATAAATGTTTTCAAAGTGCTGCTCTGCTTTTAAAGATTCCATACCCTCCTGAAGAACAGCTCAGAGCACTGCTACTCACTTGAGCTGCTGCTTGTATATTGTTGAGACAAGATAATTTAGTTTCCATTGTTCTTTGCAAGCTCAACCTAAGCAAAAAAAGAGTTAGTGCATATGAGATAAAGTTGACAGGCTCTTGATTTTGATTTTTACTGGGAGATCAGTATTTTAGAGATTTTAGTCTTTGTAAAGCTGTAATCATCTGATTTTCTAAATTTTTTTATTTAAAAATTTATAAATGTAGTAACAGGAGAAAGTTAAACTAAGTATATGTTGAAAGCTTCTAGGAAACATCAAAATGTAGCTTAAAAATAGATCCTCTGTTTTCATTCCCCTGTGGGTAATTAATAAATGTACAATCAAGCTTTATTTTTGATGCTCAGGGTTGTCATTGATGAAGCAGTCACTCCACCAATTAAACCAAAGCTGTTTATCAGCAGATATTTATTTATATTTTGATTATTTTCTCCTTGCTCTGTTGGGATTCCCTTGGGTATAGGCAGCCCCGGTGCCCATCCTGGCTGTTCCCTGGCTGAACACTTGGTCCCAGAGTTTTTGCTCCCATGGGCTGGGCTCTCTGTCCTAACCCTGGGATTCTCCTCCCCTTCAAGGTGAGACAAAACCAAAGCTCAGATCAGTAAAGTTTCCCCTTCCCCCTCCTGTCCAGCAGCCTGGGACAGGTTTGATTTATCTCTGTCTGGTGGAGCAGAGGGAGGTGATTGCTGTGCACAGGGAAAGAATCTGAGACAGACCTGAATGTGCTGAGCTTAAAAAAAAATAAAAAAGTAGGTGAAAGCAGTAAATATGGCAACTATGCCAGTCCTTCCTCCTCTGCTTTTCTGCTACATTCTTGTTATACAATGGTGAGAGCTATTGCAGGGAGGACTGTTGAAAGATGGGGGATTTAAGAGAGCTGTGATGGCTCTGTTGGATTGCTGCCTATATTTGGACTGTATTTATTATTCTCCTTCTATTAAGGTGCTTAAGTATTCAGAGTTGGGTTTAGACAAGAAATAAATATCTGAGCAGCTGTGACTACATGTCTGTTGGTGATTAGTCATCACTACAGCTCTTCAGAGTTGGATTTACCAGCAAATTGTTAAAATTCCCCCAAATGGAGGGCAGCACAGTGGAGAAAACTGAGGTTTATTTTGCTGTGTTTGGCTGGAAGTTTAACCTGGAGCAATCCAACAGGCCAGGAGAGGAGAGATCCTGCCCTGGCACAGGAGAATGAGCTATTTAGGATTTTCCTTCCTTGCAGGTGCTGTTTTCTGTAGCAGCTCACCTGCCAGCATCTGGGGAAACAGCAGAGAGCAGGGAGAGATTTAGCAATGATATTTACTGATAGAGCAAAGGGAATTGTTAAACTCTTGGGCAGGGGAGCTGGTTCTGCCTGCACTGCCCTGGTGGAGTCTCCAAGTGCTCCCATCAGCTCTGGCTGTGCTGGGAGAGGCAAGGAAGGATTGAACACTGAATTCATCCTCAGGCAGGCACTGCAGGGGAGGCTTCTGCACATTGAGCTTCATTTTCCTGAAAATACTAAGAAAAGATATCTCTGAAAGTCTGTTCTATGTTTCTGGCTATTGTAATACATTGCAGTACAACTCCACGTTCTGTTATTCTCCTTGGGTTTGTTTTGTTTTTAGAAGAATGAAACGTCACCATTTTTCTCCCTCTTCTAAAACTGAAGGAAGGATGCCTACACTTACAGTAGAAAAAAAAAAAAAAAAAAAGACCTGCTTGTTTTGGTCCCAAAAAGGGAGTTTTGATAGAGAGCAGAAGAACTTGTAGTATTTCTCCTGACCATGCTGAAGGAGAGAAGAGGATTATTTTTCTCCTCTAACAAATCCTGCAGCAAGTTTTTGCTTTAGTTCAGGACAGTGTTGTTCATTGGGTAGGGAGAGAGGGAATAAAACTGGAGTTTTGGAAAGCAAAGCTATTCCTGCTCAGCAAACATTTCCTGCAAACAGCTGGGTGAGGGAAGGCCCATCCACCATGGAAAATGTTAATTGGGAGAATGGGGAAATTTGGTTTCCTGCCCTTTAACACAAGCAGGGTAACCTGGAACACTTTCAGGAGGGGCTATTCAGGTCCTGTAGGTGACCCTAATTTGATCCTGAAATGGGTAAACTCAGAAATATCTTGAAAAGGTCCTGTGGAGAAATTTAAAAGTTGGTGCATTGTAATTTTTAGGGGTGGTTGTACCAACTAATTTAAGCTTTATCATGTTCAGAATAATTTTGACTTCAATTCTTATCCCCCACCAGAACTTGTGAAATGGCAAAGCCCCACAATTTCTGGTTTCAGATGGCTGTAAATAATAAATCACATCTTTTATCAGCAGCTGAACATGTGATACCTGGCTTAGCTGTTAGGGAGATAGATTTGTAAGAAATAAATTTCTTGGTCCACTTCACACTTGACAGTATGAAAGTTAGGGAGCAATTTCTGGCCAGATGTTCCATGGTTCATAATTTCAGTAGGATTAGGATGAATTTCCCATACCACCTATCTGCCCTTCTTGTTTAATCCAGAAAAAATTGCTCCTGGCTGCCTCACTTGAGGTCTTGGCTTCTCACTTGGGAATTATTGTGTAGCCATGGCTCTGAGTGAAGCCTAAGGAATTACTCACTGGATATACTACATGCCATAAAAATACTGAATTTGCTTTTGAGTTCCAGCAGAAGTAGCTAATCCTTGTAAATTTTAGGGTTTTTTTTCTTCATATTCCAGCTACTCTAGGGAAAAACCCCAAAGACCCCAGAATAACAACAGGAAAAAGAAACCCAAACCCCAGAAGATCCAAAAAGAGCTCATCTTATCAAGGTGTAGTAAAGATCAATCTGTTGAAGTGTGTTTTGCCAGTTTTCATTTGCCACATTCCCAGGCATGGGCAGGATTCCTGCTCCACAAGAGCTGTCTGCTCTGAGCAGTGAGGTCCCATGGGGACAAAATAAGTCCTCAAGTGGTGGTGGGCTGAATTTCCTCACTCAAGCTTTTTAAAATTCAAGAATGTGTTAATCCAAGCATCTCCAAGCTTCAGGAGTACCAATTATGCAAGCAGAGAACATATTTTTTCCCCCTCTTTCAGCCAATAGCTGAATATTTGCACAGTGGTGAGGCTGGGGAGGCACAAGCTGTGTTCCAAAGGCAAAGCAAGGTGCACTCCCTGCCCTGACTTGGAGGTGTTTTTCTAATTAAATCCTTTGCTAATGATAAGACTTTTGCTTTCACTTTATTTTTGGTTTTCTGATCTCTTTTAATAGAATTAATGCAATTTTTTTTTTAAAAAGTGGATCTTTGCAACAATGGCTCAGGGAAAGGGATTGTTATTGTTATGTTGCCTTGATTTTTATTTTTCCTCCTTCTGGTCAAAATTAATAATATTTGTAACTTCCTATGAAGGGAGTAAAAGTGGTTGCAGAAGTCTGAAGGTGATGATTTTCTTGAAGTAAAATCTTCAGGATCCTTTAGCAATTGACAGAAAAGTATTCGAAAGAGAAGGGGAGTTGGAAGTCTTAGATTTATTTTCTCTTTATGTAAAATGAACCATAACGAAGCAAATATTAAGAGTTACAATCAAACTGTTGGGTTGCCATGGGTCTAAATGAGTGTAGAGCACTGAGCTTTCAAGTGTACAGCATTTAAGGTGTTTGTTTTTTTTTTTTTTTTAGCTGTTCAGCATTTTAATACCTGGACAGATTCTCAGATCTGAAGGAAGAGCCACATCCCATATTCTCATTGTTTTAGAAAAACCTCTGAATGTTTAAAAACCTTCTGGCTTGTAACAATTGAAATTAATTTCTCAATGACATGGTACAAAACTGAATGAGCAGGAAAGTGCTTATTGACAAGGCACGTGTGTTGTTTCTCTCTTTGTTGGTCTTTTGTTGATATCATTTTAGACAATCTGGAATACAAAAATTTAGCACATTTTGGGTACAGGGCAGTACTGCAAAGTGTCTTTCTGTGTGTCCAGGCTGGGCTGTGTGGGTGGAGGGATCCAGGACTGTTTTCATCAGCAGCTGAACTGGTCTGGCAGTTCCTGTATAGGTTAAACTTTGAGGTGCATTTGCTGAATGCTGTAAAGGGAGGATTTAAAATCCTGTTTTTAAAGGTTTTCACTTTTTCCCCCAGTCCTGCCCATTGAATGTAGAGTTTGGCAGTACATGAGCAAGTTTTGCCTCAGATTTTTTATTTATTTTAAAAAGCCTTCAATCTAAGAGAACTTCTTCTCCTCTAAGTCCAGCAAGCACAAATATTTTTTTTACAGCATACTCTGTGAAGCAAATGAACTTCCATAAGCCTGCATGACTGTAGGCTATGCAGAAGGTATGTGTACAACCCTGAGAGAGAATTAGGGAGTGCTGTGGGCAGCTGAAAAGCCTGGTAGACATTGAGCATCATGTAGGATTGTGGCACAGCAATGGCAGGGTGGCTGGCTTTGACAACTAACAACGTTGGGAGGCTTTGACAGAATAAGAACTT
This sequence comes from Toxostoma redivivum, assembly GCA_013397375.1. Taxonomy (NCBI): domain Eukaryota; kingdom Metazoa; phylum Chordata; class Aves; order Passeriformes; family Mimidae; genus Toxostoma; species Toxostoma redivivum. Next base: position 2,886,822 of record VXBI01006779.1, on the reverse strand, counting down.
ACATGTGGTGTCAATCATTCCCCTCATGCCACTTCCAATTTGTCTCGCTGGGAGAGGACATCCGTCCCCAGTGGCGTCTGGAGTGCAGCTGCCAATGTCACAGCACAAGGACACGGCAGGGCCGGGTGTGGGGGCTGCACTGGGGGGCTGCCAGGGGAAAGGGGGCACAGATGGCTCTGAGATGTCCCCTCCTCTGCAGGAACATCTCCCCAAAGTGGGCAGAGGCCAAGCCACGGCTTCAGGAGTTCCTTCAATGAGGAACTCAATGGAGTGAGTCTGCAGCACTGAGGTCAGGACACTTGGAATGGGCTTGAGTTCATGTTCATGTTGCTCATTGGGCTCTTCTACCCTGCTCCTAGCTTAGCTCTAAGGGGATGAATATTTCCTCCTTCTAAACTTCATTGATTTTTCACGGTCTTAAGAAGAGGATAAATATCTTTTATTCCAGGTTTTTTTTTGTTTTTAAACTGCAGATAGTGCAGCGTGACAGTCTCAGTATTTTCCTGCTTTCATTTTCATGTGGTTTTATATAAGTCAGTACTGGAGCCAGATAGAAAATTTATTTTCCTTTTTAAAGACAGGTATCTCCATGCTACTTAAGAAACTTGGCTTTTACAGGGGGCCTGTGGCTGATGGGCTCTAGTGTTGGAGAAAGTGCAGGGTCTCTCACTGAGAGAGCTGATGCTCTCTTGTGATTGAACATTTGTCAGGTGTCCCTCTCCCTGTCGATTTTCTGATACTTTTTGGAGTGTGAGATTGCACTTTGCTCTTCTGAGTGAATTTATCTTGGTGAGTAGATTGAAATGATGTGAGCAATGGGAGCTCACATGTGCACCCCATGAATTCCCCAGCCTGGCTTTTATGTAAATCAGACCAAAAGCAGGCCAGACACACCAGCCAGAGGTGGTCTGGCTGATCTCTCCTCCTGTCCTATCCTCATCCAGACAGAGATGGGAAGAAGGGTTTGGATGAGCCTGGAATATCCTGCACAGGGCTGGAGGGAGCTTTTCTGCCCTGCTCAGAAGAAACCCTCAGTGTCACCGAGGAAGGGAGCAGAGCTGTGCTGCCAAACCTGCTCCAGATGCCAGAAGTGCAGAGCTGGGCTGCTCAGCCTGAGGCTGCTGTGACTGTGTCCCCTCCAGCTGCAGGGACCTGGTTCCTTCATTTTTCCCCAGTTTTTCCTTTCATTTTTTCACAAAGTCCCATCCAGCGTGAGCTCCGTGCAGGAGCTGCAGGACTGGGGTTTGAGCTGTGTCTGCACAGATATGCCTTGTTTTGATTAAAAGGCTGCCATGGCAGGGATGGAGGGCTGCTTTTACAAGTCTGCCTGTGCTATAGATGTATTTCATCTCTGTTTTAATTTTCTGAGGAGCACACAGACCAATATCCAAATGCCAGTGCAGTCCAGACGGGTTCTTCATCCTCCTGCTCCTCCCCGTGCTGTGGGTGTTGTGTTTATCCTGTTTGTACTGGGGGGTACTCGAGCTGTTCTGTGTCTGATCTGGCTGCCTCTGGTAGAAGTGAAATTATTCCCCCATGTCCTGGGGCAGTGTCTGAGTGTGTGCTGGTGACAGCTCTTGGTGGCAGGAGTGGCTGTGTGTGTGCACATGGGGCTGGCACAGCAGACCAGGAGAGAAGCTCTCAAACAGAGCAAGTGATCAGAGAAATGAGGGAGGAACCCACAGGTCAGAGCTGTAAATAAATTCCACATGGATTTTGAGTGTGTGAGAAATTCTGCTTTTACATTGACTGATGCTCCCCTGCCTCTTTGAAAACGTTCTGTTACAGATTTATGACCCTGTTCTGGGGAGAGAAATCAATAAGAGCAGTAGGGTGGCCAGCACATATAAAACTGTGATATTGTTTGATACAACTTCTACATTCTAGAGAAAAATGGGTGTAACAGAGTAAGGCCACTCCAAACTGCAAATCTCCAGTGCATCCTCAGAGTTTCCCATTTGTCACTTTACCCTCAGCCGTGTGAATAGCAGTAGTAAAAAAAAAAAAAAACATGTGCAAGCTATATCATCTTTGTGTGGGGATGAGCACAAGTGCAAATTCATAGCTGTGAAAATCTGCTATTTTGATTCTTTCTGCTTTATTTTGAATGCTTAGTGATGTGCCCAGAACCCTACTGCTGCACAGGCAGAGCTCCAAAGAATGATGGGCTTGCCTCCCATTTTTATTTGGAGTTTTACAAACTGTAATAAAAGAGCACCCAGACAATGCTCTGGGCACTGCATATGATCTTATTTAAAAAATACACTTGTAAACAAATGGCTTCATCAACCACCTCAGATCAGATCAAATAAAACTTGCTATATTTATTCTGCTGCTGAGTTAAGAGCCATCTGTGGCTCTCTATTAACAGATTATTTATATGCAGATCGAAATGCTCTGGAAATGGGAATTGTCTTTTCTCTAGGAATCTCTCAGTGTTTAGCAGAGCTTTCCACCCCCCACGTTCTTACAGTGAAAAGGGAAAAGAGACTCTGTGGTGAGTTAGGAGCACTGAACCCCTGGTTTGCACTGACTTGTGGGCAGATATTCCAGAGGCTGGGAGCTGCAAGGAAATTTGTTTGGAAATGGGGTTACCAGAGAGAGTGATGTTCTGGGCTGGAACAGATTGTATCGAATTTCTGAACCTAGCAATCTGGTTTTTGTCTAGTTTATAGAATAGTAGAGTGCAAATGCATATGAATTCTAGTAAAAACAGGCATATAAGAGTGCAAAAGAGGTACAGATTAAGATCAAGAACTAACTGTGAAACAGTCACATCCAAGATTTTTCTCTGGATATGGTAAATCTGGGAGTAAGATGATCTGCCTTTTGATTTGATCCCTTTTTTAATATCATTGACTTCTAAATAGCAATGTTTTTTTCAAGTGATAGCGTCAGATCAGAGCTTCAATATCAAAAATGATAGCCTATTTTGAAGGAAAAATTAATAATGAATAAGTTCTTATACTGAGCCCTGTAAATGAATGTGGGAACTTCCAGGGAATGTGCCTGACAACCTTTGGCTCAGGATTTCTCCCAGTTGTGTGACTGGGGAGCAGTAACTCCTCGAGGAGCTGCTGGAGAGCCCTTGGGGCAGTGCAGCACTGACAGAGCAGAGCCTGGCAGTGGAAACCATGGAGTCATCTTTGCTTATGTTTCCTTAAAGGTGGCTCCATCCTGGAGCCAAAATAGATGAAATTGTTTTCAGATATGGGTGGCCAAGGAAGTCACATCTCTGAGAGTCCCTGTCCCCAGCAGAAGGGGACAATGGGTGAAGCATGACAGAGACAATCACACAGAGGTGCCATGGGACAGGAGCTGCCAGCAGCAGCCCAAGGGTTTCAACAGTGCTCTTGCTTTGCTTTTTCTTTCTTTATTTTTTTTTTCTTCTAAAGTGTTTGCAAAATGTAGAAAAATGCAGCAGGTCCAGAAAAACTGGAACTGTTTGGTGCAATTATTCAGAGCAACTGCTTAGCACAGACACACTGTAGTAAACCCCTGCCTAGAAAGTGCTGCAAGTGCAGGGGTTTAATAGTAAGAAAAAACCAACATTTTTAATTAATAACTGCAACCCTCCTTGAGGAGAAACCAGAGCTCAAATATAAGCCTGATTTATGATGAGGTTCCTTTATGGAAACTGCAGAGACTCACAGGAACAGTTCCATGGGGTGCAGGGAAAGCAGAGGAGGTGAGCAAAGGGGGATGCTCCTCCTGGATCATGTCTGGTATCTGGAAAATTCATAATTGTGCATAATCCACAGCAGAGTGGTTTGTGTTATTAGAGCATGTCACAAGGCAATGTAGAAGCGTGTTAAAAGAGCTATAGGAACACCAACAGTGCAACACCATTACTGTGAAATGGCCTAAAAACCTTGAATAACACAATTTCTGGCTTTTCCCTCACTTTTAGGATTGGCGACTTTCCTGGATGTTGTTTATCCCAAAAGCATCAGGCCTGATATTTGAAAAACTGGTCATACACAAGCAAAATGCATGAATTTTTATTGCTTTTGTGCAAGAGCCTTTAGACCACGTGAAAATCTGGTCCTTGCACCTGCAGATGGTCAGTCAGTACCTCCTGCACTTGAGGGGTGTTGGCAGCTCAGTGCAACAATTGACTTGGGAGACTGATGTCCTGCAAACTCAAGATTTCTTCACCCCTCCACAGTTGGGATCCCATCCCATGTGCAGTATTGGGGGAGCTAATTATAATCCAGGATTTATTGCAGAAAACTCTGTGTGTGCACTCCATTAACAGCCCTCACAATGTCTTTCAAGGTTCTCCTTAGCAAGGGCAACTGCTGCTGGCATTTTGGCTCCCCTTCAAACCAGTCTTGTCAGCAAGAAAAACCATATGAACTTGGAGATTGAAATCAGTTGCCCCAGGGTACCAGGTCCGGTTTCATTTTAACAATAAAAGAATCTGATGCCTTTTAGCAGGCAGGTAGTTATTGCCTAGATGAAGGAAGAGTTGTAATAGTAAATCTAGAATTGCATTCAGATGTGACATCAGCTGATATATAAGTACTGCATGTCTTGCCATATCCACCCACCCTTTCTATATGCAGGGAAATCCGAAGCGAGGGAAAAGTCAAATGTTGGGCTGGCTCCCCCCACTCCACAGTTATGTGCCAGTGATCCTGAACTTCCTCTCTGTTTGCAGGTTAGCTGGAGGGGCCTGAATCCTAATGCTGTGCTCAATTCCATGCACTGTTTACATTAACCTACCAAAGCTTGAGCGTGTCTGTGTCTCCAGACACAGGAGGACACAATCAGTGTTTGAAAGTTCCTGGAAAATTGCTGTTGTGGAAAGGCTCTGCTTTGTAGCTTTTAGTTTTGCACTGATCTCCCGTGGTTGAGGTGCTCATTGGAGACAAACATTTGGTTGATTGGTTCCTACTAAAATTGGGGATGGGAGATGTTAATCCATGGGGTGCACACCTCTCGCTGTGGCAGAATAAGCCAGCTTTGCCCCAGCAAAAGGAGGAATCATGGATTAGTCACTACCTGAACCTCTTGTTGTTATATCAGGTATCCCGTAACTTGGAGTTTTATCCAGACACTTCCTTAATGTCATCACCACCACAAAACTTTTACAAACTCCCAGCAGGGATAAATGAAGGCGAAGGTGGTGGTGTTCTCCTTCGAGAGAGATTCCCAATTAATTTTTCTACCAAGTACACTATTGTTTTGCTGCATCTTGTCTTTGAGGCTGTGCAAACGAACCTTGGAGTGGCTCACAGCTCTGCTGCTCTGGCAGGGCTGTTGGTGGTGTGTTAATTGCAATCCCAGAGCCGGTTCCGTGCCCAGCAGGACCGTGGCTCTCAATGGCACCGAGCAGCTGCTGATGGTGGCTGTAATTACTGCCCTGATTATTGACTGGGGGGGAAAGCCCTGCTGGGCTCCAGCCTAACAGCTCCCCTTGTGAATAACCTTCCTCAAGGTGCCACTCATTCTTCTGCTCAAATACGGTGGAATTAAACTCACCCATGCGCCTTAATCAGCACAAAATTAATTTGGCACATTGTGGGGAAGGAAACTGCTCTCTGCCATCCCAGGCTGGGCTGGAGCTGCCAAGATAAACAGGCTGGTGGATGAAGACATCCTGGGTTTCTGTCAGGATCCAGAGTTTAGTATCAGAAAGAAATGGAATTTTTGCTTGTTGGTTGTCTCCCACCTGCAAAACGTGGTGAGTCTCAGTTTGTAACTGAGCTGGAATCTCAGGCAGGGATTCCTGTGGGAAAGCTTCCTCCTTTCCTGTTGAGGTTCTTTACAGGTGTTTGGTTCTCTCTTCCCTGGGCACAAAGGTAAACCAGAGCTTGTGCCTGCCTGCCGTGTCCATGCACCACTGCAGTGGGGAAAGCTGGGCAGGACAGTTAAATTAGGTGCTGTTTCTAGATTCGAGTGGGGGGGAAAAGTGCAAAATGTGAATTTCTAGAAGTTAAAAACCAAGCCCCTGAAAGCAGTTATTTTGATGTCACTGAAATGCTTTATGGTGTTGTTTCAACTTCAGCTGTTTAGAACTCAAACTTCAGAAAGATGATCTGTTTCCAAAAGAAAACGCCATAAAAAATGACGTCTGGAAATTACAAATGATACAATTTAATGTGGAAGTGTTTCCACTGGGGGGAAATTTCTCCAAATTCACTAAGAGACTTCATTTTACAGGCAATCCACCACTTTGATGAAGTAGTTTTATCAACATATCTCGAAGCAGTTTCACCATCTCTCTCTTATCTATGTGGGTTAATTTTTCTTGATGGAATTGCTTTGTCTTTCTTGTGTCTTCAAACTGATAGCAAGCTGATCCTTTACTCAGCCTCCTCCCTTTTGATCTGATGCTACATTTGTCTCAGTCATAGAAATGTTGCCCAACAGGATATCAGTGCCTTTGACCTGTTCCTGGGATACAGTCCCATGCAATTCCCCCCACACGTGCCTTAAAGAAGGAGTTTGCAATCTTTGCGGGTTGAGCAAGGTAGAACTGGGCTGCTTTAATCTTTGTACAGCTTTAAGCAATCCAAAACTGACATTATTTCAGTTGCATGGGTTCTGCCTCACTGTGGTTGGTAGGATCCACTAAAACAATGGCAGGTATGTTCCATGGAAAACCTGCAAAAGGAAAAATAAATTTCAAAAAACCCAACAGTGTTGTTTTCTCCAACGACAGAAGAAAACTAATTTTGCATGCAAATCAATCAATCACCTGGCACTTGTCAATTTAAAAAATAGGTAGCAGGAAGAGGGGGAAAATGCCATTATTTTGTTTATTCTTCTAGCAGTTAGTTTTCTTTGCCTTTGGGAGCTGTCTTATAAAGAGTACATAGAAGATTTGTTCTGTTTGCTTGGGGATTGGGGAAGATGGAGCCACCAGATCTTCCTGATATTTGTGCCAGGCTCATGGAAAGAAAAGAAACTTGCAGGAGTTTTTGTCTACCTCTAAATTTACCAGTAATTTCATGTGATCAAAACTTTTAAATTTCTCTGAGCATAATAATGAATATTATATTTCCATTTTGATCAAGTTGTTTAGGTAAAACTTTTCAATTGGTATTAAACTGCTTTGACACAGAGGATCTTCCACTGTGACCCACAGTGCACAGAACTCTGGACTCAAAGGTTGGATATCCAACCAGACTTGGCAATTTTGGAGGAATTTTTTCAGAGGTGTTTTGAACTTCTCCTCTTGGTACAGTTTCAGCTGGCTGCAGGAAATAATTTTACTGTGGATAGGTAAAAGTGCAGGCTAGTAGCACCATGTAATCTACCTGACAGCTTTTTTCACTTGCTCATTTATCAACCTAAAAGCTAAAGCAAATAGGGATGCAACCTGTAAAGCTGTTGAATAATTTTAGTGAGCTTAACCACATGTTTAGCCTGAGGAAAAAAAAGTAGTTAATTTTATATCTAAATTTTTATTTTTTTTATCCAAAGCAAAGGACCCTCCTTTTTCCTGAAGGCAATTTCAAGCTGTTATTCAAGAATGAAAATTGATAATTGTTATATCTGTACTCAGTTGATCTTAATTTTAGTGGAGCTCCAGGCTAGCAAATATGAAAATATCATCTTGCTAGCTGATAAACTGGTTAAATGCATTGATGCAGGATTTTGATGAAGTAGCAATCGTTAATATTTGTTGCTTAGCAAAGAGCAGTTATAATCCTGGCTTTGGAGTAAATCCAAATAGGGAGGGAGAAAGAAGTCATTGAGCAGCAGCATGAAGTGGTTTTTTTATCTCTGCAGACACACAAACATTGTTAGACAGCATAAAGTGCTCTCGTAGCAAATTGTTTGCTCTCCCTGCTGCTGAGAGGAATCTCCTCGAGCACAAGAGTTCCAGTGCCTGCACCCAGACCTTGTCCAACTCAAACATTGGATCAGACCTTCCCAGTGAATAGACTTTTCACCCCCAGTCAGTGGAATAATTACAGAAATTATGCCTCTGCCTCGCTGTGTGAAGGGCAGGAGGCTCTTTGGGAAAGCCATTGAAGGTGGGTGAGCTGCCCTAAAAACAGATTTTGAGCCAATGCAGTCATGAAAAAATCCCCATCTCTAAAACCAGGATGGTGGTGCCTGCCTGCACACCAGGGTTTTACAAATCACTGTTCACACTGGTAAAAAATAGTGTATTCTTTTCACTGGATGTAGTTATAGAAATGCAGGGTTGTGGTACCAGGTTGGACAGAGAGTCCTTTCAGTTCATGTATTAATTAATTTTTAATTATTAATATCTTGTCTTGAGAAATCAGTTTCTCTTGTTTTCTCCCTTCCATACTTTCTATGGCCAGATCTGTGTTCCTGGGATACCTCTACTACTGGGTTTAGATTGATTAAAGACAGGGTTGATTTCAGCTTTAGGCATCAAAAAGACACTTTCTTGCTTTTCATTAATTGTCATGTCTGGTACTTCCTTGTGTCCAGTCCTTTGACCTTAAAAGGTACAGCACCATGTGTCTTTTCCCTAGAAAACATGATTTTACAATGAATTAGTACTTTTGTCTTTTTTCCTCCAAATGGCTTTTCAATACTTCCATCAGAACCTCTGCAAAGAGGTGAGACACTCTGCTTCATCACAGGATTGGAATTGGCTAAATGCATGTTGAGGAGTTAGAGTAATATCTCCTGGAATTGAGTCAAGCAGAGCACTGGATCTTTTGCAGGAGTATTTAATGATAAAAGTTATTTCTGCATCTGCTCAGGAGGCAGCCCAGCTTTCCAGCTGTGTGGGCAGCACAAATTCAGTGATAACCTCTTCTGTTAGAGTGGAACTTTTTGCAATGTCACTTGCATTGGGGTTTTAGATCAGCTAAAAGTAGGCTGCTTGAAGTCTAAAGTCTTCTTCCATTCCACAGGCAATTGGGTTTTTTGGGTGTATACAAGTTTTTGTGGTTTAATAAGACTGGAGAAGAAAGTCAGCAACTGAGACTATTTCAGCAACTTGAATACTGCTGTGATGAAAGAAACCAGATATTACAGATTCATTCTGGGGCATGAAAATAATTATGAAGTATGAATTTATTAGAGGCCTTAAAGCAGCTGCTGTGCATCTTGCAGCAGTACATGTAGGTTTTATTTGAATATATATAACACTATTGGTAACAAAGATCACAATCAGAGGTGAACCTTGCACGGTGTTCCCTGGGATAACAACGTTCAGAGAGTAACTGGAGATATGAGAATTTAAAGCACATGCAGTCCACTCTCCCAAGTCAGCCTGCAGGAAGCAAAAGCAGAAAATGAGGCCATGTCGAGATAAGGGGTGATAACTTCGCAGAGAGGCAGGGGTGCCAGCTCAGCTGTGTCACACGATGAGTGTGGCATGGTTATGCAAACTCCCGAGATGAGAAGCCCTACCTGTGCAGGTGAGCAGATAAAATAAGGCCCTCAGAGGCAAAGCAATCCAGGCTTCTGTCGATGCTTGGTGATAAAGGAGCAATGGCAGACACTGAGAGCAAGAGCTGAGGCTTCTCACCGCTCACCCTTCAATCCCATCACTTCATTCCCTGCTTTTCTTTCTTCTGTCACTCAGAGATGCTTTTACTGCCTCAGTGCTGGTCTCTAACTTGTACAAGCACATCATTTTAGCTGAGAGTTTCCATAAAAACATTAAGGAAACAGAAGATAAGTGACTTGCCAAAGGCCAAACAAAGCACCTGAGGTGGAGTCAGGCACAGGACCCAGTTCTCCAGGCTCGTTTGTTTAACTGCTTTTCCTATTTTCCACCACTTTTCTGTTCCCTGTCAATCTCTCTATTCTTGTTTGAAGCATGGGGGACTTTATAACCCTGTATTTCTCCCAACTGTATGAAAGCTCTACAAGAGGGAAGTGCTCCTGATTGTTTCTGTTCAAAGATGGGGGCGTTTCTAGACATGTCACATCTGAAAAGTGAGTGACTTTTGGCACCTAGTCCTCAGTTTTCTGACATGAGGGACACATGCAAGGAATATCAAATATGTGGCTGAAGCCAGACTGTGCCTCTCTAGGCATACTGTGCTTTTTTTTGATGCTGAAGACCTAAAAAGGGAATTTTCTCTGCTTATGCAGACAGGGGAGCCCCTTTTAGGTATTATCTGCTGTACAAATATTGGCCTACTCCTTAAAGCTAGTTTCATAGAAAGTTGAAGGCAGTCTAAGAAGGAGAACATATCCTTTTATATGTGTTGGATAAGGTAAATGATATCAAATAAAATGAAGGATTAAAGCATGCTCGAGCTTGAAGCAATAGATATAAAAAGGACAGGAATTATTGTTTACTTACATTTTTCAGCTGGGTGTGTGCAGTCAGTTTTGCTGAGGATTTATGTATCACATCACTTCACTTCCAGCCTGTGCCAACTCTCACAGGGAGCACCACACCAGCAGCTCTGCCCTGAGCACTGCCCAGCCCCTGCCCACCTGATGCCACCTTTCCCTCTTTTCTTTCCTCACCATTTCTCCTAGCTAAACGTGGATCACCAATGGCTTTCTCATTAAGATCCACTCAGAGATGTTTTCTTCTTTTTTTCCCCTCTTTTCCCCCTTTTTTTATTTTTAATTGTTGAGGTTTAGGAGCTTTGTTCTCTGGTTATCACAATGTTTCAAAGCATAATAGTGCCAAGATATCTCCTATAAATTGTGTAGAAAGTGCTGTGGCTTGCACCTTCAACAGAGTAAAATACACATTACAGTGATTTATGTGATTTACACATCACATTTTATACTCCACACTGCCAATAAGCACTGTGACAGTCAAAATCAGTCTGAGTAATGTAGCAACAAAATGAATGAAGTAAAAGAATTCAGAGAGTCTTGAGACAAATCAATTTATTATACTTCAGATAAAAGAACTAGGAATTGTGCAAAGTTAAAGCATTAGAAGAGTGATGAAACAGAGTTAGTTACACAGTTGGAAATGCATATGTATTTACAACTGTTTAACCACAACTATGTAAGAATTTCTATAAAGAGTTTAAACAAACAGAAAAGATTTCAGGCTATACACTCTGCTCTGAAGTGAGCTGGCCCAACAATGGAATTGTTCTCCAGCAATCAATCAAACCCTTACAAAGCATTTCATGTTTCTAATGGCCAATAAGTAGGAACAACTCCAGCAACTCCGATTCCCCTGTTTCATCAATGAAACCTGTGGCTGGGTTTGGCTTTTGGAGTGTTTTGTGTGTGATAGTTGGAAAGTTTAGGTGAGTTGCTGACGTAGCAGGGATTACATTTAGGTTTCCATAGAGAATTCAGACCTCAGTGCTTTGTTCTTCAGCGTCCTTTTACATTCCTGCAGCAGCTGGGAGGCAGAGGTTGGGCTGGAGGTGGGATTAGGGGCTGGTTGGGATGTGGGCAGGGGTCCAGAGGAACTGGGATGGAGAGTGCTGATCTCTGGGGGCTCTTGGCCAGTCTCAGTGTGGGATTGCTTGCTGGTAGCTAAAGTGTGGCAGTGTGAGTGCAGAGAGCCTGATTGATTATTAACACTGGAGCTGAGGCTTTCTGAGACACCACAATGAGAAAAGAAACAACCAAAAATCATTCCTCCACCCCATTTCAGCTTTGAGCCTTAAAACAAGGCTTTGATTTAGAAATGGTTTCTGAAGTTTTGAAAAGCATCAGCAGCAGATGTGCATCCCCTCCCAGCCTTGCACCATGGCTGCAGCAGTGACCAGCAGCCTCAGGAGAGAGGTGGGAAAGGAAAGAGAGCTCCCTCCCAGGTTCAGCCAGGGACAAGGATGGATCTCTTGGCTCCTGGGGGAGGGAAGCAGAGCTGAGCTCTGGCCAAACATGAGGTGTGCTGGGCTTTGCTGTCCCAATAACTGTGGGGAGGCTTTGCAGGGCAGGACAGCCAGGAATGGATGGAGAGGAGCCTCAGGGCTGCTTCCTGATCCATAAATTTTCACTGCAGAGGTGTGACTACCCTAGATCCAGTTGGCTTTGCCTTGAATTGATCTTTCCAGAAAAGCAGACCCAACTAATGGCAGCTGACAAGCCCGTGCAGGTGAACTCCTGGGGCTCATCCAGGCTTTTCTCCATGACTTTTGTAGCTGCCTCAACCCTCCTGTGCTGCACCCAGGGCACCTGAGGAGGCTGCAGGAGCAGCAGATGACCCTGGAGCACTCGGTGTGGGAGCAACAATATGGAAGCCCAGAAGCCAAGGCTCACTTGGAGCATTTATTTAGCTTTGTTTCACACCCAGTGTTCCTCCTCTTAACCAGATCAAACTTTACCAGGCATTATGCAGTGGGTTGATCCACAGAAAAGTTCTTTCAGAATGAAAAATCTGTTTGCTGGTGGGGAAAGGGTAACATAGCAACTCTTGTGTACCTTGGTGAAAAAGCAATGCATAAAAGGGGACTCTCTTTATGTTTCTCTGGGTGATTCAGGCTGGCTGGGTGTGGCAGCCAGGGAAATTTGATCCACCAACTATTTACATAAACCAAAAACTGTTTGTCTAAGCATCAGGAGACAAGGGCTAAGCTGGATGAAGTGCTGTAAAGAGTTCTTTTTGCAGAATGATCCCTATTTGCCATTCAAAGAGGCAGGCAGATGCTTATATAGTACAATATAAAGTTTTGAGGAGTAGTTAAAATCCTCTCTCTAACAGCATGGTCAAGCTTTGTCCTCTACCCCCTTGAGAGCTGAGTGTGTGGATGAAGAAAGAATGGTGGAGGAGTGCCTCCCAAAATTCTCTCTTGAAGCCTTCAAAAAATAGAGAACAAATACACTGCAATGCTAAAGCCAAAAATTGTTGCAAAAATAATTTCCAGTTTGTACCATGTTTACCAGAGCCACTGCAGAAATTTCATAATCACATGATTAACCATTCTGCCTGTCAAGTGGGTCTAGTTTCAGCTAATACTAACCGTGTAGAGCTCTAATATGCAGATGAACTGGCAGAAAGAAGTTCAGAATTTAACATTAGGTGCTGATTTCACTCCTGATAAATTGCTTTGATCCATTGAGTCATGCCTTGTTGTCCTTCCAAATGAATGCAAGCATCTTCTCCTAGAAGTGAGTCACCCCTGGAGATGGGGGCCAGCCTGACCTCGCTGCTGTCCATGGAACACTCTCATGGTTTAAAACCTAGGATGTTTATCCTCATGGTTTTATTGTGACGTCAAGAAGTGCTGTTCTTTCCATTTTACAGCAACAGGGCTGAGGTGTGAACTTTTGAAATGTGTTGAAGCAGCAAAGTCCTCAAATTAGCGGGAGCTGCAACACCTCATGCTCATTTCTGTGGGAGATAGATGATTTCCCCAAGATAACTCAGGAAAATTGGAGCAGACAGCAGAGAGAACCCAGCTCTGTGTTCTAGGCAGCAAATTTTCTTGCCCTGATGGGGTGAAATTTTCTGTTACCCTTTGTTATTCTAGAAATCTAATGAGAATGTATTTATGCTGTGGAGTTTATGCTTTCTTTACGTGAGCTTAGTGCGTTTGTAGAAGCCAAAGCCCCTGAAACAGGAAAAAGCAAAGCACAGTAGTGCAAGCTTGTGATATTCACCTGGCATGTGAGCACCAGCCCCTCCTTGGCACTTTGCTGCCTGGCTGTCCTTGGTGTGTGTGGTTCTGGGTGAGTGGAACAAGGCAGAAATGATTGTTCCTGCAGTACAGTCAGGGTTATTTTTAGCAAGGGAGGACCCACTTTTGCAAGAGCAGTGAAAGGTGCACTTCAGTGAGGTGCACCTCACTCTGCTGTGATTGTGATGAGCGATTTTGGGCTACAACCATGAAACAGTTCATGGCTTGTTTGGTGCTTGGCCTCCAGAGGCAGAGCCAAATCTGAAAGTACAGCTTTCCTGTGAGACACTTGCACTGCCATCAATGCTTTATGATGTTCAAATGCATAAAGGGAATACTTTAAAGGCACAGACAGCTGACAGAGCAGAGGTCCAGATGCAAGAGGACTGATTTGAAAGGCCTGTGTGTTCAATATAGCTGCACATGTCTTCCCACAGGTGAGTCTGGGAAAGGGTACAGCACATTTTCCCCAGGACAGCTCCATGCATTTTCTATTCCTGATCAAGATCTATTCATTGGGCAAGTGCTGTTTAATCAAGCAGCAGGAAAAGGGTGTGTGCTCTCTTCAGTAGTACAAAGAAATCTCATTCAAAGACAGTCCCGTTCTTAAAAGGCTGGTGTTTAAATTAGACCTGCCCAGACAGGTCTGGCATGTTTAGTGTGACCCCCTTTTACTGTGGATGTTCCGGTTATAACCATCTTACTGCTTCCAGTTAAAATAAAAACACAACTGCCATGGAAAACATGGAACAAACCAAGCTCCCAACTCTTGCCAGCCCCTGTTTAATGATAAACCACTGCTACTGGAAAGCAGCTACAAGCAAAAATACATAAAGAGGAAATTGAGTAGAGAAATTTAGAAGATAGTGTGAAAATTGATAAGGGCAGCAGAGGAGAAATTATGTCTTTTTGGTCTATTCCAGTATTTGGGTTTATTTGGAGCCATTTGGACCTAAATGTATTGAAGGCTCTGTGGCTGCCTGTGCTCCTGCAAACCAAGCAGAGTATTTCCGTCTCTGCTGCATTAGCAGGAGAAGCTGCATGTCATCTTTGGTAGTTAGAAGAACGGTGTTCTTGGCTTTTTTCCTCTTCTCAGTCCTTTATCTCTACTCTGCCCATGTTACCTATAATGATGATGAGTCTCAGAGGTATTTTAGTCATGCTGCCATGATATGCTAAATGATCATGTGCTGTGAGATGTGCAGCTTTTCTGGTGCATGAGCAGATCACCCTGGCCTCTCCTCAAGTCCATATGTTCAGGTTTTTCCCTGCTAAGTCCCTTGGTGTGTTGCAGCCTGCCTCTGTCTCCTTCAATGTGCTGGCAGAGGTGACAGATGCTCAGCTCAGGTTCTGCAGTGAGTCATGTGTGGAGGATGAATGATCCATCTGCAAACTCCAGGAGGGTTGGGAGAGGCTCCCTGGGCACCACTCCCAGGCCATGCTGCTCGTGGGGCTGAGTGCAAGTCCAGCAGTGCCTCGTGTCACCAGTGCTCAGCTCCCCTGCAGCCCTGGGGTGCTGCAGTGTCTGCAGAGAGGAGCAAGGTGTTGAAATGTGGTGATAACCAATGGGACACCCCTCAGGCCTCCCTTTCTCCTCGTTAGGTTGATGAAAATAGGAAAATGTTCTGTACAAAAGCACCTTATCCATGCTCACACAGCACAGGAGTGAAGGTGGCTTTGCTTCTGCTTGGTGTGAGATGGAGCAGGGCAGAAATACAGGTACCATCCTTAAACTGTGCTTCAGTAACTGAGTTATTGCTTCACAGGCAGCTTAGGACATTTTCCAGGATTCATTACAAGTAACTTTAAATCTGGACTCAAATAGACAACAAATTGATGAGTTGTTGCAGGCAGGAGAAATCATGAATGCTCCAAAAGGCAGGAAAGAGCAGGTGTTGTTTTATTGATCAAGAAATGAGGGAGGTTTGCCCAGTTGCTGAGGGGAATGAACATTAGTGAGATAAACACTAATGATAAGGGTTCAACCATCCTAAGGATAAAAAGGAAACACAACCCTGTGCATGTGAGGTACTGCAGCGTGCAAGTGAAACCCCATATTTATCAAAGAGGATCTGCCATCACATCTAGAGATTTTAATACAGATCCACTGCAAGGGAGAGGAGCTCAAAGATTTGTCTTCCCTCACTTCTGTGAACCTGGTGTTGAAATCTTCCATCCAGTTTGGAAATTGCTGCCTCGTGGTTAGATTTTTCCAGATTGCCCCACTGCAGTTGCAATGTCTAATCCCCCACCTCATTGTTGGGGAAGATCTTTGTCATCCTCTTCCCCTTGTGCCAATTCTGCCAGCTTTGGGATGTCTGTGGGATCCTGGGGAGCTGCAGCTCTCTGGGGCTCTGCTGCTCCCAGCAAAAAGGCCCAAAGGAGCCGTTTAGGAAGAATTGCTTGGTCGATAGTGATTGGGAGATTTACCATTATAATTCCTTCTTTATAATCCTTTTGAAGTAGGTCTAAGACAAGGCAGTTTCTGAGAGTATTGTAGCTTTCTTAAGATTGCATGTGGTACTTTGGTGAGCATAAAAATGGAATGTAAAAACCACCTCCTTCTGCCTGACATTCTCAGGTAGCAAAAGCTTCAATTGTAGATGTGAATGTACAGATAGGACCCTGTTAGGGCTTGTTTGTTTTTTTTTTTTTCTTTTTACTGAATTTGTCAAAATTTGATATACAGTTGTATTTTTTCACCAAAGCTGTGTTCAGTGTAGGGGTCCCACATCATCTCTCAATCACATCAGTCCTCTGAAGGAACTGGTGATACTGCTCAGAGATCAAACTGAGTCTCAGAATTAAGTTACACTTTGGTAAAACTCCTTTTTTTCTTTGTTTTTTTTAATCCTAATTTTCTTTTATTTGTCCATCTTTTATATTTTGTAAAATATGTACAGAAATTGCATTTTTCCATGCCACAGCTGGGGTGGGGATGTTTACTAAGCAAGAGTCCCAGGTGCTAAAAATGCTGGAATACTTTCTTGTTCCAACATCTGAGGCACTTGCCTGCCTGTTTCCAGCACTGTGTAGCTGTCAGCAGTGCAGTTTATCAGGCTTCCAAGGAAAAGCTCTTGTCAGAGTGGGAAAAGACCCAACAGTACCTGTGTAGGGAATCTCAGAAATTGCATAAACACATCCAAATGTTATCTTGAGACTCTGAGGCATTGCAAAGCATGAAAGAATTACTTAATATCATGGAACAGCTAGCTGGTTCTGCTTTGCCTAAAAATGTGTTAGGAATATTTCTGATGCTAAGGCTTGTTCATTTCTTAGGGAGCTGTAGAACAGATACATTTACAAGTATGAGTAATGGGAAACAGAATTTCTGCACAATGCAGACAATCCTTTCATGTTACATCATTCAAAGCAGGGTATTCACATGGGGATATATTCAGGCAAAACTCCACAGCCAGAAGACCAGGCTCCTCTGCTTGGCTGTGCTTTTAATGTAGGGAACTTTTGGTTAAGATTTGTGGGTATCTTTCACACAATGCATCAAAGAGCTGAAAAGTCGAGGATAATCATTCCCACACATGGATCTACGTGCGCTGCAGTGTGAGCCCTTCTGTGCTTCCTGCACTTCAAACATGATCCCTACATTGGCTCTTGGAGGTCCCCAGCACTGCAGACAGCTCAAGAGACACTTCTGAGATTACTGAGCTACCAATCCAGTGAAAAATGGTAATATTTAGAAAAATTGAAGAAATAAATGTACTGCAGAAGCGTGTTAAGAACAACATTTAATTTCTATGGATAAATTTTTTCATAAAGCAGAAGTCAAAATTTGCTTTTAGAATACGCATTTCAAAGCCAGGGGAATCAATGGGAACAGCCAGCTTTGGGATGACTAACATGTCATGAAGAGCAGTTTAGACTTTGTATTATGATAAATAATGTGGAGGTGAAGGGAAGAAAAAAATGCAGATTACATGGGTTTGTTGTTTTTGGTTTTTTTTTTTTTTTTTTTGTTTGTTTTACAATTGTGTGCTGTTTCCAATAAGGTGTGTAGTTCTGAAATGTTAATGAGTCTTTGGATTCCCCAGCGAGATCCCAAATACCTTAGAGTCAGGAACTCGAGTTTCCAGAAAACATGTAGCACCATGTGAATATACAAAAATCTGGCAGCATAAATGAATGTGTAAATGTACACAAGGCTCGTAGTTAGTCATGCAAACACGGAGCTGCAGACCCGGCCTGTGGAGGCTGAGGTGAACGTGACACAGCCCTGTGCCTGTCTCTGCCCTGGCTGCTGGCTGGTGTCTCCATCCTGACACACAACAATCCTCACATTCCTGTCCCACCTGGAGCCAGAGTGGATTTAAATTGAAGTGAATTTCATTTAAGTGGTGCTAAACTCAGCATGGGCCTGCTGGGCCGGGAGAGGTGCTGGGCACAGCACACAAAGGATGTGGGGAGTGTGTTGGGACAAAACCCTCTCTTTGGGAGTGACAGGGTGATAGGGAGAGGACTTTTGGTGACCCACCAGACCCTGACAGAGCCGAGGCCAGGCCCCCCTGTGTGTGCTGAGTGAGGAGCCAGCCATGCAAACCAGATGCCACTGCTGGCACTGCTCAGGGGAAAAGGCATCCAGACTCTTGGCACTTGGCTCTTGCATCTGCCAAGCTTTTCCCCCATCAGTGGCCCCGTGTGCCAGCGCAGAGAAGGGGCAGAGCCAAGGGAAGGAGCTCCATGGGGAGTGAGCTCCATGCACCAGGAGGAGGAGGATGCCCGATGTGCCCATCACTGCCCTGGCTCATTGGGTTTCCTTCCCAACCCTGCTGGAGTTCAGGAGCTCCTGCTCTGACACCCCTTTTGGTTGAGATTTTGAAAGCACAATCGTTTGGAGAGATGAAGCAGCGCTGTGATTTTGCTGATGTGCTCAGTGCTGTGCTGGCACCTGGGCCCCAGCTCGGTGCTGCAGCCATCTGGGGCAGGCAGTGCTCCCTGCCAGCCCTGCCTGACCCCCTGCCCAGCCTGGTACAGGGGCTCTGAGCCCTGCCAAGCTGCTTGGCAATCCATTCCTTAGCAAAAAAATTACATTCAGGGTTTGTTTTTTTTTTTAGAGGTGGTGTTGTTTTCCAGGGCAAGAGAAAAAAATCATTCAGCCACACTCTTTCTCTATAAACATAATCTGTACACACCTAATCCTGATTACAGTATTGCCAGCATTGAATTTCACACATTTAGTTATGAACAAACACTCCTTTGCAATGCCATGAGTTACCTGAATTTTGAGCACTTAATATGAAGTATCAAGAGGCTGTGTGTTTTATTTTGGATTTTCTGTGTTGGCCCAAAGCTGTATCACAATGCTGTCTTTGGCCAGGGCTGACATCTGCACTGAACATTTAAAACAACAGATGCCCAGGCCTTCAAGGATAAGTAGTGCCTCTCTGACACTTCCCTTGTACTTCAGTCAATGTTTGCACTAAGTGATTCAGTGTTTCACACTCAGAGAACTGCTGCCATGGGGAGCAGGGGACCTGTGGAGAAGAGCTTGCCAAGTTTTGGGAGGTGATCACATGCTGGAGTGAAGGGAATGAGCACTTCTGCTATGAAACCAGGCTGAGATGGGGTTGTTCAGCCTGGACAAGAAAATGGAGATGTTACAGCACCTTCTAGGATCTAAAGAAAACCCCAGAAGAGATGGGGAGAGACTTGTGACAAGGAGGAACGGCCTTAAACTGAGAGGGCAGGGTTGGATGGGATATTGGGAAGGAATTCTCTGTGAAGGTGGGCAGGCCCTGGCACAGGGTGCCCAGAGCAGCTGTGGCTATGCCTGGATCCCTGGAAGTGTCCCAGGCCAGGTTGGACAGGGCTTGGAGCAGCCTGGGACAGCAGGAGGTGTCCCTGCCATGGCAGGGGTGGCACTGGGTGATTTTGAAAGCCCCCTCTGACCCAGACCATGCTATGGCTCTGTAACTTGCAGCAGTGTATTTTCAGATGTATAAAGGCACCTCAGGGCACCATGAATTACTTCCTTTTACCCCTTATTGGCAAAAGATTTATGATTAAAAATATGTGGACCATAAGACTGGTTTTGCTGAAAACTTATTGGAAGAATCTAATTGAAGAAACAGAATGCCAAAACTTTAACAAAGGCTTTTTTTCTTCCCCCATCTGTTTGATCAGGTGTCTTGGTATAGAAGGTTCTTTAACAAAAGGTTGTGCAGATGGTAGGGAAAACATTCAACTGTTTGACTAAAAATCATTTCCTCTCTCAAAGAGAGAGAGCTTTCACAGATCTCATTAGTTCAACTGTTATAACTTCCAGGAGTTGCCACAGGGTACAAAATGCTTGGGTTCAGTGGCACAAATTTATAAGCAAGAAAAAAAATCAGTGAAAGAAAAAATAAGTGAGTGCTTAGATAGCTTTAATTTTGGCGTGCACATCCGAAGGAATTAGATGCTTCCTCATTTGCTCTATAAATATTATGTATTCCTTTATTTGCCACATCATATTAACTCCAATATTGCTTTGCCACCTCTGTTGTGCAGGCTGGGTGTTAATTGTGGCAATGCACGGAGCCAGTGCTGATTCACAGTGCTGCTGCCTGCTCAGGGCTCCTCTCATCACCTTGTTATTTTCCTGCAGTGGGATCAGCTCTGTGCTGGTGCTGTGCAAGCAGGAAGATATTCTGGAGGAGTGTGCAGTCTCAGCCAGCCTGTGTGCCTTACTCCAAACTGTAAGGTCTGTCTGATTCTGCTGAGTGAGTCACAGTTTTGTTTTGCTGTATTCAGATGACACCTCCTCCTCTCAGTGAAAACATGCTGGAATAGCCTGGCAGCACAACCAAACAACAAAAGGGTGCTGCTGATGGCTGACAGCTCTGACAGGTGCATTTGAGACTGCAGTCAGTTTTGTCATCGTGCACAGAAAGGAGCATTGACGCTGGAAAAATAAGTAGATTTTTGAAATGTAATTCTGTAACTCTGCCAAACGTGGTTTCATTACGAACTCCAAACATTGCCATCTTCCAAGCAGGACTTTTCAGATGCAGATTTTTTTTTTTTTTTTTTTTGTGTGGGCACTTAAATATTTCATTCTTTAGCAGAGGATCTGCTGTGGCTGCTGGGGGAAGATTTGCCCGTTCAGCTTTGAGGAGAGCAGGATGACTCTGGGGTTCTCCAGCGCTCCGAGCTCACTTCTGTTCCAGCCCTGTAATTCCTCATCACAAATTGCCTTGACTGGTTCAATGATTTTTGTCATTGTACAGGTCACTAACGTTCAGTCATAATCTGAATTCTTGTGTTAGCCCATTGCAGGCTTTGGGTTCATCTGTTTGTGCTGGGGAAGGAAAACAGGAACCCAAGGCCCTGCTAAAAGCAAATGTTTTGGATGACAGTTATTTTAATTTTTTTCCCTTTTACCATAATCTCTCCTTTTAAAGGTGATCACATGAGAGAAATTTAGAAATTTTAAATGATTAGGGATTTTGTTTTACCTGCAATCTATGTTCAGCTGTCTGGAAAGATCTGTTTTTTGAAGAAAACTTACAGAAACTTTAAGATCATAAATAAGGCCACTTGAGACACAGATGAACCAACAAAAGATTATCTTTAAACAAATGTGGTAAAGCAAATGGAATAGATTTGGTGTAATAGATTTGGTGCAATTCTGAGGTATTGGTGAATTTAGGACAAGCACTGACTATGGAAGGGTCTGTCTTGAGTTCTTCATGAGCTGAGAAAACATTAAAACATTTTTGGTAGAAAAAATATATTAGTTTGATAATGGTTTGATAGATTAATAATTTGTGTTCTTCTCACATTAAAAGAGTAAATTAACAGCATTAGCAGCAGTATGAGGCTTTGGTTGTTGTTTTAGGGTGATCATATTAAGCATGCTCCCCTCTTCCTTGGAAGATATAGCCTTCCCTTTCTGGGTGTGAAATGATAGAATTTTACATGTCTAAAATAAATTAATTTTTTTACCCCTAAGTATGAATATCTTCTGAGCATGCAAACTAGTCAGCTAAATTAAGGTAGCGACCATAGCATTTTTGTTTGGAAAATTACATCTTGTTCTTTATAACATTGGCTCCATGTTTAAAGAAGTCTCAGTGTATATTTTTACATGCACAATTCACAGCTGCAGACAAGCCTAACTAGCATTTGGACTTGACTTTCTTCTTGAAAAAAATCTGACTCTCAAATGCATTCTTTTCTTGTGAGGCTTAGGAATATTGATTTATTTTTTTTTTTCCTAATGACTTATGTGTCAGACCACCCTTCATTTCTAGTACTGAAATGAAGTGACAGTCTATGGATGGCTGTGGAGTAAGTGATGTCTTGGTCACGGCCCAGCACAGATTTCAGGCACAGCACTTCTGCCTCCCTTGCCAGCCTCTGAGGCTAAAAGTCTGCCTCTGTCCCAGTATCTCATCTGCTTTCTCACTTGGACTGGGAAAAAGGTCAGGCCTTGACTTTACAGGTCAGTGCCACGAGTGGCAACAAATTCCACTGAGGAGGGGAAAGAAAAAACCCTTTAAATTTGTGTGTTGGGGTCAGACCCAGGTTTGTGCTCTGTTCTTCCAGCACAGAGTGAATTTCTCTCCCTGCTCTCCACACTGTGAGCTGCTTTGTGCTCCCAAATTCTTCAGCACAGCCAATTCCCAGTGACTTGTCTGAGCATCCATTGCCCCATGGAGCAGCAGTGTCTGCAAAGAGGGATTTGGGAACACAGAACTTTCCTATCTAATGAAATGTGTGATATTTTAAAGCCTAGGCATCACTTTCACAGTTTGCTTTATGAAAGTTCTATGTTGCTGTTTTATCTTTGTTTCCATTTGCTTAAAATTCTCCTACCTGGAGCTCTGAACATATATGTGTATGCATATGTATGCACCTGTGTATATATAAAATATATATATACACACATACTATGTCAACATATGAAACTCTCATTTCTGTATTTTAAACTCTGCCAAAAAAAGCAGTTTAGAAGTGAACACAGACAAATTCTTCCTCTGAGCCCAGCAGCAGACTGTGTGATTACACCTCTCATTGAGCTCAGTGAAATGAGGCACAGCTTGGCTGAGGACGTGCTGAAGGTCCTAAACAAGTCTGGCAGTGCTGAGAATCCCGTGGAGGTGTTTTGCTTCTCGGTACATTCATGTGACAAACTGTTGGCTTTAAGCTGAGGAAGGGCTTTACAAACAAACAAGGAACACCGAGGGAACAAACTCAACATTTTATAGAGTGCTGCTCAGAAGTGGATAAAAAAAATCATGCTGAGAAAAGTGATATGGGGTTTCTGATATTTCTCTGCAGAGAAGTTCAGAAATCTTTTAATCTCTCTTTCAAAGTTGGGTTTATCAGCTGATTAACATGGAATTAAACAAAGAAAAAAATGCCAGATAAGTGGGGAGAAAAAGATCAAGTGTTGCCTGAGATGTAAGGAAATGGCTAAAATGGTGCAGAGCATTGCCTTATTCTTCTAGTTTGAATATTATGTCTCCCAAAAAATAAAAGGAGAGGGAAGCAGGTGTGAAAAGCACCATGTGATGATTGTCCCATCCTGTCGGGCAACTAATGGAGACTGAGCTGTTTGCTGTTATCCAGCCCTGGATTAGAGAGTAAACACGTCTGGGATTTAGCATAGGCAGTGAAGGGCTGTTCCCATGCTGGGGATGGGTGTGCAGTGCCTTGCTCTGGATGTTCCCTGTGAGCAGGGAATGGGATGAAGGGTCCCTGTCCTGTCCCCTTGGGCACAGCCCTGGGAACACAGCAGGGGATGGGACACTCAAAAAATCCACATTGCTGCCTAAAATACTACAGAAAAAACACAGAACTTTAGTTCTCTGTGTTCATTTACCTGCTGGTTGTGCACCTGAGTTCTCAGCACAGTTTTACACTGAGTTGCTGCTCCAAGATCTTTGCCATGTTGCTGTAAGGAAAACTGATTTAAGTGGTTTGTCCCCTTTCCCTAAATGCTGGCTGTAGATGTGTTAGAAAATCTTTCATACAAAGGTAAAATAGGATTGTGCTGCCTGTTAGGGCTAAGAAAACCCCATAATCCTCTTTTTAGTTAATCCTAGAATGTGTCTAGTGGGAAAATGAATTGCTAGAGGCCTTCTCTTACAATATAAGAAGAACTTGAGGAAGGGAAATTCACTTATGTATCAAGGGAAGTGAGGGATACCAAGAGCTGGGTTTGTTGTGTTATTGTTGAGCCAATTTCAATCCCACCATAGTCAGGTACCAGAAAGCTGAATTGTCTTCACTTCCTAGGAGTTAATTTATATTTTGGTGGAGTTCAAGGAGGACTTGTAGGACAAGCAAAACAGCTCTCTGTGAAGCTTATGAAAACTTGGGATGTATTTTGTAACATCCACACACTGGATCCCAATCTCAGATATCCCATTAATTATAAATTTTTGCAATGAAGGCAGCCTGCAGTGACCCACTAATGACTAGCACAAGTGCAAGATGTTCCAGGAATTTCTTAGCCACAGATGGAGTTTGGAAAAGGAATTGGATGCATAACCAGGCTTTCTTCCCAGTAAAGTGTTTAAATCCTGAAATTTTAAGGAAATAAAAAATTTGCATGAATATAGATTTGTCAGATAATTTATCCTGCAAAGTAAGGAAAGGAGTCATGAATGCTGAAGTGCTTTCTTTTTTGAATTATTGATTTTCATTCCAGAATGACAGTTTTCTTTGTTAAATAATTGCCATAATTCAAAGAAATAGTCCCTTTTGAGTAAAAAAGAATGTTTCTGTTTGAATCAATTATAATGCCTGTGTGTGTACAAAATTTTCTTTCACTAAGCAAAAATTGCAATAATTAGCTTTTTCAAGAGGCTGTGATTCACATATAACAGAAGGTCTAAAAAGAAAAGTAGCAATGTTTTGCCTTTCTGTATATGTTTATTCTTGCTATTTAGAATTTAGTAACAGGAGAATAAATACATTTTCTGGGAAAAGGGGAAATTGTTTATGAGAAAACAATGAGAGATTTTTTTTTCTTTCCTTGTGTCCACTGGGCAAATATGCAGATTTTCTTCTACCTCTTGTTTGTTTTCTTGCCCCAAATATCTACAGAATGAGTGAACTGTAGGATATTTTTGTCCTCTTATGCAAATGACATGTGAGTACATAATTACCTGTTACAGTAATTGCTCGGTTCCTACACAGAGGTAGCAACTATATGCAAATAAAGCACACAAATACCTGAATATTTTGGTATTTATTTCATGTGCATGAAAATATGCGTCACAGTTTCTGTGTAAAGATGATCATCTCATTTCTAGTGAAATGCAAATGAGTTCTGAGCAGCATATCTCAAGATCTAAATTCAATTAGACTCGTGTAATGATCTGTCAGGAGACTATTACACACAAGGTTTTCTAGATATCAAACCCTTTCTATCTTGTATCAAACACTTGAACAAAATAATTGTGAATTAGGAGTGTGAAGCACAGTCTGCCTGAGGATCGTGAGATTTCCTCTCAAGGGTGCTCCCACAGATCTCAGAACAGGGCATTTTTCATCCTACAATGATTCCTTCCCCACTGAAGGATTAGATGAGGACAGACTTAAAAATCACCTTTGGCAAAACTCATTGCTTGGATTGGGTTCTCTTGATCTGGGTTATTCCAAGAACTCTGCAATGAAAATGTGCCTTTTGCTGTATTTCTTGAAGTCTCCCTAAATCTTCTCATCTCTTACACCCCAGACAGCTGCAAATTTTCATATATTTTATGTTTGGTCCAGATTAAATAAGACCTCAGCCTGATTGGTGCCATTGGGAGTGATGGATGCTCAGGAATGTTCCCTTTTCCCTGAAAACACTGAGGTCTTCCCCAGAATGGCTCCAGTATGGATGGATTCCACATTCCTGATTCAGTTCTAGATTGTTTATCTTTTGAACACCACTGACCACAAATTACCTGGTCTTCCATGGCCATTAATTAATAGACTCCATTAGTGAGCAGCCAATTACAGGATGATTATTTTTCCTTTCCACCTTGTATCCTTGGCTCTTTGCATCCATGTTTTCTTTTTGTCCACAAGGCAGAGCAGGGGATGCAGCCAGCCCAGATCCCACATGGGGCTGATCCCATTGCTGCTGTGCCCTCACCTGTCCTCATTTTTCTGATGCTTTTGATGCCATCACTCAGCTTCTATTTCCCAAAAATCTTTGTATTTTTGCTTTCCATGCCTTCACTCACAATTGTTGCATTGCTCACTCTGTGTTTCCTTGTAAATGTGTCTCTAGTTATCTCTGAAAGTCACCTGCTTTGTGATGAGAAAAAGAATGATGGCGTTGGTTTTATTCTTTCAATTTTTTGTTCTTTGAAGGGGTTGGTATTGAACATGGAAATGAAAAGACAGCAAGAATTATTTTGCAAAGATGATATCTTATATCTTATGAAAAGATGGGAAAGATCCTTTCATTTGACAAGAAAAGATGAAAAGATAAACAGATTTTTAGATGTAGTAAATTCTGTGCTCTCAGCCATTCATTTCAGTAGCTGGATAGCTGAATTGTGGCAAGCTGGCCCAACACGTCCTGGGAATTGATGGGAATGATGCAGAACGGGGGCAATGCAGGTGAAGGAGGAGTTTCTCGCAGGCTCCCAGTGCAAACTGGTCCAACTGGAGGCTGGGATGTTTTAAAACACCCTGTTCCTGGGAGGAGCAGTCCCCTAAAGCACCTGTGCTCAGCAGTGCCTTTGAAGAACGCTTTGCAATCTGTGAGCACAATCTCACTCCTGCTCCAGCTGCAGATTAAACCCCGGCCTGAGATTCGGTGGTGTGGTGGCAGCATTTAAAAGAAATGATTTATAAACACAAACTGTAGCTAAAT
This sequence comes from Toxostoma redivivum, assembly GCA_013397375.1. NCBI lineage: Eukaryota > Metazoa > Chordata > Aves > Passeriformes > Mimidae > Toxostoma > Toxostoma redivivum. The sequence goes on along the minus strand of VXBI01006779.1, from coordinate 2,860,503 downwards.
TTTTCAGGGAGCTGGATCTGCAGACATCAATGGCACGATTAGAAACACCATGGGGAGTACATGCATAAAGCTTCTTTTAATTCTGGGCTTTTCAAGCGTTTAATAGCTTGACAGCAACATTTTAATAACAGCCGACTAGGCCCAGTTTTGGCATTCACCACACACGGAAACAGCTCCTGGAACCTGTCCATGGAACAGAGAATTCTGTTTCTGCAGGCTAGAGTTCATGTGGAGATAGAGCCGAGATAGAGACTGGGAATTCAGGACACTTTTCCATGGCTGGCTGCTTGGGAACCCGGCGTGTTCCTGCACCAAAGGCAGCCCTCTGCAGGGGGCTGTGCTCCTGGAATTTCTCAGCACACGTTTTCTGACTGAGCTGGCTTCCCCCAGCAGTGCTGAAGAGAGTTGGGGTTTTTGGGTGTGGAATTCTGTGGTGTGCTCCGAGCTCCCATCAGTGACAAGGCAGAACGGGGGCCACGTCTGGAGACCCTGAATACCAGGGCTCCTGTCAGTAGCTACTGAAAAAAAGAAAAAGGTTTGACCCTTCTGAACCTTGGTTTTAACCTTAAGAAGGGAAAAGTGCTTTGAGAAGAAGAAGAAAAAATAAAATAGGCAATTTAAACTCAATTGAGTTTCAAAGGACTCAAAAAACCGTATTTCCTGATAGCAACAAGTCTTTGATTCTGTTTTTTGTTGCATTTTGTACAATGCTTATAGTGCTGAAGGAAAAATGTAAATTCACTTAGAGTTATTCAAACTGATGCTGATGCAGGAACAGTATGTACCAGTAAATACTTTATCCAAGGAAAGTGAAAATAAAGAATATTTGGGCTATTAAAATGGAAATGCTACTTAGGCTTTTGCATGCAAGAAGACTTCAGTCTTCCATCAGAGTCTAGATATAGGCTTAGACCAAAACAATTATCTGTATATTACTTTTCCACTTCAGTTGTTCTTTGGTTTCTCTTTGTGGGATGTTGCTTATCTAAAAAAAAAGAGGAAACTGAGTTTAGAGCATATATTTCTATTGAAAGAAATTTCCAGGGCATTTTTGCTTTTATAAATTCAAAATCTCGATCAAATTTGATATTTTTATATCTTTTTCCAAAACATCAAAAAAGACACTGTTTTCTAACAATCACTATGGTGGAAATGAGATTCACGAGGTGTTTCTCAGGGTTGTGTGTTTTTACATTTTAAAGTGTAAGAGAAATAAACTGCTTTGATTCATCATCAGAAAATTGCAGAAATTGCTCACCACTCGCCCAAATTCATCCACTGACCTTGTTAAATATCAGGGTGAGACTTTGCAGGCAAGCAGCCTAAATATAGATAGAAGCAAATTGCAAATGTTGTTTGACCAAATGGTCTCACGTTGGCTGGGCAGTCCTGCACATGCTGCCTGCACCAAATGCTGGGAAATTAATTAATTTACCTGTCATTGAGCTGCTGATGTGGAGCAACACAAGCAAGCAGAGATAGCCAAACACACAAGGTGTCAAGCACTTCAAGTTTCATCTGATCTGTGTCAGGGGAGTGATTGAATACTTTTAATTTTTGAGGTTTCTCCTTCTCTTGGCTGGTTTCCTCCTGTGTCTGAGCCCTGCTCACAGCTCATCTGTTTGCCAGGGCTGTCCTGGCTCAGGGCTGGCACAGCTGCCTGGCATCTCCTCACCAGGGTTAGGCATCTCTCCTCATCTAAAAACATCACAGAGAGCAGCTGGGGATGGAGATCTGCACCATCCTTTTAACCTCGTGGTGCCTCTTTAAGCAAGTAAAGCAAATTGTTTGAGGAACATAAAAAAAATTGTGGATGAGGTGACTAATTGTGTGAGAAAATGGCAGCGCAGAAGGGAAGGTTCCTTTAATTACATTGAGGGTTTTGAGCTCAATTTTTAATGGAAGATTTTTCCACCCTGGGTTCTGCTATTAATGAATAGTAGAGGATAGGGTCCCTCTGGATTCCTGTGCAAGTAATCAAACATAATATCTTCAATATTGAAAAGTTTCAATGCTGCAGTCATTTGTGCATATGCTTGTTTTTAAGCATGTGGATGCTCCCATTGCCATCAAATATAAGTCTCCTTTGCAGATTTGGTTTAGTTTTCCATTAGAAATTGAAAAACTGCAGGTGTCAAAAGCTTTTTCTGACTTTATTCTGGCCAAAATAAACCATCCAATGCAAAAGGCACTGAAGTGAATTCTGACTTCAAAACCCACATAAAATTGGGAACACCTTTAGTTCAGATATTGTTGTATATGCTGGACTCCTAAGAGCAGCAATGATTTCAGGATCATTTATAAATTATTTCCATTTCTCCATGTGCAGGACATGTGTTAATGTTGGTGGCAGGTCCAGGTTGGGGTTGTTCCCCTCCTGTGCCAGGCTGGGCCCTTGGGTACAGCTCATTACTTTGTTGTCCTGCAAAAAAACATTCAAAATGTGCAAAATATAAGGACTGCATATATTGTAGATGGGATTTTTATTTCTAGATGGTAAAGGAGCATTGCCATCCTCACAAAAAACCCTTGCCTTGCACTGGCAACAACACATTTAAAAATATAGGTAGTTTTAAAGATATTTTTCAACCCTTCCATCTGGATTTCTCCCAGGATTAAGTTGCTACACTGATGATTGCAGTGGTTATATTAGTGATTTAGGTGACTGGTTTTGAGGTATATAAAAGCAGGTTTTAGATGTTTATTACATTTCACTGTTCCATTTAAGGTAGTAAAGCCCCACATTTCAATGTAAAGATGTTTACTGCAGAAAAATCAAGACCAAAATAAACAGTTAAGATCTGAACAAAACTGATCACTCAACAGCATTTACATGATCCATAGGCTTTAATCCCTCTTACTAGGGAATCTTCTCTGGGTTCAGTGGCATTGTTTGTTTTAGTTCCCTAAAAAATGCACATGATGGGAAGAGGTATGTTGATAATAATGTGCTGTGAATAGCATGAAGGCATTCTGTGCACAGCGTATCATATCATCCATCATTAAGTTTTTCTTCTCCCTCTCTCTCGCTAATGGCAGCAAATCAAATATTTAAATGCATTTGTTAGTCCTCCGTGCGACTGTAAGACTATGTGGAGCAGGAAGGAAACAGATTGTGTAGCACAAAATTAGGCTGTAAAGTGCATTTTAAACTGGAGATTTGGTAATGGAAGCAGAGCAAATGAACTCAGAGAATTAACATTAGAATTTGCACTTTAAATGCTTCCTAATTGGCACCTCTTGGGATCCGTTCTGAACTCACCCAACACGATTTTTTTCTTTTTACTGAAAACAGTCAGTTTGGGCTGACAGCACCTGGGTCATAGTGAACGAGAGATGATGATGTATTTGGCAGCTTTTCTAGTTGAGCACTGACAAGTCTTGTTCTCTAAAGAAAAAAATCAAAACATATCAATCCACATGCTCACTGTACTGAGGAACTTCGTTGTCATATCTTTCAAATTGTTTTAATGTTTCAGCACTGCAGAAGTGAAGGCATAACAGAAGGAGACAACTATATGCAGTTTCACTTTGGAGAAAACAACTACATAAGGAAAGCAGAACAGAACTAGCAGAGTCCTGATAAGGTCATGTCAAACAAATTAATAGGAGACAGAAAAGAAAAGCTTAAAAATCATTCTTTTAAGATGTTAGTCCTGCTGGATGGAAGTTGGGCCAGCCCATCCAGTCCTTCTCTTGGCTTCCTGCCTTTTGTGTGCCCAGGATTCTGGGCTGTCTGGATGTGAGTGCATTGATTAATCCTGGAGTGTTTGTGTGTGTGCTGATCCTGACCAAGAGCCGCCTCCTGTCCCCTCTGCCAGGTGACAGAAAGACAAGGCAAGGTGACATCAGCCTGGCTTTAGGTTGTTTCTGAGTGCAGAACTCCTGGTTTTTCCAGAGGCTCTGCAGCTGGAAACCCTCCTCCCCGCAAGGTGGATTTGTGAGACATCCACCACTGGGGCTGGTTTTTGGTGCTGGGTCACTGCCCAGGTACTGAGCAGCCCCAAATGGGCTCCTGTGGGGCCATCACAGGTGATCCAAGCCCACAGGGATGTGCAGGAGAGAATCTCCTCATTCCTTTGGGAGAAGGGCTGATCCCAGCCTCAGCAGGGGGATAAATGCTAAGAATATGTGAAGACTTTGTGGGAAAGGTCCCTTGTCCTCTCCTTGCTTTTTGGTCTGCACCCACACAGTGGAGAGATAATTTCCAGCCTTAACTAAATGCTGCAGACCCAGTTCCTTTAATTCTGACTTCTGAGTGGATCACCATACAGAAGTCCTACATTTTTCTCACAACAGAACTTTACAATTTTATTTATGAATACTTAAATTCTCAGCTACAATGAAGAAAAATAGTTTTGAATGCAAATATGTAGTGGGCTTCTTTTACTTTTTCAACACAAGGGGCCAAATCTGCAAAATGTATTCATTAAAGTGGCTGAGCTTTACTGAAGAACTTCATTAACAGAGGAATAGGATAAATATATATATATTTTTTTCTACTGTAACCAACTTTGTTGTGAAGAAAATTAAAGTCCAGGGGGAAAAAGAAGATAGAACAGTAAAAGGATGCCCTGACATAAAAAGTTGTAACAGCAATATCTGTGACCTTGAATTTGTTCATGCTGCCTTGTTCTATTAAACTGCCCAAGGATTGCTCATTTTAGTAATACTTTTTTTTCTGCATTGAAAATAATCGAGTCAATAGGTTTGTGATTAAATACAGCTTTGTTTTCTACCCTGTAACCTGTTGCTTAGTTCTACTGACTAAATGTCCCGAGGCACAGTCTTCTCATCCTTTTGTCAGTGGAATCTACTTAATTATTCACCTTAGAGCAAAGATGTTACAATTATAGCCTTCCCTTTGTGTAAGTAACCAAGCATCTCTTTGACTGTTATGTTAACTGTTTCAGAATTAAAATATCTGCCTATAAATCTGGCCCCTTTATTCATGTGAATTTACGGGGCCAGGTTACTAAGCTGAGAAGTTTGGGGTTTAATCAGATAAACACTATTTCACAGATCACATAGATGAATCTAAAATTCTGATTAAAGGAGTGTGGGAAAGCATTTATGCATTTATTTTAGTTGGTTTGCTTGTTATTTTTTTCCAAAGGATTTCTGTGGGCTTGGGATCTGGCTCTCTCTTTTTCTTCTGTAATGATTTACAATTATCTCCCTTCTATCCTCAACAATCTGTGTGAAAGGAGCTGCCACCTCCAATAATTCCCAGTCCTGAAACCTGCCTGTAAATTTCCCTGTGTTTCCTGACGTCTCCCTTCTAGGAAAGGAGCCTGGAGTGTATTCCCTGTTGTTTGCAGCAAATGTTTATTAACAAATTCACCATGGTTGATCCCTGTTTGCTCAGGGTGGGAGGGGGCACTGCAGAGACCCAGCTCACACACATTTCTAATCAATCCTACTCAATTAATCAGTGATAAAATTATCACAGACGTTTTGGCAGTCAGTGTTTATGTGTGTGTGAATGCAGGAAAACAAAGTTTTGAAGGTTTCTCTATCAGAGTGTGACAAAACATCTTAAGCTGGGAACCCTCAAAGCCAGAGCTCTCCAAGTGGCTGCTGGTTTTAAACGCCTCGTTTTCCAGTTTTAATTGGGACACTGCAAGCTCCAGTTTGGGACCTGCAGGAAATGAGGACTCAGCACCTTGGGAGGACTGGTCCCTGATCAAACAGCGCTGGGCTCATTGAAATCATTCTCTGTGCTCATGACACCATGCCAGGCTTTTCAATCCCAAGGTTGGTTTTTGTATTTAGTATAAAGGTCATGTTAGGATTAAAAACAATGAGCAGCTCACAGCGTGTCCAGTGACCCTGTGAGAGAAATGGTAACGCATTTCACAGGAAAATCTACGTGTGCTGAGCACAGAGCTGTGGCCAAGAAGTGGAATTTTCTAATTACGTAGTCGTTTTGAGAAGGAATGTGCTTGTTAGAACCAGGCCAGGTGTGCACTTGTGATGGGAGCTGGGGAGGCTGTGTAATTACACACCTTGCATAATATAAAGTTTACAATAGCCATACAATTGATGCAGCAAGATGTAAATACAGCAAGGTAAAGTGTCTGAAAGGACACCTGTAATCTAGCTTACAGCTAGTACAATTACATTTGAAACAGTCTTGCATTAAGATTTATTAGTGTGTTAAAGTTTCCACTATTCTAAAACAAAAAAAATGGGAAATACTTCAGAAAGTTTCAACAATATCTTTTCAATGAGAAATGAAAGTTATTTGAGGAATCTTCCTGTAGTTTCCTGAAAAGTCACACTGAAATCACATTTCTTCAAATATTCTTCGATTCAATAATTCTGCAGTAGTTTTCAGTAAATTGGTTTTATATTTGTAAAGGACTTGCACAGTGTGTGTCTGCCCAAAAGATCACCAAAACTTTTGCCCCTTTGCAACAAATTAAAAACATCAGGGCAAATTTAAAGAAAGAGAGAGGAGGGGGAGAGAGAACTATTTCTTCATTATATTATGCTGGGATTATGGCAGTTTCTATAAGCTGAAAGATATCACTCAGAGTTCTCCAGTATTGGTGAAAAAGGCTCCTTTAAAGGTGCTGTTCCCCACCTGCCACTGCCAGGTGACCCCTGGGATTCCTGTCCCAAGGTGCCCGTGCTCAGCTGGGGTGGGATGCAGGAGGGTCCTGGTGTCACCCTTAGCCTGATGCTCCTGCAGGGAGCTCTGCAGTGTCCTGGTGCCATCCTGGGCACCTCAGACGTGCCCTGCACCAGGGACCTGTGTGAGGAGTGACTCAGAGCCAGCAGCGTGTCCCAGGCACAGCCCAGGGAGGGGCTGGGAGTGCCCAGCCATGCCCACTGTGCCACAGCCCTGCCCGGGCAGGGCACCCCAAATCTGGGCCACCCCACAGCTGGGAGTGCCACACCTGGTGTGTGTGTGTGTGTGCAGGTGTGTGATGCATAAACATGAGGGCTCTTTGCATGAGCAACACCTTGGGAGAGGCTCCCAGGGCAGAATGAGAGGACACAGTCTCAAGTGGTAAAAGGGAAAATTAGGTTGGATATTAGCAAAAAGTTTTTAATGGAAAGAGTGATAAAGTACGGGGATGGTGTGTTAAAAAAAGCCTGGATGTGGCACTTGGTGCCATGGTCTGGTTGAGATGTTGGGTCATGGGTTGGACTCGATCTTGAAGGTCTCTTTTATCCTGGGTGTTCTGTGAATTCTGTGCTCTCTTCGTCACTGCAGCCCTTGGGTGTGCATGGAGGACCTCCTGTTAAAGCTCTCTTGTTTTACTGTCCCTGCTCCCATCACCCCAGATTCACTGTGATGCTCAGTTTGTTGTAGGATGTGCAGCCCCCACCTGCCCCCCTTCAGCCATAAAACTGAGTGTGCTAATAATAAAAAAAGAAAAATGGGTCTATTTGTCCGATGGAGGTGGGAGGTTACTGCTCAGCTTTCCTTGTTTGGTTGCTGCTGGTTTGTGAATAGCAGAACAAGCCTCCGGGACAGGAACTTAGACCAAGAGATGCTCAGAGCATGATTTCCTCCCCTGGCTGTTTGAAGCACCCAGCAGCTTTCCATGCCTTGAGGCAGGAGAGGGAGCGCTGTGCTGGTGACCCATGGCAGGCGGGAGCGGTGACAAACCGAGGGCTCTGCAGGGGAAGGTGTGTGCCAGAGAGGTGAAGTAATCCAAATAAAGGCTCTGAGGCAGCGCTGACAGCTAACAGGCGGTTTGTGGAAAAGGAAATGCTGTGTCCGTGCATAGCACCCTGCCCCTGGAATAGCAGGGAGGAGGAGGGAGCCAGTGCCAGGTGTTTGCAGACACAGAGATGTGAGCGACCTGCATTTATCACTGAGCTGTGCATTCCAGAAGGGAAAGGAAAAGGGAAAGGGGAAAAGGAAAGGGGAAAGGAAAAAGGAAAGGGGAAGGGGAAAGAAAAGGGAAAGGAAAAGCGAAAAGGAAAGGGAAAAGGAAAGGGGAAAGAAAAGGGAAAGGGAAAAGGAAAGGGGAAAGGAAAAGGGAAAAGGAAAGGGGAAAGGAAAAGGGAAAAGGAAAGGGGAAAGGAAAAGGAAAGGAGAAAGGGGAAAGAAAAGGGAAAGGAAAAGGGAAAAGGAAAGGGGAAAGGAAAAGGAAAGGAGAAAAGGGAAAGGAAAAGGAAAGGAGAAAGGGAAAAGGAAAGGGGAAAGGGAAGGGAAAGGGGAAAGGAAAAGGAGCCAGGCAGGGTGTGAGCCATGCCTGCGGCTCAGCAAACCCAGGTGCCCTGAGAGCCCTGTTAGGGACATTGCCAGGGCTCAGCATGCTCCGAGCAGGGGATGGGAACTTGGCTGCACCGTTTGATCCTGATCCATACTCAGCAAAGCGGAAAAATGACAAACAAAGGGATCTTTCTGCTCATAATTTAGAAGGAAGTGTAAAATCTGGTGTGACAAGTTTAGTAAAATAAAGGCACAGGAAAGAGCCATTCAGTGCTCACATGTGTTTCATGAAGAGCAGCTCGTCTTGCCTCTGACCATTGCCTTGTAAATTTAGGAAAATAGCTATTTTGCAAACAAGTAATTCTTTGAATCTTCCTTATTAGTACAATAAATTAACTCATCTTTCTATCTGAACACAGATTTTGAACTGAATGTGACTGACATGTAGGCAAATAGCCTTCAAGAAAGAGCAAAGATGTGTTGGGAAAGGTGAAAGGAGAACAACATGAGAGAGAAATGAGGACTTTGTAGTGGAAATATGGAAACCTGCATGAGAAGGGAGCTGGCAGGAAGGTTCCTTGCAGAGAATTTGTACAAAGCTTTGTGAACCATCCTTGCTCTTTTGACCTGCACTAAACACCACTTCTCATCCATGCTCACAGTCATCTTGGCTTAATTTTACAGAAATTAGATTGAAAGTTTAAAATGAACAATTAGCACCATGTACCTACCTCTGGAGGAAGTTTGCAGTGGTGATGTGCAAAACAGCAACTCACCAGTTGAATCCATGTTAAAATTGTGGCTGCTTTTTATGTGAACTTTGCCTGCAAGGGAGGGACCTTCACTGGTCAGAATATGGAGAGTAGAGCAAGGACAAGTGAATTTTTTGGTTTGGTTTTTGGAAGAAGAGTGAAACGCTCACAAATATTTCTGTATTTGTGAATACTCCTTGCTGTGAGAACTAGAGGGCTTAGTCTGTCAAGTTTTTTAAGAAGGGAGGTGACCTGGTTCTATGTCTGAGTGCCTCCAGGGCACAGTATGCAATATATGTTTCTAATCTAGTGAAGAAAGACATGGGAAGAGCCAAAGAGTGGAGGAGAAACCCATTAGGTTCACCTTAGAGGTAAAGCATCAAGTAACAGGGCATTGAGCCTTGAGGGGAAAAAAATTATGAAGTGAAGTAACAGTTTCTCATCTCGATCAAGATGTCATTTAAAAAGAAGGGTTTTATTCAAACATAAATGATTGGACTTAAAACAGATTACAACAGATAAGAGGAAGATCTGTAAATTCAGGGGTGGCCTGATGGCTCAGAGTGGCTCCCTGTGGCTTTCCTAAGTTGGTTATGGTCTTAAATAAATTAGAGATATGTCAGGCTGGAATAGCAGAGCTCTGACTCCCTTCCTTTGCCCACTCTGACTCATACAATCCCTGCAAAGATATCTCTGTTTGGAGGGTGGCAAGAGAGTGCTGGGCCTTTAGTTTACCAAACCTGTCACCCTGTATTTTACACTCTCCTGTATAGTATAAAAAAATCTAACTCTTACAGTTGTGGCCAGATTCCAGTCCCTTTACATCATTTAGGTGGATAATTTGTTCCACTGTGTTTTTCTTTCTTCTCAGCTGTACTTTCCCTTTGAAGCCTCCAGCTACTGGATTGGGGAGGTAAATTACAGTCTGTCTTAGGCCTGAATTGTGCCTCTTGTTTCAATTTTTGGAACTCACATAATGGATTGATCCCAGGATTGCTTGCATTCAGAGGATTAAATAACTGGGACCCCTTTTCACAGAAGCTGCTGTGTGAAAATTGTTATGATACTTAAAAATGATCTTTTAGTACTTCCTTTCTTGAGGCTACAGGAGAAACAATGTTTTCTCTGTGTCATTAAGTGCAAAAAAAAAAAGGTACTTGCTCAGTTTTCAGCATGTGCACTCCTTGGCTTGGTGTTGCTTCTTTGGTGCATGTGCAGGTTCATAAGGGTCAATTTTGATTTCTGTAGTGATAGATGGAGACATCTGTGGGAGAATTTGTCCCTAAATACCCATCACAGAATCACAGATATCTGACTTCATCAGGGAAATATCCTGGTGACAATGTCTATAGTCACAGCAAAGCTGCAGTGAGATGTTTAAAGGGGATTCCTTTAGGGATTTTATGGATATGGTTTTTTGTTTTATAATATATCCAGTTAAAACTCAATTAACTTTGAAGCATCTGGAATCTAGCACAGATTGGTGAAATTATAATGAAGGAAGCAAACAGCTTTGAGAATTAATGGGGATTTTCACTCCCTGAACTGCCCTGGTTTCCACAGGCAGTTCTGCCTTATTCCCTGCCACTGCCTGGCCACTGTTTTGGAAAGTTTTAATCTGCCAGATACCTCTGAGGGACCATCAAAAATGGAGAAGATGAAAACTGATCCTTCTGATACTTTAAAAGAGGAAAACCAGGGAAATTCTTCTTCTTTTTAGAATTGAGCTGGAAGGGTGAAAAACCCTCTTAGTTTTTTTCGTTTTTTTTTTCTTTTAAAAGAAAGTGACTTGTACAGCTCCTTCTCATACCAGCCTTGGGAACTGCAGAATATTTTTATCATCTGCTCATTGTGAACATCTCTTAAATGCTAATTAATGCCTGCTTGTGATGGACACCTGCAATCCAAGGACTGGATTTTTAACTGCATCATCATGTTCTCCATGTGTACTTCCAAGGAGCTGCTCTGGACAGATTTATACAATTAATGCTTTTTTTTTTTTTTTAATCTTGCACATATTTAGATTCTCTGTGTCCTAAACACAGACATATTTAGAAGAAATAAAAATGTAAATGCAGAACTGGTTTGTGTTTGGTTAAGGAACAGAGCAGGAAGTGGGGATGTGCAAATGCCCAGCAGGCTCAGGGGTTAAACCTCCTCCCTTTAATTTTTACAATGGGTTCTCAACATCCAGTATAAACAAAACTCAGCAAATTATTCCTTGTGCTGTGCTCAGTTGTCCAATCATACAATCCTTTATTCCTTATTATATACAAACTGCTTGAAAAGTAATTGAGGCAACTGGGAAAGTGCTGTGTGAGATGCAGAGGAAGCCTTAACCACCAGGAATTAAAATGTTAAGCTGCACAATGTGCAAGTCACATAAGCAGGAAGTTATTATTTTAATCAATTCTTTAAAGTGTCCCAAACCTGAAGGAGAAAGTTAATGTAAAAATTGTAAAAGAAGCCTCTCAAAACCATTATTGGAGGTGGAACAAAAAAATAATTCACTGTGTATTTAATCTGTGGTGGAACTTGGTGTGTAGAGAGTCTTAAATATTGATTATATTGTGGTGGTTCCTGCACACGTGACAGGAGATGGGATGAGATCCCACTGAAGAATTTATTAATGAAATATTGTCTTTGCTGTAAAGAGCTTCAAGTTTGAACTCTGTGTTAAATTTTCAGAAGAATAGTCATTATAGATGAGAACAAAACACTCAAACCTCTGCAGAGTTGGAGTTTGTGTAACTGTGGTGGACCTTGGGTGGGTGTGTGGCAGGTGTGGTAAATAGTTCCAAAGGGAAAGGAGGGTTTGGGTTGGATTGGGTCAGATTCAGTGCAAATATTCAAACACAGGTATGTGGTGTCCCCCAGAGCCACCACAGCCACACCCACGTGTCTGATTTGAGGGCAAGAAGTTGCTAAATATCAAAATTTTGCATGTAGGAAATCTATTTGGGAAGCCCTGATTTAGTCCTGCCACATTCCTACCACTCCAGCAGCTGAGTTTGATGTTGGACTGGACCAGGAAGCCACAAAATTCACCTTGGAGCATCTTAGGGAAGGAAAGAACAATGTGATCCAGCAGTGGCAGGTTGGTGTTTGAGCTGGCCCAGAGTTGAGCTTCCAGTCTCACCAGTGAGCAAAACCAGGAGCTTCTTGAAGGGGAGAGGTTCCTGGGGTGGGAAAAATCACAGGAAAAGGAAATAAAAAATTTAAAATCCCTGCTGTGGATTTGGAAGGCAACAAAAAAAAAAAACCAAACTGGATGTAGGAAAACTTCTGTCAAAAGCATTTTCTGCACAAAAACGTGGTTTTAACCAAACCGTGGGATGGTTCAAATGGCTTAACCCCTGCTCCCTAACAAAATAGTGATGGTCTTGATGAAATTTTATTCAAAGAAATTAAGAGTGATATAGTTTAAATTTCAGAGCAGCTTTTTCCTTAGAACATTTGTATTAAAAAAGGGTAAAACAGTCCACACTGAGACACTCCTTCTCCATTGAAACAAAACACCTTTTAGACTGAGTAAACTGAAATTTTGCTCTGAAATATTTCACTTCAAGTTCTGTTGCTGTTGATATTTGGTATTTTTTCCCTGACCCCAGATTACTGTTATTTTATTTAATTTACATGTTTTACCTTATAAAAAGTTCTTTATCAACAAGCTCTATTCAGAAACTGGTTTAGTCCAGCAGAGCTGAAGCACCACACAGCACCAGTGTGCACAAGAGGTTGTTCTTGAATTTGCCTTTTTATTTTCACTCTTGTTTAGATCTCTCAACACAGCAGCTTTAAAATATGCATTTCTGAAAGCATCCACAATGGGATTGAAAGGCCACCAGGAATCAGTGTAATGTGGATTTTAGAAGAGGGATCCTGAGGGCTGCAGTGGCAGGGCTGCATCCTTGCTGCAGGAGGTGTAACAGGATTGGAGGATAATGCCCAATCTCATCCCCCAGCTGTTGGCAGCTGTATTTAGTTGCATTTTCCATGGGATTTCCTTCCCCTCCTGCAGCATTTTTGGTTTCTCACTCCCCAGGCAAGTCACTGCGAGGCCAGCCTTGCTGCAGCGATGTGCAGCAGCAATGTCACACTTGTGCCAGCACCTGTGATGGTCACAGCCCCTGCACAGGGGCTGCAGCTCCACTCAGACAGGCCTGGAGAGCAGGGGGTGCAAACACCTTCTGTGCATTTCATCCAGGATTCCCTGAGCTTGGAAAGCACCTTCAAAACAAGGATTTCCAACAAGCTCCTCCTCGCTGTGGCTGTTGCTTCCTTTGTGTAATTCTTGCCCATCCAGGAGAAAAAGCACACCAAACATCACCAATGCCTCCTTAACATCACCAATGCCTCCTTAGGATTTTGAGGCACCTTCTGCTGATTCCTCAAGTCAGTGTTTCTGTGCTAGGTTGAGATGTTGTGGTTATCCATGTCAGAGGCCAGACACAACTCTCAGAGCCTTGAGGGAAAGGTGACAGGAGTCAAAGTAGGTCTGCAAGGACCTCGTGCAACCCCTGGGCAACTCCCTGTGCATCCATGCTTTAACAGGAAGCTTGCTTTGTTCCAAGATTTACATTTTGTTTTCTGCAGCAGGCTTTGTTTCTGCTTGAAGAATTCTTCTTCTCCATGGTTAAAAAGTCTCTTTGTGCTTGCTGCTGGCTGTGCAATGCCCAGTGAATGAGTTTTGATAATTTCTGTTGGGATTAATTAATTAATTGCAAATGTCTTCAGGCTAAATTGTGAGTTTGCATGTCAGGATGCTGTACATAATCAACAAAATCACTCAGGGGCTTGACATTATGGAGGTTGCATGGAGATTGTGAGAGGAGCACATTCATTCCACATTAGTCAAAACTTTCTGTATGTTATTTATAGAACAGTTCTTCTTTTATGATTTCTTAGAGTCAGAAGGAGAGATTTAAGCTGAAATGTAAGGATAATAACAGAAGCAGGGAAATAATTCCACTGATTGATCTTATTTGATGAAGTTGCAAAATGTTTGAATGGGATGAGTTACAATTGTAATGGGAAGTAGGACTGGAATAAATAAATAAAGATCCATAATAACATTTCAGGTTAGATGGAACACTGCTCTCCCAAGTGAATGAGCACTAATGAAGCATTGTATGAACTTCTAGAGACTGGGCACACCAGCCAAGGGAAGAGCACAGGATGTATTATAAAGTCAGAGAAAGATCTTTAATTTGCATGTTATCATCACCAACTGACCCATGAGAATAAACAGTGCATGAGGCACATAAAAAGCATTTCTTAAATCTATAAACCTGAAAGTTTTGGCTTCTGTCCTGATCCTAGATTATTGGGTTGTTCTTTTATTTTTTTTTAAATTTAACTGACATCTCCTGCCTTATAAAAAGCCTATTCAGAAGCTGCACTGAGTCCAGAAAAGCTGACACAAACCCAGCTCACACAAGGGCTTTATGGTTTATAATGAAACAGGAGGCACATTTTCCAAACGTTTTATATATCTGTATTTTGAAATCATCAGCTTAAATCCCCTTGGCAATGAAATGGATTCTGCTGGATTCACCACTTCTCATGCACTTGGTAAAGTGATCTTGTTGGTTCCAGTAAGTGCTCGTGGTTTTGTTCCAGAGTACGTTGAATTTTTTTTTTTTTTTCTATTAGTGAGTGCAACTCATTGGTCTTAGGTCTGCAGCAGTATGAACCCTGTGTGTTCCCAGTCAGTCACCAATTTTCCCTTGCAGGACCTGGCAATACCCACCAGCCTTTCCCTGATTTATTTTAAGTGCTCATCAAAGCAGATCCTGAACTTCCACTTTGATGCAGCCTAAGACTTTGCAGACCTTGTGTTATTTACTTTTCTGGTTGGATATTTTGGCTGCATAATCAGGTGCACGTGGAAATCTGGCACGCAGCAAAATGCTCCAAGCATGTTGGAAAATGCCTGGGGAGGCTGGACAGCATTTAGGGGTGATGTTTGTGTCAGCATTTAGGGGGTTTTAGGATGTTGTTGTAAGCAAAACTCTGCCTGGTTGAGTTGAAAAATTCATTCCAAGAAAGTAGCTTTGTCTTGGCCTTTGATAACCAGATTTTGTTAAAAATAGTAATGCAAAAGTGAGTTTTATTAAGCTTGTGGATGTTCTTTCCTCCCAAGCATTTGCCTGTCTGAAGAATTATGCATTGGTGGGAAAAATGCAACTGTGTGTGGTGTTCACTAGAGTTGGCCAGTTGTGCTTGCATTTATTTGATTTCTATTTACAATTATCTCTTATGCATGTGGAAATTAGACACGTACTGCTACTGTGTTGGAGCATGTATTTCACTAAATCAAAAGAAGTTTATGTAAATAGATGCCATAGTAAAATCTGCTGTTAAAATCCAGGATATTCCTGGATATTCTCCAGAGATATCAGAGCTCCAGAATGCAGCAGCACAGCTTGATCTCCCTTTTAGCTCTCTAGAACTTGCTTTTCAAATACCAGGGCCTGGACAAGCAGAAATGGAAGGAGATGTAAAAGGGCTGGGATTCAGGAATGGGATTCCCAGGAATGGGAGGATGCTTCCAACCCAAATAATGCTAAAGGTGCCATAAAACTGCCTCTGGAAGGCTGGTGTTATACATTGTCTGTGGGATAGACACCCTTTGGAATCACTGTCATCCTGATTAACCCAGATTCCCAATGGATTTTTGGGATTGCTTTCTTTTCCTTGACAGATTTAGAGTTTTGGGAGTATAAACTTTGATTTTCCTGCTCTTTCATGTTTTCACTTGGCTCCCAGTACCATGGAGGAGCTGAAAGCTATCCTGCATCTTCTTAGTCCAGATCTGGATGACACTCATGGTTGGGCCCTCGCTCTTTAATCAATTCCTCTTTGCAAAATCACATCTTCACAGTCTTCCACAAGGTGGGTTGGTTTTTTGTTGTTTGTTTTGTTTTGCTGGATTTTTTTTTTATTTATTTATTGTTGGACTTCATCTGGTACAAAGGTTTAAACTACAGAAGTAATTTAAAATATTGTGGCATTTCCTTTCTTAATTAATCCCAACTGTTTTCCCTTGGTAGTACAGCAAGTATCAGTATTTGATGAGGACATTTTGCCTTCATCACTGGGGCAGTGGATTCTTCCTGCAGAGTCTGTAAACAGCAGACAAGCCACAGAGTTTAGCCTCCATGTTCTGGTTTTCATTAAGCCCAGACTAGAGGAGCACCCAGCTGTGTCTTCCTGTAAGGTCTGTCAGTCTTCCAAAGCTTGTTAACATGCTAATATAAAAGGAAATAGGGCTGACTTCAAGGAATTTACAACTAGTCTTAAACTTCAAAGAGTGGAGCTACATCTCTTCAATACAACAACAACAACAACAAAAATCCTATAATAAAAGTTCTGCTGGCCACGAGGACAGATCTGGGTGCACTGAACACTTCAGCCATGGTGAAGGATGCCATGGTTTTGATTGCAAGCTGCAACACAAAGCCTCCTGCCCGTTGTGAAACTTTGTTCATGGCTGGTAGGCTTGATCAGAGACAAGATAAATTGCTGTCCAGCCCACAATTAGGATATCAGGCATGAAGTTGTCAATCTCTCCTTCCCTGAACCTGCTCTGCATGAGAGTGTTTGCAGTGGGATGGTGGATCTGAGCAGTAGGCAGCATTCTCAGGTGGCAGGAACTGGAAGGACTCCTATGACTTCAAGGGGAATCACTGAACACCTGAGCAGCTGCAGTGTCATCTGCAGGCACTCAGACAAGGTGGGATGCATTCTGTGGATTTTCATGGAAAAACAGAGCGCTGCTGTGTGGAAGCCGGGGGGGAGAGCTCTTCAAACTCAGGGATGGCAATTGGATCTGCAGGAGGGCTTACAGACATGGGGCAAACAGAGATGCTTCCCCAGCCTCCAGTGATTGGAGGGACTTCTTGAATCAGGATCAATATCATTTATATCAAGAAGCTATCCTTTTTTTTTTTTTTTACCTGCCTCATTTTCTTACTACATCTCTTCTTTAGTTAATGGATAACATGAAAAATCCACTGAAAGCGCCTCCAGTGGTTTGTGGGACTTCCTGAACCAGGATCAATATCATTTATATCAAGAAGCAATCAATTATTTTTTTCCCCGCCTCATTTTCTTACTTTAGTTAATCTCTTCTTAGTTAATCTGATTTTTAGTTAATTCTTTAGTTAATCTCATCTCTTCTTTAGTTAAATGGATAACATGGACGAATTCACTGAAAACACCTCTTTACCCCCTTGGAGGGCTCTCTGCTCCTGCTGGAGCCTAAAGGATATTTCAGGTCTTGAAGGAACATGGTGAGAAAAGGTTCTGAATTCCTGAAGTTCTCAGTTGGGAATATTTCATCAGCAATGAAAGTAAATTGCTGCTTTTATCACCTGTAGATCAGATTCCTGATAAAGGAAAAACACCTCAGACATTCAATAATGTACCATTATTTTGGTGTTTGAAAATATTTCCTTTAAAATTCTGCTGGAGAAGGCTGAAGAATTTGGATGTACAGGAATAAGGGCTGAGATAAATTATATATTGCACAGCTGAGATAATTATATATTGAATGGCTTTGGCAGGGACCCTGAGCAATAAATGTGTCAGATGACACATTCCGGAGTCATTTGAGGAGATTTCTTCATGGGGTAATTTTTTAAATCAAGATTGAATCTTTGTGTCAAGGAACTATAAGAATTTGTGTGTATTCACTTGACCTCAAAATTGTTTGCTTTGGTCACCCAGAAATATTAAAAGCAACTCAATACAGGGATTAAAAAAAAATTAAAACCAAGCAAAGTGGTGTATTAACCTCTGCTGTTATTCACACTGTTCCTTCTCTGACAGCTTGTTAAAAATGTTGGGGGAATAGGTGCTGCTGTTATACTTGCATTATTTGGTGTTAATTAGAACAAACTTATACAGAATCAAGAGTGATTTCTAAAGGGAGCTGATGGTTTAATAGGAATTAATTGAAAATGCAGCCCCCAGTGGTGCAGGAGGCCACAGGGAGCAGTGGCACACGTTTAGATTCACTTACCAAAGTGATTTGTGCCCCTTGCAAAGGGAGCTGTGACTGCACCCACGCTGGGAAAGCACAGGCAGGAAGATTGCAGACCTGCATGGCTGGGCTGGAACCAGAACCAAGCACAGCCACGTCCAAGTTACATTTTCCAGCTTCCTTTCACTTTGGAAAATGCAGAGATGTGGATGGGAACAGGCTGTGTATTAACCCTGCTGCTGTGTTGTTCACAAAGCAAAGACAACTGGTCAAATATCCCATAAATTAATGTTTACAGTTATTTCCCTTGTGTGTTTATACCACTCATGGCTGCAGTTTCCATCTTCAGTTCACCTGGGAGTTCTCTCATGTGCAGGAATTTCTGTTCTTTCTGCTGGCTCGTGTTGGTCTTATCAAGGAAAATAACCCTCTCTAAAACACAAATAAAAGAATTCTTATGTAAGGAAACAAACTGCCCCATAAAGCCTTTGTTTCTTTGACAGCAAAGCTGGACATTTAGGCAGTGATGTGCCATTTTTTTCAATGTTCTTGAAAATCCCATTTTAAGAGGAAAAAAATGATAGGAAAGGCTGCATCAGTCTTGTTAAATTCCTGGGGATGGAGCTAAACATGATCTGGTGTGTATCTATTGCCTTCTGCCAAAAGCACCTCAATTTTGTCAGAGAAAAATGGCAGGAGACACTGTGCCATAAGCTGATAAGGTCATATTAAATCAGCTGTCCGTTGAGTCTCACATATTTTATATATAGACATCCCCTGAGGGGGTTGTGTTCAGACCCTGGGACAGCCAGCACACCAAATCAGCTAGAAGGAAACCACACTCTTTTTTTTTTTTTTTTTTAATTTTCTTTTTAATTCTTTTTTCTGGGGGGAGGGTGGAAAATGTGCAAATTAATTGCAAATTAAACAAAAAGCTCAAGATGACATCATTTGGTGCAATGATTATGTGGCATTATGGGCATTTGTAGCAGCAGAGAACTTTGAGGTGAGGGATCTCAGCCCAGCTGAGACCCTGGAACATGACAGGGGTTTGGGAACAGCCCCCTTCCCTGCAGGAGTGGTAAATGATAAACAGCAGGAAAATAGGGAATTAATGTTAAAAAGGGAATCAAGTTCCGCAGTAAAGTTATTAAAATTATCATAGAATTTGCTTTAGAAAAAAAAAAATTGTTGCTTAATATAGCCTTAAGAATCTGGCACATTCTCGATGATGTTAATCCATCTGCTGACATTTCATCTTCCTCTTATTGGTTTTGTTTCCAGTTTTTTGATACCTCCAGCATTTTAGATGTTATGTTATTGAAGTCGTGGGTCTTGTAGAAAACAAATTACTCCATAGACTTAATTGCACCCATCTCACTCTTTATCTTGTTGAGGTGAACTTCTTATCTGCATTTCATTGTGGAAAAAAAAAATCTATGAATCTATGATGGGAAACAAACATTCAAAAAGGGAGCAGGAGCTGATCACCTCTTGCCGTTTTCCCAAGAGCAAAATTAACAAGATAAGCTGTTATTACCTGTCAGGTGTTATCTAAAGCCCAAATATTCTGGGTCCTGAGTAGACCTGAGGAAACTTTGTGCTTTTTGTGGCAAACTAGAAAAAAAAAAAGAAGGGTATTCCAATTTGTATTATTTAGAGAGTTAAGTTTGGATCTTTTTCTCTCTGGGAAACTTCCTTGGTGGAGAAAGATGGGATTAGAGGGAGCTTGGTGCATTTATCATGCTGAGATGTGGAGCTAGAGAAGGAATACATTTAAACTGATCTTCTAAAATTGCAGTTTCGCTTTTGTGATGTTGAATTTTGACTGAAAGCATCCTGGTTTTCCAGACTGATCCCTTTTCCCTTACTGTCACCTCTGTGCTAGAATCCATAGAATTTCCAGATCTATTTTACTGACGCAATACTTTGAGTGTTGTGGTTTTGTGCTTTTTGATGCTTTTGGGTTGATTTTTTTTTTTTGTAGCTGCTGCGTTGTTTTAGACAGAATAATTCAAGGAGCCAGCAGATGAATGGCATGTGTTGTACACATTTCTCAAGGTGTTCCAGATCCCCTCTTTCAACAAGCATGTGCTTGTGTGCAGTTGGGCTCATGGAGCGTTGTGGTTGATGTCTATAAGCTATTCCACTTGGTGATGAATACATGGATTCAGTGCTGGAATTAGCGGAGTGTGTGGATCAGGGAAGTCAAGGCAGGAGGGGAATCTGCGGGGAAAACCCAATTGAGTGGCTTACCTGAGACTTCTGAAGTAAGTTCCTTAATTTCTTTGTGTTTTTCTCTCTTGCTGCAAGGTTTTTCTTTGTTTGTACGTGTTTAATTAGTATCTCAAAAGCATATGCAAACGAGCTGTCTGGCTAAAGATTTTGGAGCACACTGGAGTGGATGAAAGTGGTTGGGGAATACAAAGGAGCACCCACAGGGAAAACGTGCTTCTACCTCCTGTCCCTTGGTTGCCAACAAGCCAAACTCCAACCTGGCTCTGCCAAATCTAAGCCAAATCTAAAACTTTTTGTGGCCAGGCTTTCACCTCAGGTTAAAAGAGATATTTGACAAAGGTCCAACTCTTCAGTTGGTTGTAGAGTGTCCCACAAGGATTGCTGAGCTGCTTGGTGGGATGTGTCCATTGCCTAAATTGTATTGTGGGATGATTCCCAGCAGAAGGATGGCCAGGAGGCTCTGCTAAATCTGGCCCTTAGGAAAAGTGACACTCTGTATGTTCCACATAGGTTCTCCCACTCCCTTACTGTCCAAAAAAGCTGAATTAGAGAGCTGTTATGAGATCCAGCTTTGTTAGAGAAACGTATTCAGATAACGGGGAATTCAGGGATTTATTCACCGGATGATAGTGGATGAATGGTGTCTGTTTTCTGGGCATGAATTGTAATTGACTTTATTATGAAGTTCTCAATGTATTCGTTATTTGAGCTGATTTCCTGATTCATTCTTTGTCAGTGGATTGGCTGCCAGCACTTCATTGTGGGTTTCCAACATTTAAAATCTCAGCTCTTTGTAATGGGTATCCAAGTCACATGGCGTTCTTCTTCTTCCTGGTTGGAAAAAAGGGTTGATGCAAATACTAAAAATGAACGTGAATTTAAAATTCACTTTTAAAAATGCCTTTAAAGTACATTATTTTTAGGCAAAACTTGTTCTCAGTGCAACGATCTCAAAACCTGTTCCTTTTCCTTGTCCTGATCAAGCAACATACCAAAGCCTTGAGTGACACGCAGGTTTTTGCTCTGGTATTTGCACAGATTGATGTGTAGGAGCTCACTTGAAGAGTCAGGTTGGAAAACAACTTGAATGCAGTGGAACAGAATATTCACAAGC
Organism: Toxostoma redivivum; assembly: GCA_013397375.1. NCBI lineage: Eukaryota > Metazoa > Chordata > Aves > Passeriformes > Mimidae > Toxostoma > Toxostoma redivivum. The sequence goes on along the minus strand of VXBI01006779.1, from coordinate 2,839,234 downwards.
TTATTTGCAGCTTTCTCTCACTTCTAATAATAAGTGTAAGTGTGGATCACTTGAGCTGTCTCGCTGTTCCCAGCTCTCTGCAAGTTCTTCAGGGATTTATTCTCTCTCTTTCTCTCTAGGGCTGCCTGTTGGGAGTCTCTCAGGCTAAATTCACCTTGCACATGTTCAGTGTTGATTTCTTATCACATAATCAAGTTGTGACTCAAGACCAAATGCAACCCACACTCCAGTTGGGAATTCTGCCTCCCCCTGAGCAGCACAGCTCTGTGGGCTGACAGTGCTAGGTGTTGCCAGGATATTCTCCTTTCCTCAGGTTCCTCTTCTCTGTGCTGCTGATTTATGCACAGGTAGAATTTCTAGCCATAAAACATGTGATGTAAAAGTGAAATGGAAGTTCTGAGACATTAATTCATCCTAATTTTCCTACTCATGTCCTTCATGGGCTGATCAGCTGCTAAATCTGTGTGTTCATGGCTGTAGAGGAAGACCTTGGGGTCTGAAACACTTCAGGATAAATTTCTATATTCACCCAGTCTTTCATTCCTCCATTTATGGGCCAGGAATAACATGGAATGGTGTTTTTGTGAAGTAGGATGCATAAAGCTTTGTCCAGCTCTGATTTTAGCCTAGAAATGGAAATGCAACGAACCTTTAATGGAATTGAAGAGTTAGCAATGCTTTTCTGCTGCATATGTGTACTTGTCACTTGAATTGGATGGGGAGTTTTGATATTCAGAGCCATAAAACCATTAGTTTGAGCATTTCCAGCTCCAATTAGTGGTGATCTGACTGAGGTAGCAAGTTCCTGCATCCTCCTGTTGGGGCCATGGTGCTCTGGGACACTGAAGCAGATTTCAGGTTGAGGCTCTAAATAGTCAGTGGGGCTGTGAAGCACAATATCAATGCTCTGGGCATTACCCATTCATGTTAATTCTGGGGTCTCCTGCCCCATTAGTGATTTGTGGAATGCCAGCAGATCCTGGGAAGCAGGAATTAACCCCATGTCCAGAGAGAGTAAAACTGAATATAGCAAAGCTTTTGTGTGTGCACTTCATGAGGAGTCACTCACTGACCATTTTCATTAACAGGCAAAATTTTTCATCAATAAGAGTAAACCAAGAAAGTTATGATTAGAAAAATTATCAGATGATAAAAATAATAATTTAGAATATATGTTCATGATGGTTTCCTTGGCATGTCAGAACAATCATTGTTGGTTTTTTCTTGATATTCAAAATGTTGGAGAAGAAAGGAAGACGTGAGGAGGCAAAGCCTCTCAGAAGGATTTCACACTTTAAGTGTAGACATTATTATCAATCCCAATTTTAAGAGATGTTCCTCAGTCCTTATTTCTGAGGGACGCAGGATTGGAGCCCATCTCCAATAATTTCTGTCCCTGATAATGATTTCTTTATTTCATATACAGATAGAGTGTGAGAGTTCAGGGAGATTTAAATTTCCCTCCTGCACAAGCTCTCACTGTTATGGTGAAAGTCTCAGTTTTTGAGCAGTTCCAGGTGCAGGATCCTCTCTCCTTCGAAGATTTTCTTCTCTTCCTACTCTAACTGGTCCTGCTTGTCTTACTGTAAATATTCAACTGAATTCTTTCTATAAATGAAGGAAAGAAATCCATGACAAAGCTCCCTCAGCACCTTTTTATTTTTATTAATAACACTATGGTTAATTATCTTTAAAATCTGCTGAACAATTAAAGACATTCCCATAAACAGCCCAGGCACTCCTCCAGCCCCCGTGCATTAGCAGCATCGTGCAGTGCCTTACATGAGCAACACAGCTCCCAAAAATGTGAAGTTTGGCCCCAACAGAGCAGTTGGTAAAAATCCTACATTCCTCTTCTTGCTGGAAATGGCTTTTGAGCAATTTCAGAGAGTTGATCATTTGTTCAAACAGCTCCTGAAGTGGCTCTCAGAGAGGAGAAAATCTTTATATTTGCTAGATAGTGCAAGGAATAACTCAACCAGCCCTGTCCAATTTGCAGATCGAGAAAGTGAGGCATAAAATTATTTTTTTTTTTAAGTTCCAGCAGTGAGCTGGTGGCAGAGGAGGGAGGGAAGCCCAGGTGCAGGGGCTGGGAGCTGTGTGCTCCAGCCTCTCCTGATATTTCGCTCCAGCCAGGAAATGCTGGCCCTACAACACCACATTTTATAATATATATAGACAGTGTGTGTATTTATATATTTATAACTTAAAAGGTAGGTGGGTTTTTTTTCCATGTTAAATTTATAGGTAATTTACATAACTAATTTGTAAGCCAAAGTGTAAATGATGCTCAGCTGAAGTGACCATTTTGACAAGCAAGTGCAAACATTGTCAGAACATTGGCAGATCTGCTTTGGACAAGACTGAGCTTGACAGCTTTTTCTGTGTTCATCTGGATTTTCTGGGGGGGCAGCAAGGGGGGAGTGTGTTTTGTTTTCTTTTAAGAGCTACTTAAGATTATAGCATTCTAATGGTCTGGTTTTTTAAATTTTCCATCGAGCGATGTCATTTAAGATATTAAAAAAGCTGGCATGAAAACCAGAAAGCTGTGGGGGTTTTTTTCTGTGCTTTTTGTGCCCTATACTGTTTAAACAAAACTATTGTGAAACGTGGAATGCTCTCAGCCATTTGACATAAAAATTCAGCTCTGGTTAAAGATGATGACTTGAAGAAAGCTTGCAAGACCCCTTACACCAATGTTAGATAGGGATTACAGGGATTGGGAGTGGGGAGATAAGCATTTTAAAATCCCAGAAATGTGCAAGGCAATTTTTTAAAATTTTATGTTTAATCTTAGAATACTCAAATTGAGGATTTGAATGGCTTTATATTTTGGAAATTTTAAAAGCCTACAACTTGACATAAAGCCCATGGAAAACTCATGGTGCTGTTAATTTTTAAATTTATTTTTTTAGACCAGTGGATCAGTTTCTTTGTTTCCATCCTTCTCACATATCACTCAGTTTGGACAAAGTCTCTCACTGTCTTTAGCTCTCACCCAGCCCAGTATTCCCAGGACATGGTGGGAATCTCTCTTGCAGCTTTGCAGTGAGCTCTGGAAATTTGGGCTTTCACAATATGTGCCCCAGCACAGGCCAGCTTATACTGACATACAAGAAGCACCAGGAGAAAACTATTTTATTTCTGAATGAAAAGAAATATATATAGTTTTTAAATACAATACAATTTAGTTTTGGACATTTAATGGGGTTAACTAGGGTTAGAAAAACATGATTTTCCTTCTTGCCTTGCCCAACTAGTGTGATGTCTCTAGGTCTAATGGCTTTTAAACTCCAAAATATACAAAAGGACAGATTATAATTTTGCCTGTGGACCATTATTTATCATTGCACTCCTAAATGATCTGCATCTGCTTTAATAAAAAGAATATTTAAGAAACCATAAAGAAAGCTAACCCAATTCTCTTTTAATGCAGCGTATAATTAAATCTTTATTGAGATTTGAGAGCTGTGCAACCACAAAAGAAAAGAAAACAAAACAAAAAATGAGGAGTGATCATGTCTTTATATCCAGGCATGTATTGGGAAAAATCTGTGCAAGAAAATGTTCTATATAAAGTCAGGTAAAAGATTGTGATTATTCCACAAGTCTGTCCTGTATATATTAGGATTGTATATGGCAAGATTCTGGAGGTGAATAGTTCTTTTCTGGACAGTAAGATTTCTCTATCTGAACACACCTGCCTGCAAAATAATGCCTGGATATTCCTGCTCTCCTTTAGCCAATGTGAAAATCAGAAGAGAAAATGAAATGTTTTGTGTAGGTATCTGCAGTGGGCACAGCCTGCTCCCAGCTGGAAGAGCTTCCCAGCCCGTTCCTCAGTGCTGGATTTTGGGGATGCCAGGCTGTGGTTCAGGCTGTGGCTGCAGCAGCCTCATCCCACGGGCCCCAGCTCCAACTCTCCACCAGAATTCCCACCCTATGGGAATCCTAGCCAGTGGCTGCTGCTCACAAAGCCCAGCTTTTCCATTTTAGCACCAGGTTTTGCTGGAATGCACAAGTGAATGTGCCCTCTCAATTACAACATGTGAAATCTCACCTGGCTCTGCTGATCTGCAGCCAGCAATGGGGATTATTAATCCTCTTCACACTGAATAAGGTGCCCAGAACTGAAAAATCATTATTTTTGTCACAGAGGTGATAAATATTTTGGATAATGGATGTGTTTTACTACGCAGGGACAAGCTCATGTTTTCAGTAATAATATTTTACAGTTATGAAGCTTGTAGAACAGAAAACTTCCCTTTTCCTGCCCTAAGAGTTCACTGAGAAATGGGAGAAACCCCCCTCTCCAGAATACAAGTTATCTTGTATTTTTGCTAACGTATATAATTACTGATGTGGGTGTTCCCACATCTTAGAATGGAAAAAGTGCTTGCCAAGATTGAAAAACCATAGTAAGCAATATAAATGATTTCTCTCACACACCAGTGTTTCTTGCTGAGACAAGTGAACTGGAACTGTGTTTAAAACCATATAATTATACTCCTATATATCATTTATTAAATCAGATTTCCCCCACCCTCTTTTCTTTCAAGTCACTTCTGAAAAACCTTGTATTCCAAGAGGTCTGAGAGCTGGGGTCCTCCCCTGGAAGAGCACTTTGTTAAACATGAAACCCAACAAAAATGTAAACAGCACATCTGGGCCTGTTGATGTCTTGTCCCTGTGCCACCACTGCTCCTTGCTTGGATCTTTGCCATGGCGTTGGTGTCACTGAGCTCTGCTGGGCCCAGATGTGAGGTGATGTGATTTGGGCACTGCCCCAGTCATCCATGGAGCTTTTTGGCCACCCAGCCTGGTTTCCTGGCCATGAAATTCCAGCTCTCCATTCCCCACTGCTGCCCAGAGCTGCCTGTTCAGGTAATCCACGGGCTGTAGAAAGCTGCTTGTGGATTTCCTTATTTCACACTCATTTCTATGCTCTTTAAAATACAAAGAAGCTGACCCAGTGTTTTCACACCCCTGCAATAGGAGGACTATTAAATGATTTTTCCAGAGCACACAGATTGTGTATGCAAAGGTCCAGTGTGCAAATCCTGACTTGTTTATGCCTCAGGTTGTGCATACAAAAAGCTGTTTAACTTGGAGCCAATATCTCTCTCTTTCCAGCACCCACACCTCCCTCAACCCACCTCATCTGAGAGAGCCTGGGGAAAAGACTTTATACACACTGCAAGGTGGGGAGCAGGGCTGTGTTGGACAAAGGGACCATCTCATATGGATGGGTGCCTCTGCCACTCTAACCCAAGCAGAGGTTCCAGCTGCTGGCTTTTGAGCAGGATCCTACCCTGGGAAGCTTTACTTTGTGTGAGGGCACATGGGGAATGTTGCTGTTGAATTTGTGGGGTAGGTGGTGCCACTCAATCTTTAAAACTTTCCTCAGTTCATCCTGTAAATTAAGATGTGGTGGCTTCTTCTGGGACTTTGAGAGTTTAAGGGTTTCTCAGAACTGTTGTTGGATTCTGAGGCCCTTGCACTGCAGATCACAGAGTCTGGACAGGGTTTTTTCAGTTTAAATGTTAATTCACGTGAGTGAGAGTTGCAGTTTTGTTTTATTGTGCTCATTTTTTTCCTTTGGTTATTCTGTTACTGACAGTCACTGAGAAAGGAAAGTTGGATATTAATGGTTTGATATATCAAGGGAAGAAATTCTTTTACCACTCACAACATGTGTACATGATGAAGATGTATTAGATTTCAGTCCAAATTTCCCCTCAATCTTTTCTTTTTCTATTGTTTCTCCTCTTCCATCTATCCTTCTCTTCTATCCTAGGGTGGTTGTGTTTAGTTTGGGATTTTTTTCCCACTCTTTGCTTTTACTCTTTTTCTGTTCAGTCCTTTTGAAGTCTTGTCAAGCAATGCTCCAGTTCTGCTTGAACTCTTTGGTCTTCCAGGATGAGAACAGAGCTCCAGCAGTTCCCATGGGGTGCTGCTGTCTCCAGGATTCCTAAGTTCCAACTCATGTGTTTAAGAATTATTTTTTTCTTGGTGCTTAATTAATTTATTTAACAGTTCTCTTTTTTATGTACTAGCCAATTTACCATGTGCTTCTACAAATATAATATGAAATAGAACAAAACACCATTATTTGAAGGAAGATGATGAGAAGCATGAGAGTTATTTATGCTGATTTTTACTTAGTGACTACTTGAAAATTGTGGTACTCAGGGCTATGCTTTTTAAGGAAATATTAGTTCTCATTCATAAAAGGTACAAACAATACAAAAGATAAAGAAAACAAACCTGACCATAAGAAAAACAAACATGCTCTGGGTGTTCTGCTCATGACCTACCATGAGCAGAAATCTGCTGAACTTACAGCAATGTTTGTCATAGGAAAACTTATGACATATTGTCCTTTTATTGTGTTTTATGCCTTTTATTAGCTTGCAAATCTAATTAGGAAGCCCATTGGCACCCAGTCCGCAGTGACGGAAGCAGCACCACCTATTCTTGTGGCAGCTTTGGTTTGGCTTTATGGGTGGTCTTTGTTCCTAAAGGCTTATATGAATACCACATATTAGCTGAGCTGGTTCCCCCTTGATGTCTGTGTTGTATTGTACACATGTTGTCACTGTTTGACACTTAAACAATCCAGATTCTTACCCAGCCCATATTTAGTGCCATAATAAACTTCTGAGCATATGTTTTTGAGAGCAACAGTAACATCCATCACCGCAGTGTGACAGATAAATAAGCACTACTGGAGAGTGTCCACGTCTTCAGAGGGCAGAGCTGGGCTGCAAGGTGTGTGCCAAGGGGATGTGGTCCTCTGCCTTCTCCTTGTTTCAGTAAATCAAAACAGTTTCTGAAGAGACCTAAAAAATTCCCCCTGTCCATGTGAAAAGCACGTTGCTCCAAAACTCTTGTAGGGAAACATTTCCTGTTTGGGGCTTTGGCTTGACACACAGTAGATGTAAGGCACAAAGCATTCCTCTTCCCTCTTCATCTCAGTCCCTGTGTGTTGCAGTGGAGCTCTGTGGAGACCTGCTCTGGAGCCTGGCAGATGTGATGGGGATGTTCCAGCCCTTCCTGCTCCCGTGAGTCTCCTCTTGTTTGTGCAAAATTCCTCTACTTGGGTGCTTTTGTTCCAACAGACGTGGAGGTTTTTTTTGTGGGTTCTGTTTGCTTGGTTTTGGTTGATGCTGTTGTTTGGGATTTTTTTCTTTTTTTTTTTTTTTGAGGTGGTTTTTGTAGAACAGAAGAGGGAATCACACACGAGGAGCTTCAGGATTTGTGTTGTGCCTTGTGCTCTCTGAGCAAGACCAGAGGCTGACAAAGACTAATGGCAGCACAAAAGGTTTGAAGTGTGGTCATGTCTTGCCTTAGCTGGGTAAACACATTCAATGAGAGCTTTGTCTGAACAAGGACAGAGGAGTTGAGCCTTGAACAAGGAAATAATTTATGTAAGTTTTAATGAATATTTAATGTGGAATGTTAATTATAAAAAAGAGGGGTATGTATTTTGATGTCGTGCCTTTAAGTGTCAGATCATGCAGTGTCTCCCTGGCCTGAGCAGGATGATCAGCTGCTAATTACAGATGTATATCAATCCAGTGAGAGTACCCTCCCCTCATACCAATATCTCTTCAAAGAAACAGGTGTTGTAGATGAAAAAGAGAAAATACCTTTAAAACCAATATATGAGAACTGTCTGCCTTTATTGCTTTCACTGAGTTTCCTGTTGATCAATATTGCTGAACACAAGAGAAGATAGTTATTAATAGAAGATAAACCAGAAATTTCTTACTGCCAGTTGTTTGTAATATAAAGATAACTCTCAATATTTTATTACTGTATATAAATGTAGGAAGTTTTTTGGGCTGAAGTAGTATTTTTCTGAAGATAGGTGGCATTTCTGAGGCAGCCTCTTTGTTCTGTACCTGTACACCCTTCCACCCTCGGGAACCACGTGGAAGGAGACCCCTGCAAATTATTCCCACCTCCCTTGAGGAGCCAGTGGGGTGGTTCTGCAGGCAAGGGCAGCAAATGCAGCTGAGGCTTCTACCACAGTGAAAATGAAAAAAAAATAATCAAAATTATTTTACTCAGAACGTTCCAGTGCTCAACAACTCATGCTGTGAAATGAAACAGGAATAAAGGTGAAGTTACCAGATGCTGTCACAATACTGAAAAGGTTGTTTTAAGAGTGACTCTTAGAGTCTCATTACAAAATCCTTGTAAAGGGACATTTGTTTATAGGTGACCTTGGTTTGAAATTTACCCGTGCTCATTAGGAAAATGAAGCCCAGCACCAGTGACCCTTCTGTCTCCCCCAGAGCACAAAGATTTGAAGCTGCATCTAGGCCTGGACTCTGCCCTGATTTCATGCTCTGCATGTGTGTACAGCGAGTGAGAGAGCAGGCAACACGCCTGGGAATAAACCACATTAGCTCTCAAAGGGAGATTTTAAAGTTTTAATATTATGCTTGTCTAGTTTGATCTCGTATCTGGTCATTGAATTGTATCATTGCAAGGAACATGAGAACAGCAGCATGACCATGAGGTATATTGTGCTACAGAATGAGGTTACACAGCACCAAAGCACCACCATATTTCAGTAACAAATGCAGCTTCTGGGGAGTTTTGTTATCATTGCATAAGCTTCACTGCTCCCTAGAAGATGACACTGATTCAGACAGAAAACACTAATTCAGTTCTTGCCAGCAGAGCCAATTGTCTCTCTGATTACATTAGACTGACAACTGGTTTTCAATGTCATTGTCAGCCGCAGCTTCTCATACATGGTGCACTGGAGCATGAACTGGGCTCCCTTTATTTAATTATTTCTGCCCATTTCTGTGTTTGTGAATATGGCAAATGTGAGCCTCCCACCTCATAGACAGAAAAAACCTCAGGCTTCAGCAGTGGAGGCCAGCACCTTTTTAAATTCAGACCCTGAATGCGTGTGACACTCTGAAGAATTAATTTGAAACTATCATATCCTTTTTTGTGTGTTGGTTGACTAGAAGTAACCTAGGATTTCTGCATGAAATGATTGTTTCATTAAATAATGCACTGAGTATGTTAATTTTTTTTTTCTTAATTAAGTGGTAACTGGAAGACTGCCCGTGAGCTGCCCATTGCAGGCACTTGTTATTTCAAATTTCTGTGCACTGCTGGTGTTTTTGGGCACAGGAGCCCCGTGTCCATTCTGGGTGAGGATGAGTGTGGAGCTCAGAGGGTGTTTGTGCAGAATCTGCCTGGGCTGTGTGCCGTCACTCCTGAGCTGGTGCAGGGGATGGGGCTGAGTGGAGCTGTCCCCTGGCAGGCAGGGCACAGATTTGGGCTTCAGCCTGTGCTGGTTTGGGCAGCACAAGCAGCATGTGGGACTCTCTGAGATGCAAACCCCCCTTGGCCCAACCAGCTGTGCTGTTTGACAGGGAGTGATGGCCTTTGCAGTGTCACCACAGCATGGGCTGCCACCAGCTCCCTCCTGTGAGCAGCCCATGGCCAGCTGAGCTACAGCCTGGCCACCAGCCACAGATGTGTTCTCTTGCTCTGCTCATGCCCAGGCTGTGGTTTGTGATTTGGAGCACATGGAGCCCTGAGCTCATTTTTTACATGAGTGTGTCCATGACCATCCTCTTCCCCTCCCTCCGCCTCCCTCCCATGTGCTGCTCCGTGGAAGGGGGATTAGGGAACCAGGAGGCTGCAGAGATGTTGCTCATCTGGGCAAGTTCTTTTCCATATCTTACTCCTCCTCAGAAGAAAAGGGATCAAGCATGTAGGCAGCATTTTTACTTTGTAAAAATATTTTTCTCCACCTTTTCTTGAATATACTAAGATTTTTTTCTTTCCTTTTTCTATTAAGGTCGTAGATGCATTTTAAAAACTATCAAGCTGAAATTTTTCGCCAAGTCTTGTTTCTAGAGGGGTTGTGTGTGTAAGAAAAGTAAGAGGCTGGCAAGAAAGTAAATAAAGAGGTATCGTCAATGAAAGCTGCTATGCCAAACAAAATGCTGAAATAGTATTATTGCATTAGTTTTCTATACTTTTATTAAAAATACCCAAGAATATCTTAGTAGGAGGAAGCTCCATGAGCTCACAGTAGCTGTGTGAAATGAAGCCCCATGAAATGGTTGCTGCCAACGTTGTGATTCCTCCATGCCTGCAGAATAAGAGATTTATGCTCTGCAGAAATGTCTCCCTCTATTTCTGAATTCTCTTCCACTCTTCCCGTTGCCCAGAAGTCAAACAAAGCTAACCTCCTCCAGGTCCCAGAGTGAAAAAATGCAAACACACTGCATTTAAAAGTAGATTTAGCAACTCCAAAGTGGGCGATTTGGTTCCACCCATCAAACCTGAGTTCTCTGATCTGAAGTCAGATGGGTGCTACTCCTAGTGAGATGTGTGCCAAATCTAATTAAGCTTTGCATAATGTGCATCTTGGGTGATTTGATTTATTAGCTTTGTTTGAAGAAAGTAATAATAAAAAAAGAAAATGGCTTTGGTAATAAGCTGTTTGAATTCCCTGTGCAAGTAGGCACAGTCCCTCCTGGATCTCCCTGAAATGCTGTCGAGGTGCATGAGTTGCCCATGGACTGATGCAATGCTGGGAGAAGGAGCAAAAACGGTGTCAGGAATGGGGTCCTGCCTCCACCTCTGCCCTGGCTTTTGGCTCAGCACAGGTGTTTAAGCATTCCCCACAGGGGATAATGGATTCCATTCTCACAACCACCATAAACCCCTGGAAGTTGTCATTTATCACTATTTATACCAAAGGACCCTGGTGCACAGAGAGGTTGGAGATGGCTGTGGTGTAGTGCAGCAGAAATTTGCATTTACACTAAATGTTGGAAAAATACTCCATGCTGGTGTAGCAGGGCTGCTTTTGATTCCTAGAAGAGCTGTGTGTGCCTCCTGTGTTAATTTTTTAATCCAATACTGTGTGGGGCATACGTGTCCCATGGCTGAGATCCTCAGGATCTCAGGTCCTGGTGGTTGGCCATGGCATTGTCTCGTGTCCTGTAGCATTCCTGGAGCTGGGCTCTCACTTGCCATCCCAATATCAGTTATTTTCCTTGTCTTTGATGCTTGTGGGTTACAGAGGAGGATTTCCTGCAGGGCTCCTGATAAGCCTGGCTCTTCTCCTGCTGATGATGAGAGATCCTTTTCCTCCTCCATCCCTCAGAGCACTGACTTGTGGATCCATTGCAGCCTGACCCAAGGTGAATCTCTGTTTGTAACCATCACCAGAGTTCATCACACAGCATGGAAAGATGTGGAAAAGATGTACTGAAAATTATAGATACTGCCCTGGGATCAGTGGGAAAGGCAATTCCCTTGGGATCAGATCAACAGCAATATTTTGGGATATAACTGCTTGTAATTGAATGTGGATAAAGGGCAATAATCTGGGATTTGAATATTCCTAATCCCACTCCTGACCTGCAGCAGGCACAAAGCATGACCAAAGATTGGGCACCTGCAATTTCTATTTCCAGGGAAAACATCTGTAACTTTGCATTTGCAATGAGAGCAGAGCCTTGAGGACCAGCAGTTGGGGATGATGTTTTATCCTGGGGTCGAATAATAACTTCAAGACATCCTATGGTGGGAATTGTGTGTTTATCTTCCCTCTTTTTGGGATGATCTCTCCTAAAAAATCCTTCGAGTATTATTGCTGTTTGCAACTTGGAAAGTGGGAAGTAGGTGCAGGATCAGATTTATTCTTAATTGATGAAACATTATTATTTTGTTTTAATTTATGTTAAACACATTTGAAAATTTTGAAGAATATCCTTAGGGTAAAATAATTCAATGGAAATAATATTTGCAGTTTCGTTTTTTCTGTAAAAAAAGTAAATATAGTTATTTGGAAAAATCAAGCTTTGAGATGTTCTAGCAGCTTTAATGAGAATAAACTCTTTTATTCGTATTTCTAAAAAAGGAAGAAACAATTTTCTTTACACTGGAATAGTAGAAGAATGAAGGAAAATACATGGATTAGCACCAGTGTTATGTGAGCTAGATTTATCAAAAATTTGAGTTGCCCAAACTTCTCCCTGAGGTTTTTAATTGTGGTATTTACTTAGTTTTTTAGTTTTTGCTTTTCTGATCAAACATACAGCTGAACCTTGTGGCAGAAACATTCACCTAAATTACTAACATTAAGCAAATATCAGTAAATATCACCAAAAACATTGAATACATATATTTTCTTACCAGGAAAAGATTCATAGCATTTCATCACAGCCAGACAGAACAAACAAGCTATAAAGCCTCTTGTCTGTGATCAACATGGTTTGAATTTTGAATATTAAAATATTTAAAATTTATTTACAGACCTTTAATATCTCCCATAACTTATCTGCCAATTAATTTCAAATGCCACATCAGTGGCAGGGGGGATTTAATATGTTTTGCCAGTAATTTTGTTTTTATAAGAGACAGATGTAAAATAGTTCATTATGAAAAATTCCCATTTCCATGCTGTTGGATATGAAATGAAAGTTCAGAGAAGAAATGAGAAAGGTGTTTTCTGCTTCCCACAGTATCCATGGTTTTCAACAGGCACCATTGAACCTCTCCAGCTGTGCAGTGGCCCTGGCGTTGGGAGAAAATCAATGAGGCAGCTTTGGGGGAAGATTTCTGTGGTTGTGCTGAACAGAAGGGTCTCACCCTACCTGTCCTGGCAGCTCTGGACCCTCCTTTGTCCTGAGAAAGCACAGCAAGAAGGTGACAGCTCCACATTTTGGTTTAACCCTAGAAGGTGACAGCTCCTCATCTCAGTTTAACCCCAGGACTGAGGCTGAGCTGTTCAGCAGCGCCTGAGAGCGCGAGCGCTCCGCTGCCGTTGAATTGTAATGATTTTGAGTGCTTGGCTCCTCCAGGCTGCTCTCAAAGCTCAGCTTTGGTTCCTCTCCTGCTCACGGCCTGGCCTAACACGGTTTAACCCAAGGGGCAAAAGCTCTTTGATGCCAGTGGGGCGCCCTCTTCCAAAAACCGCCTGCGTGGCGGGAAGCAGCAGAGCTGTGAGTGCACACAGGGGCCTGTGGAGGGGCCAGGGGAGCTGGAGTTTATTTTTAAACTGGTTTGACTGACTCGCAGACACAATGCACTCAGCATCTGCCTGTGCTGACTCTGCACACTGTGCTGGGCTCCGGCTCTCAGTGACTCAGAGCAGCCCAAGTGCGATTACAGCTCCTGGCTCCAGCCTTGAGTCTGCTGGAGGAGGAGAGTAATTCATTAATTTATTTGGGACACTGGATGGTTTCCTCGCTGTCTGCAACAACAGGGTGTGAGCAGTCCCAGCTCCAGCTGCTGGCAGACGGGTTTTGCAGAAGCCAATGTTCCTTCACCAGCTGGAGAGGCCGAGCAGGGATGAGCCCCTGGTGCCAATGTGGAGGGGTCGGGGAGCTCCTAATTAAATTCTTACAGTGTTCAGTAATTAGAAATTCAGGTTTTCAGAGCCTGCTAGGGGAATTTTCTATAGTGCTAAGTCTTTTCATTGCCACTGGAAGCGATGGGGCTGAAGTGCAAGGGCTGTTTGGTCGGGCAGGGATTTGCTTGAGAGAAAGGGAAAGCAGGTGGGAATGTCATCCTCAGGGGTTTGGCAGCCCTGTACTGAGCTGGTACTGGGAGCTGGTGTGGCCAGTGGATGTGTCCCTGAGATTACCCATTAATTGATGAGTCAAACAACCCCAGAAACCTGCAGGCTTGCATTCCTGCTGCCAGTGCAAACTGGGAGCTGTTCCACTAAAGGACACGCTGAGGTTATTGCAGAGCAGTGCAGGTGGCACAAGAAGAGCTTACTGTGATTTCTTTTTTTGCTGTGTAATAAAATACTAAAATAATGTAAAGATTTCCTTTATGGTAATTGCATCTCAGACAGATGATTCCCCATCCTGACAATAGTCTAATCTTTTCCCTTGAACTCCCAGGGAGCTGCATGGCTGTGAATGCAAAGCCACCCTACAATCCTGTACATGCAACTAAATTTCCTTATTTTGTGACGTGCAATTACCATAAATAGAAATCTACCAACACGTGCCTTATTTAAAATAGAGGGTCACTATCTTGACCAGAAATTTTGTGTACTTCCATTATATAAATATTTATTAATTATAACAGTAATAATGTATTAGTCTTCTGTTTGCTTTCTGAATGCTTACACTAATAAAAAAATGTAAAATCCACTTTCCTGTGCACTGCAAGGACTAAATATGAAATGTGCATTCCAAACATTATACACTATTGGAGTACTCAAAGTAATAAGCTTGAGTATCAGAAGACATTATTTCCTAAGACATTTAGAGAGCTCATTTTGCCATCAGTCTTAATCTCTGCAGAGTGTGGTAAAGAAGCTCGATTTTGGCAGTTTAATGCTTTCAGAGAAAAACACTTTGCAAAATACTTGTTTTGAAACCCTTTTATTTACCAAAGACAACATTTTCAGGCAGGATGTGATTGATGTGTGCCAGTCACAGCACTGCCTCTTTCCCAATCATTCAGCAGTCCCAGAACAGCAGTTTGGGGTCTGATATTTTGGGGTGATATTTTGGCTGTGGGCAGAGCAGTGCAGCCCTGTGTTACAGCAGGAAAACCAGCCAACAGAAAATGCAGATACAAAGATACATCTTGGCTCCAAAGTCCATTTTTTAAGCTTGATTTCAAGAAGTACTGAAGGGAAAAAGCACTGCAGGGCTATGTATTTTAAATATCAAGCAGGATTTTTTTAAAAGCATCTAAGTAGCTTCTGAACGTAATTCCACTTACTTCTAAATGAGACTGGTCCTGAGAAATTTTAGGAGACTTTTCAAACCTACTTCAGGAGGTTAAAATAACTAATTTTCATATCTTAAGGAGTAAGATATTAAATGTTAAGTAGCTAGCATGAAGGATCAGTGATAATTGCTCCCCTTAAGTGGCTGATTTTTAGCATTTAAGCAAAGCATTGGATTCTGTTATCCCGTTGTTCCATGGACCTACCTGAGGAACAAGCTCTTACTAAAGGCAGGTTCAAAACCCACATTTAATTTGTGACTCAGCTGGAATGGAGCCTGTCAGAGGCATTTGCTCTTCTGTGGGTGGCTGAAGCACCAGGTCTTTGTAGGTTTGAAGCTGTGTTAAGTTTCAGCAGCTTATTCCATGGCTGATTTTTTGGGTCTAGAATATGGTAAAAATATAAACACAACCTGGCATCTCCTCGTGGCTTGGCTTGCACAAGACTTACGTAATTGTACTTTTTTTTGCTTGGAGGAACTATTTTGAAGTGATAATGGTTTTCTTAAGGAGATGCTGTGAAGATAAGCATCAAGTACTTATTTCCATAAAAACATCCATTCTCAGCCTTGAGATGAGCACCACCTTCATTTATTAAGACTGAGAATTTCTTAATAATATGATTGACTAATGAGCTGTAGGACCCTGCAAAGGGGAGATGGCACCTACTCCCTGACTACTCTAATTACAACTGGGGATGAGGGATTTGATCTTGCAGTCATGCAAAGGGAATTTTGTGTGTAATGAAGTGGGGCAGAAACACAGATAAGTTGTTAGCAGTAGGATGGCATTATCTCGTTTTTTTAACTATAAACTGGAATTTAACATCTCTAATCACAGACCCCAAACCTGTACATGGATAAATGACTGTACAAGAGTGTGGGTCTCCAAAGATATTTTCCTGTGTTTCTTTAAATAACAGGGCCTATGGATACAGATTAAATTATATTTTTACTTGCTATTTATTACTACTTTATTTATTTACTTTATTTATTATTTACTTACTTTACTTATTACTATTTATAATCATGGCTCTTCATATCTCAGAAAACCAGCATATTTTGGAGATGAGAAAGGGCCAGTGTCTCTCTTCACCCTGCCCATCCCCATGACTTCTCTGGCCTTTAAAAATTATTATGTTGGACAATTTTAGCTATTCCCCAAATCTAGGTGACACAATCTCTCCTTGGAAATTTAGTTTTGCAAGTGAGATATCCATGTGTCAGACAATTAATTAATCACAACTCCACTCCCTAAAGTAAAATTCTGACTACTAACACATTGAAACAATTTTTGTGTTGTTGTCTTGAAATAGTTTCATCCTACTATTTATGATTGATAAGGAGAAGGTCGAAACCCCACTGGGAAAGCCATAAAAATCTCCCACACTTCTGAATGAGTTTTCCTCTGGAATGGTGATTTTCATCTTCTTCCAATGGGCTGAGTGCACTTTACTAAATATTTAAGCTTTCTTGTTATGGGCTGGATTTTTGAAAGTTCTTGATTTAAGTTCCAGCACTGCTTCAGGTCAGGAGACCCCAGGCTGAAGGTCACTCCTTGGGACAGGGCATCCCTAATTTTTGCACACTGTGTTTTCACCAGTCATGGATTCCAGGGGTTTGAAAAATCTGATGGATTTCAGTGCCTTTACTGGGGAGTTCCAAACCAGCTCACAGATCTTTGGCACTTGAGGCAGGAGGAAGAACCGTATTTCACTTTTCTTTCAGGGTATTTCACTTTTCATTTCCAAAGATCAGTATCAGGGAAATTGTCTTCCAAAAATCCCTGTTCACGACTGCAGCCACCTGAAAGATGTACTCACTTAATGTAAACCACAGCTCAGCAAAAACTAAAAAATCATGACAATTTTTCCCTACCTTGAATTTTAAATGAGACTAAAGTTAGGTTTTTCTTTTTTTTTTCTAATTAATTGCAGGGTCTTTGAGCATATATTAACTTGTACTAATTGCTTCTCCTGGACAATTTTAAATTTAGGAGAGCAATTAATCCTGGTAAAAAGTATTTAAAAAATCCTAAAATATTTTCAGCAATTGAAAATTATGGAAAAGCTAAAAGAAATATTTGGCTTGGCCCAAAATAAAACAGTTTCTTTATTTTTGAATACTTAACATTTATCTCAATGACATTGAGGGAAACATGAGAATGAATGACTGCTTAGAAAAGAATCAATTATTTTAGCAAACGCTGAAATGAGACATTCTGGTTTTCAGGGAAGCTTTTCTGTTTGTTTTGGTCTCTGGAAGGAAGGCTTGGCTGAAACTGGCACAAAGACCCAGGAGGATGCAGGGCTGCTGAATTTTCAGTTTTAATCTGAGTGCCAGAACTGTTTTCCAGGCTGATGGAGAGCCATGGGGAGCTCCACAAGGTTTTCATGGATGTTCATGCAAACCCTTTATCACCTCAGTTCTGCCTGTCCCCCCAGATAGAATCCTTTCACTACCTCACCAAACCAACAGCATTTACACATCAAAACAATAATTCATTTTCAGATTCAGCCCTTCATTAAAAAGATAAGTAGGGCTTAATTGGCATCCAGTGCCTGTGTAGCTGCTCTGTGCTAGAGCAGAGTTAAGTGGGGTTTCTCAGACAAGGGCCTTGGGCGAGCCCTCTGTCTGGGATGAATTTCTCCCCAATTAAACTCATTTGTTTTCACATTCACATAATGGCACCTGAGATATGGAATGTCTCAACCACTTCCTTCAGCTTTTTTCTGAGGGTGGGGAGTTGCTTAAATCTGAGCTGCAAACTTATTACGGTAGAATATGCCCTGCAAATAAATGTCCAATGTGCTGGAGGATTATCTGATTAAAGAGGTTGAATTATCCTCTTATTACTTTAATAGTTTATCTTTTCTGAGGTTCAGGTAGAATGATGCTTTATTGAAGATTTGCCAAGGGGTGGAGTTTTGCCTCTGATGGTGTTTTGGATAGAAGCTGAGTTTGAGGCAGGATCAGGGGTGCCAAATCTTATGACCTGTTCATGCCAGGGTGGGGTTACGGTGGCAGGAATTGAGGAAGATTTGCCTTCTCAGAGATTGTGAGAAATACTTCTTCTGCAAAGAGCTCTGCTGCATCTGGTTTGGAACTGGTCACTCCCAGAGGAAAAAACTCAGAAAGTTTAGAACAGAATTCAGAGGGGTTTTACCAAGCAGAGCCTTCCTGCTAAGCTGTATCACAGCAAAACCCAGAACAAAACAAAACAAAACACAAACACTCTGTCATCTCCTCCAAAATCTTCAGCCTTTATCTTTTCTGTATTTCTGATTCCTGTGGTTAAAACTAAAGTGAGGAAAATCAGGCTGATCTACAGAAATGCTCTCAGTCTAATCTGTGGACACCCAGGACCACACCTTTGAAGGCCCTTGGCTTCCTGAAGTCCACAGGCATTATTGTCCCATTAGAAGCACAGTATTTTTGGAAATCCCAGGGTGACATTGGTGTAGAAATGAAATTTGTTTTCAAGCTCTTTATTCTGCACTTTCCTTCTTGCTGAGAAAGGCAGCATCCTCTGTTAAAACCTAGAATGACAGATCCTGGCTTTGCCTCTGTTATCTCTCTGTGAAAGTCTGAGATTAGGCACAAAGTCCAACTTTGGGGCTCACCTGCTCTGTGGGAATGTGCACCAGAACCTGAACACAGGCTGAACGAGTCTGGAGCACACCAGAGGTTGGGGAGGAACTTCAACCTGCTTTATCCCCTCACTAGGGTCCAAAAATGTGGCTCCCATGGGCAGGTCTGGGATGGCAGATCCTGCTGCTCTGCTGGAAGCTGCACAGGCACCAAGGATGCCAGGAACATCACCCCAGCCCCTCTCAACTGCTCATTTTCTTTCACCACAAAACCAAGGAGGGTAATTCTGAGTCATGTTTGTATTGTACTTTGAGACTTCTGTCTGGAAAAAAAAAATATAGAAGGATTTGTATTATTATCCTTATGAAATATCATGATGGGACTCATGATCTCCTGGCCCTCTTCTGTTGAAATCCTGCATCAGGAGGCACAACACAAACCACTGTCCTGATGGAATGAGAGAATAGTTGAATATGCTCAAATGCTGTGTCAAAAAGTTAATCTTTCTGCCAGTTTGGCATTCTTCTGGATGTTAATAACCACAAGAATTAGTGATGGAAAGATCTAATGTTGCAAGAGCAGTGACATGGGAAGCTGTGGAGAATTCTCTGTGTCTCCATCTGGAGCAGGGAGCTGTGATAGAGCTGGGACTGAGCTGCAGCTTGGCAGCTGCCCAGCAGGGTTTTCTGTGCACCTCACAGCTGTCCTGGCTGCACTGGCACAATGTGTTTAGATCCATGGTGTTGGGTCTGTAAGGTCTAAATCTGTGCTCCAGCAAAATGAATCAGGTGCAGTGTCCTTTCTGTAGTGCTGCATCCACGGTGGCTGCAACTGAATGTATCACAACAAACTGCACCTTAATTAAAAAAAAAAAAAAAATTAAAAGAGCAACCATGCAGGCAAGAAGAAGCATCTGCATTTGCTTTACTGGATCTTTTTGTCAGGCATTGTGATCAGGCTGACAGTTAGCCCTGAGGAAAGTTATAAATTCTGTGCTGAATTGCGGTACAATCATTCACCATGGCATTTCTGCCCTCTGGCCACGCTCTGGTTATCCATAATTGTGGCAGATAATGGTTTTTTATGGCTGGAAACATTCTTTGCAGGCACAGGGACAATAACCAGGGCCGAAAATGTAATTAAAGTGAATGGATGAACTTTCTTAAAGAAACAGTGTAGATTATTACTGGAGCTTAACACCTACAAAGCCTGAGGCAAAATGGCAGCATCTGAAAAAACTTGTATAAATTTTAAATGTAGGACGAGCTTGAAGGTGGATATTAGATTACAGAAGGAAAACGGAGACATTTGATGTAACAGATAACTAAGAGCTTAGATCATCTCCAGAAATATAAACTAATGTAACTTATCTTTCTCTGTCAGTTGGAATATGTTAGTTGTGATCAGTGGCACCTTGTTTTTGTGAATCTATGGAGGAGTGTGCTGCAGATTTTGTCCACTCATGCAGAAAGCATCTTCCTTAAATAATTAGAGTAAGAAAAAGATAGGATGTCTTCTCTGTAATACCTCTTTCTCATTGTGGAATGAAACAGATTTAATCTTTTTCCACATAGCACCGTTAAAGTTCTGGAACTCGGGTTTTATTGAATAGTTCTATAAAGGCACAAATGAATAGAAAACAGCAGATTTCTGTTTATTGCAGGACTTCTGTTGCAACATATTGTCTGTTTCTGGTCTAGTCACCCCTTGGGGCAGTGTTAGTTACCTGCAGGCAGTTCCTTGCCCAGATGGAGATGCTTCCAAACTTTTGATAAATGTCATTCTCCTGTATCTGCTAAAAACCAGAATGAGACAACACATTAATTATTATTATTAACCAAGACTTAATACTTCTTTAAACACTAATAATGTCTTTATTAATTAATGTTATTATTAATTTAACCATTCATGAGCTGATAATGGGCAGTCTAAATGTTAAACTTGGCTCTTATGCTTCCTCTGCTCCTGCATGTGGGCTGGAATTGGAAAACCTTTATTGTTTTGAGGATAAAAAGACAATGTTAGAGCTGCATGGCCTTCTGAGATGACATTTCTGAGCTGCTCCCAGTTTGCATGCAGGAGAACTGGTTGTAAAATTTAGAAGCCAATTGTTTTTGGTTTTTTTTTCCCTGTTCTATTTTTGGTGCTCAGCTTTATTC
Organism: Toxostoma redivivum; assembly: GCA_013397375.1. Lineage (NCBI taxonomy): Eukaryota > Metazoa > Chordata > Aves > Passeriformes > Mimidae > Toxostoma > Toxostoma redivivum. The sequence continues at coordinate 2,818,734 of VXBI01006779.1, read as the reverse complement.
CCACAGAAAGGTTCCTGCAGCCACACCGGGACAGCAGCAGCAGGAACCTGTGCCTGTCGTGGCACAGGTGGAACAGCTGATTTCCCCACCAACTGCAAATTAAAGCAGTGTGGGATAAAATGAGAACTGGCAAAGCTGCTTTTCTGTGTTTTAAATACCCTTCAGAGTTCAGGGTAAATGATGCTAATCTGGAACCACAAGCAGTGCAGGCAGCTGGCTGCTGCACACCTTGTACCTGGTGAGGGAGCCTGGCCCTGGAGTTATTGCTTATTGTGATCAAGCTGAATTTTGGAGCCTTGTGTATGTATTTGGGTTTTCTCAGCAAATTATTTGCTGTTTTATTGTGGAAAAGTGAGCATCACAGACCAAAGGGACAGTGGGACCAGTGTCACCAGAACAAGTGAAACCACTCTGTTGGAAGGAGCATAGGGAAGAGACCTCAAAAAGATTATTTGAAGCTCTGCTTGAAGGAATTATTGGCAGAAACCTCTGCCCAGTTGGATTTCCTGGTTGCCAGCAGGAGAGATCACTTTCTTTCCTCGAGAACAAAAGGAATCCACAGGGATTGCAGAGTCTGGCTGTCACTGTGCCACACACTTGTATCTCTGAGTTGAGAGATAAATACCCAGCAGCCCAGGTCTAGAATTGGCTGCATGTGGCCAAATTCCATCACCAAATTCTTTAGCAGAGGGAGAAGGGCATCAATGGAAGCAGAATTTCCTTCCTCAGGGTACAGCAGGGATTTCAGACAGGTTTCTTGCCACCCATCATGGTTTGGGCTGCCAAGACTCCTATAACATGTCAGAGACTCTATAAATGTATTCATTTATTTATCCTAATCTTCAGCTGAAAGATGACCTCAGACTCTGCTCCTCTTGTTGCATTTCAGTGATAGAAAGAGAGGGAAAATCAGAGAAACATGATTCCACAAACAGAATTTTGAATTTTCTGGATTTTGTAGAAGAAAAATACCATAGCAACAGCTGAGCCAAAAGAAAATGGTAGAAAAGCTCTTTTTCATTTTCATCTAATGGCTATCCTATTACTGGTGCTCTGATCCACCCACACAAAGCACAGATCAGGAATCTAGGCTTGGTAGAATTTAGCCACTGCTAATAACTCAGACTTTTTTCCTCTTGAAAAAGAAAGGAAAAAAAGGGGAAAAGTCAGGCAAGATACTGCCAAAAAAAATCTGTGTCCTTTTGCTGTATTAGTACAGTCAACTTATACATGGCTGATTCACATTATGGCATAAATATCACTGATATGATCCCACCTGACAAGATCATGTGATGTGGCATATTAAACTTAAAGAAAAGAATCTTCTAGATCAGCTGTCCTCCATCAATTTCAATTTCCAAGTAATATAGCTTAAAGAATTTGGCATATGAAAGAAATGCTGGTGTCTGTCTAGAGTAAAAAATTTTGTGTATTATAGTTACTGCTTAGGGTAAGGATGAGAAAATTAATTTTTTAAAAATTGCAATGTTTCAGTGGATAATTTTAAGAAACATTGGGTTTTTTTCAGTTTAATTTTTCTTAATAAATGCAAACCAACTCAACAGAGAGAGCAGAACCAGCAAAACGCTGAGCAGAATATTTCTCTCCATTAACCATGCTGTTTATCTCCACGTGTAGCATGTTGCCACATGCTTTTGATTAATACCAACACACAGCTCCTGGTATGAATCTGTGTGCATATGAAAGTGCTATAGAAATCCATTCAGCTCAGGAGAAGAAAAAAAGAAGAGTTTCAATATTAAGAAAGTAGAAAAATGCTTCCAGTTGGCTCCTCTGGTTGCTCCCTGTGCTGCTGGCACTCAGGTTTTACTCCTGTCTGGGACTGTGTTTATTCACAAAGGTGGAACTTTTGGCTGAAAAGCTCTATTTGTCTGTAAAATTTTCTCTTTTCTGAGAGGTGTTTTTGAGAGTTGATTTAATTTATTCAAGAAGTGCTTTTAAAAATGTTCTACTTTTTTAAAATTTATGTTGACCATTATCATCTGTTGACAAACAAATCCTAATTTTAAAGAAAAAAAATTATAAATACATATCTGCAACTTTATTTTTGCAAAAAAAGTTAAGATTTTTTAATCTATTGTGGGGAATTTGTGGTGGACATTTCCTGCCTTTCCCACCATTACCCAAATGCCCATCAAAGATTGAAAAATCCAAGTCTGGCAAGGAAAAGACCACACTGGAATGGTCAAATAACTGAAATCACTGAAAGAATTTTTTCCCTGCTGCCCCCATTTGTTTTTTCATCTTTCCCAAAGCTGCTCCCCAGCGAGGAGATCATTTGATGGATGAGGGTGAGAAGGTAGGGGCAGTTTTGATGAGTGAGTTCAGGGCTGCCAGGAGTTCTGAGGTGTGTGGAGCTGTGGAAGTGTCCCTCTGCCACCCCTGGCATCCCCAAAACTCCACGTGGGGCTCATGGCTGGGTCACCCTCTGTGCTGAGGCTGCTGCTCTGCTCCTCCAGCCCCAGGAGAGGCACCAAAACCAAAGGGAATAATAATAATGTAATTAATGGAAAGGAAAAGAACCAAACAGGTAGAAAGCAAGCACCTGTGAGATGCTCTCAGTGGGCTGTGGGCTGCCTGCTGCAGAGGCAGTGGTGCATGATCCAGCAGAGAGGCTCAGAAAGATCCATGGCTCTGAACACAGGCATTAACCACAAGTGGAATATAAACCCTTCATTTAGCTTGGGGTAAAGAAAGGAACAAAACTGTTTCTTGATGTCGTGTCAGAAGAGATCATGTCTGGTTCTGATGTGCTGCAAAAGAAATTTTGCATGTGATAGAGCCCACAGTTCCTCCATGTCCTTCATGCCTTTTGGGCACAGAGAGGGGCAGACAGTTGGATTCAGCACAGAGCTCTGATGATGCCAGACAAGTATGGAGAGAGGGGGAAAGTTCTTTTGCTCAGGGCAGCTGGAAAGAAAACACAACTTTTGTACAGCTCAGCCTTGCTGTGTGTGAGGAGCTGGGGGATGCTCAGACAAAATTCACTTGTGCACAGCCCAGGAGATGGTCCAGGGCTCTGGGTGGTCAGAGATGAGACCAGGCTTTCCTAGGAAAAGAAAGGAGTGTGTCCAGGGCTTTAGAAAATAAAATCTATAAGCCTTTCTGTAGATACAGAACTGAAATTAGAGCTGTTACAAAGTGCAGCAATTCCAGTTTTCTGCCTGTACTTTCTTCCCCAGCTCTTAGACACACACTGAGCCAGCTCTGCTCATCCAGCCCTGTTTGGGTGCAGGGTTTGTGTCCTCACTTCCCTTCCCATGGTTTAAACAGCAGCAGCTGAGCTGCCCCAGAAAGATGCTGCAAAACAGACCTTGGGAACTGAGAGAGGTTGTGCTTTAGGGGTGCTGAATAAGTAAAAAAACCTTGGCACACACTTTCTGACCGTGTTTCTGTCTCCTCTGGCGCTTCCTTTTAGAGAGAGAAAGCTTGCAATCAAGAGAGTTAAATGAGTTAAATGTTGCAAGAAATGCCTATTTCAACTTTACATGCCTTAATTTCGCTGTTGAAAGTTCCTTTGATCTTTTTTTTTTTAGTTTAGCTTCAGTAGGAGAAACTTGTTCCTAACAACAACACTGCAATGTGGCCAAGTCTTCAGGTAATTTGTTCAAAGAGAAAAGCAACGAGCAAGGGTGTAGAAAAAACTTCAGTAGGATCTGATGCTACATCATGGAAAGGTTTCTATTTGTTTGAATTGTTTTTGGGGTTGTCAATATATAGATCCTGACCTGATCTTTCAAGAATTGTGCAGTCTGTGGGTGTTTCATCTGCAACATGTGATGCCAAGTTTGTGGAAAAAGTTTGTCTTGGTTTGTACAAAAGATGAGTGGGTAATTTTAATAGCAGCAATCATAAATGAGTGGTCATTTAACATTAAATGAAAATTTAAATGAATAATTATTTTGAACTAGGCTTATTTCAATTAATCATCCTTTAGAAAAATATTTGTGTTTTCAGCTAGCTATAAAATCCTTATAGTAATTTCTGGGAAAAAAATCTCTATATTTATTTTTAATGGTACATAATTGTCTTTCGGGAGACTTGGTGGATAGGTTTGATAGACAAAGAATCTAATTTAGCAATATTTGCAATAAGAAACTTTTCCTAGCAAATTCAAAACATTTCCAAAGAAGAGAGAACCACGTGCTTGTCAGTGCTTTAGCCCTTTGTCGTTTGGATTGTGGATTTTTGGGGAAGGGAATTAAAAGGAAAATGTCAGAAGTGTTCTGATACTTTTGTGTATCATTAGAAAAATTAACTGTCTCTCTCCAGCGTTTGGAGTCAGGCACTCAGAGATCCTCACTAACGAGCCTGATGCACACTGACATCTAGCAGACCTCATTCCTTCACTTCCAAAAATTCAAAGGGAAAAAGCTGCAGAAGTCCACAGGGAATTGTCACAGAATCACAGTGTTTGGAAGGAAGGGGAGGAATATCCTCTCCTGCAGTTTTGGTTGCTAAAGTCGTACTTGTGTTTCAGTGAATACCAAAAATCATTTTTGTCATGTGTGCACAGGCTTTGTGAGCTCTGAACACCAGCAAAACTGGTGAAAGGGAAGGTTTGTAAAGATATCTGATATTTTATTCTTCTTTTCCTTGTGTAATAAAGTCTGCAAAGCAATCATGAAAGGGTCCAGCGAAAAGGGAGGGAGTGTGTGAAAGCAGCTAAAAAAAAAAAGTCTTTAACATCTACGTAATTTATAAAGTCCTTAATTGGAAATTATTAAGTGAAAAACCTCAAGATTAAAATATTTCATTATTGTAATGATAACAGCAGGGATGGAAAGAAAGGAATGAGAATACTGGACTGGATCCTGTTTCTCCTAAGTAGTTTCTATATTTTCTAACTTAAAAAGTTGTAATACCTTTTACTTGGCAAAACTGCAGCTCAAGGGATTTCAACCCTTTATTATTTCTTAAACTTTATGCTGCAAAAAGCAAAGTCTTTCTGGATGTGATTGTGCTTAAAGCTAGCTGCAATATTTAGGGAAAACAATCACGAATTCCAGTCACAGATGTGTACATAATTACTTTTCTGAACTGGGAAGAAAATGGGTTGGTCTGAAATCACGTTTCATTTTTCTTGTTTTTTCTTCCCAAATGTTTTAGTGCTTTGTTGTGTTTAGTGTTGCAGTGCTTTTCCTGTTGCAACAAAACCAAAAACCCTAAAAGACAAAATAGACAAGAAAAAAACTATATGTTGCAACGGATGAAAAACTCTAAGCTAAATGAAAGGCACTGTTGCATTGTTTCCAATCTCAATTATGATCCCTAAATTTGGTTAATTTTAAAATGAAAAAAGATGGTAGTGCCTTCCACTGCCATTGATTTCTCTGAAAATGACAGGAGTCTGATCATTGCAAAATGATCATTGGATATCAAAGCACTTCTTCATTGCTCAGTCAGGAATTGTGTCTGCAGGTAAAATGATGTTGGATTAAATCTTAATTCTCTAGAAATAAACTCTGATAAAAGCCAGGAGCTGCCTTTCTTCTTAGACTAGAGAAGACCTAAAAGTGCAGGGGGGAAAATAAATAAAAGAGATGACTTTTTGATTATGGTTATCTAAGGTGGTGTTCTTCTCTCCCAGGGGATTCCACATCTCATTAACAACATCCCCCTGCTGCTGGAGATGGCAGCAATCTTATTTCCTGTGGGATGGGTGGGCACACCCCCACCAGAGCAGGAGGAATTCCTGTGGCTGGAATTGGGGAGCTGTGGGGGGATGCTGAGCATCTCCACTCTGCAGTGTGGGGTCTGTGGTAGCTGCAGCCTCCTGCTCTTGGGTCCTCTGGAGGTGGTTGTGGGTGTAGAAGGTGTGGCTTTGAAGATTTCAGTTTTTAGCCTCTGTATTGAAATCCACTGAACTGTGCTGTCTTGTCTTTCATTTCTGTTTTTGTTATGCTTCCATGCAAGGTTTTGTCATAAAGTGTAGTTGCCAGGAGGTAAGCTGTACATGAAGAATGCTCTAGTTGCTTTGCTTGAACAGTAGAGTGTGTGCAGGGTTCCAATAGGGTGCTGAGGTGTATTTCAGTGAGTTTGGAGTGTTGTGAATGCTCTGGGTGAGCAGAGCCTCACACCGTGGTGCCAAGCTCTCCTGGAGCCTGCACCAGCACTGGGAGGCAAAGCCCAACCTTCCACCTTGGTGTGTCAGAGCCCAGGGGGTTTGATTTTCCACAAAGGCTTTCACAGGTATGGGTTTTCCAATGGAATTCTGCCTTCATAAAAACCTCAATCTGTGCATAGAAACCACCCCACAGCAGCACCCTCTCCCTCCTGCCCTGCACTCATCTCTGGCATTGAGACTGGCAAATTTATCCACAAAGGATGGGCTCCCTTCCATAGGGGCAGCTTGGTGAATTGATCTGACACAAGGGAGCTGCCCTGCAGAACCTTGGTGAGCCTCTGCTCTCCTCTGCTGAAGTTCTGCCTCAGCCTGACATGGATTCAACTCTAGTTTTTGGGTCACCCTGCTGTGTACTCTGGTCTTCACTATTTTGTTTGGGAATTGTGACATCCTCTTGGAAAAACCTCGAGGCAGCACCAATTTCTTTACTGATAAAATTAAAGGTTTATTCAGACTGGGAGTCAGCTAGATAGACAATGTAATTTTATGTATTAATTAATGATATACATTAATTCTGAGTCTGTAAACACCAAGAGCTAACAATGGTCTGATTTAAGCTTCTGGCCTGGGTCTATCTTCATTAAAAGTTCTGATTGTAAAGATCTTTGTGATGTCCATGCAGCTTAGGAGCCATGAGGAGCCAAGGCTTCCAGCACCAGGTTCCAAGAAAACCTGTTCCTTTTAGAGCTGAACTTTTGGAAGTATATTTGAGGGAATAGAGAAGAGAACAATACAGTTCTCTTTGAATGAAGTAGGGAACTCTGTAGCACATAAAGAACCTGGCAGGGGTCCATGAAAATTACCATCAGAGATAAAAGAGATCCAACCATTGCTATGCTGGGAGAGTACAGTGAAACCCTGGTGTTGGGCTTTTGGCAGGTCTAGGCATAAGACAAATGCTTACTGATGCACAGCCCAGGCAGAGCTGGCATCTTCTGCTCTGGAGCTGCCCTGCCAGCTGCCTCAGCCACAAACAGCATCCCACAAACATGTACAGTCAGGGATGAACAATGGGAAAGGTGAAATAAAAATTCCAAGGGTTCAGAAGGAGCAGTGGGACTGGGGAGCATTGCTTTTAATGCCAATTTGGCGTTTCTGCATCAGAGCTACAGTGGAATGGGGGCAGTGAATGGTCTTGGATGTGTAGAAAACTGGAGATGCTGGATGCTGTCTGTCCATGCCATCAGTGGGAAACATAAACTCAGCTCAAATCACTGACTCTGCCCATGAGAACTGAGCTCAGGCTGGCTGCCAGTGAATGTGGGGGTCCCTGGCTGTGTCTACCTCACCAGTGGGACAATGAGGGAGAATGGATGCTCATGTGAAGGTGCTGATGGTGCCCGGTGGGCACCTGGGACTGTGTAGAACTTGTGGTGCATTGGCTTGGCCTCAGAGGACAGAAGTGCACTGGTGGGTGGCCATAGGCAAGCACTCACCTTCGTCCCTGAGTACTCACTGGTTATAAACTCAGAGGTGCTGTGAGGAGTAATTAATCAGAAATACCTTCAGGAATACTTTAAACCTGAAAAGTGCCACCTCAGATTTGTTGTAAAATGAGGTGACAAATCATTTGAGCAAATGTTGAGTAGCTGTCATAAGACATCCTCTCATAAGAGTGAGAATCTTCTAATAATCATTAGCAGCTTATTTGCATGGAGTTTTCCTGCATTTGATGTGAAATCTTGTTTGGCTGGATGCAAGGAAGGCTAAGTATGTGCTGAAAGCCAGTAATTTGATTATCTACACTCTTTCTGTCTAGTTATATGATCCTTGCAAAGTCCTTTATTAAACCCCATTTAGAAAGAGTTGCTAAACCTTGGTGGAATGCCAACCATGCTAATACAATCTGGCCAGTGAAGAGTAGGTGCTTATTGAACAGAAAACTTTAATCTTGTTAAGACTGGATACAAGAGGAAACAGTAATAACTGGGTTGTGCTGAAACTGTCGCTCAGACAATGAAGGTGGCACCTAGGCTGTGGTGTGGACACACCTGTCCTTTTTCATACTGAAAAACTCTTCTTTCATGTAGGATAATCCTAATGGATAGGATTCCAGGAGAGCTTTTCACAGGTCATAATTATCCTCCGTGCCAGCAGTTCCTGAACAGGCGTCTTGGTCACTCTATTTGCGTGCTCTGTAGCTTCCATTTATTTCTTCCAAAGGGAGGGATTCCTCTGAGGCAAGATTGGTTAGCAGCTCCTATCTTTCAAAACCAATTTTTAGAGCATCGATAGATGCTGTGGAAAGTCGTAGATAGCAATAAAATGATATCTGAAATAAGATGTGCTCTTGGCATTTTGTCTGTACGTGTTAGGGTGCAATTGAGGAGGCTGTGTAATTTGAAGGCATTAGTAGGAGCTGGGCAGTGATCTGCCAGAGCACATTGAAAAGAGTCCCCTGTAGGGAACCCTTAGTCCCAAATGTAAGAGGTATGGATGGGGACATGGATCTCCAGAGCTGGGCCACATTCCTTCCAGGGCCATAAACTGCTTTTGGAAACACGGGAAAGCCGCACTAAAATAGCTGGGCTGAGAGTGCTGAAAGCTATGGGTGCTTTCAGTGGAAGGTTTAATTAGGATGGGGAATTTGGGCCAAGTAACAGCACAACAATGCTGAGAGAAACCAGGAGATCTGTTCTGCTGTGAGTTTTATTCAAAGACTGAATCAAGGCAAACACTGCAGCCTGAAGAGGGGCATGCAGGAGGGGACCAGCTCCTGGGTTTGGATATCTACACTCTGTTATTGCCTTGACACGACCCTGAGAGCCCTTTGAGCCCAGCATTGGCAGCATCAGAGGGGACAAAGCTCCTGAGAGTGAAGGGACTCGCCTCCATGCAGTGTGACACGTGGTCACGGGTGGGACACAGGTGACCCCAGGCCATCCCTTGGCTTCAGCCAGCCTCCAGCCTCATGTGGTTCATTCTGTTTTGGAAAAGAGCACAGTGTAGTTACAGCCCCCTCTGCTCTTTTTGGGGGGTGTGCACTGCTTCAGTGTCCATCACAAGTTCCAGTGGCCATTGGAGTTGCTGTGGCTCTGCGTTTTCTCTTCCAAGAAGGAGTGGCTGACATTCATGACAAGGTCATGTCTGAGTGCAGACTGATTAAATCTCTTAATTATTTTAAGCAGTAATAGAAGTAAGGCTCTTATTTAGTGGTAAAAATGAGCTTTCTCCTTGGAATGAGGAAAGAATAAATACTCATAATTGTTTCTATATACCATGAAGCAGAATATTTGATGGAAACCCGGTTGTGAAATTAGACTCTGTCAGTACCTTTTCTGGTCTTATTTTACAGTTATGTGCATTGACATCTGTTATTGCTAATTACTTCTTCAAACTTCAGCAATGATCTCTTGCACTTCCTGTAAGAAATGCTGAAAGCTTTTAACAAACAAATTAATTATGTATAGTCTTTGATGCAAATTAGCCCAATTAGTTGTAGCATTGATACCTTTTTCATGTAAAAAGAAAGAAGAGAAAGAATGATCGTATACATATTTATAAGTACCTTTTTGACAGATGATGGTAGGTCATGATGAGGAATTCGTTGAGATTTATGGAATGTCTTTTTAAAAATGACAAACCAAAGTAACAGTCTTGTGAAAATGTGTTGACTTCACAAAATATGTTGAATATTTAAAGATGATTCTTGCTGGGAGAATCAGTGTAAAGTGATTGTTATTCTTCAGTCTAAGTGACACCTTAAGTAAACAGAATAGTGTTGCACTGTGTGACACTAACTTGTAATGGATATTATTGATCAAATGTTGGGGTTTTTTCAGCATTCCATCCTAAATGTATTTGAACTTCACCCATTTGGGGTGGAAATGGTCTGCAACAAGAAGACTTGAAATATGACTAACAAAATCTGTGATTTTGTTAGGAAAGGAGGGATGACCATGTCAGCCAGAAGGACACTTGGTGGCCCCTCAAACACCAATCTGCCTGGCTTGTCCTTTCAGTAAATTCACCTTCCACCCCTGGACTAGGTCAGCCCTCCCCAGGAAGAATTACTTGTTCAATCCACACATGGCTCCTATGGAATTCAATCGCGCCCTTAGAGCTTTCCCCTCTGAACACATGCAACTTATTGACCGAATCTGAAGATTTTTTCCTCCCCTTTCGATTGTTTCCTTTGTTTTGTTGCATGTTGAGGAATGTGAATGACAAATTTTCTGTGGTTGGCTTTTGAGGGCTGGTGATTGTGGAGAGCGGGTGTGGCGATATTCACTGCTGGAATGTGTTGGGAACTTAATTCCCCTTCTGACTACTCTGCCCAGGTATTTCATTAATTCCTACCAGGGCAGCCTGTGGAGAGTTACAAAACTGGGACTGTGACCTTTATGAAACACCAGTTCCAGGAAATAACTGGTTTGCTTTCAATCTGCAGCTCTCAAAAATTACAGCATCAACAGAGTGCTACAGAGGGGCACTTTTTGCATATATCATTTCTGAGATTACATTTGCCTGCCATAGAGCTGTTTGAAATCAGCCATAACTTGTGTTTGAATATGTCAAAGAAAGAAAAAAAAAAAGTCGTGCTTTGTTTGAATATTTTTTCCCTAATGAGACAGAGTCAAAAAACTGTGTTTGCATGTTTTGTAACTCCAAGGCAAAACTCTTTCTCTAAGAGTCTTTCAGCAGAAGGATGGGAGAGAAATTGCACTCCACACTTTTGGTTTTCTAAACTTCAGTGTTTGAGGTTTTCTCACAGCTGTAAATCAAGTTGCATCTTTTGTGATTTTTGTGGAAAAATAGGAATATAATTTGAAAAACTACTTTTTATATTGAGATATTTCAGTGACAGAAATGTTTGACAGAAATGCCTGGTTGGGGACTGTGTGAACTTAACCACAGAGTGATGCTACAGAAACTGGCTGTGGTAATCTGGGGAAACAGCATTTATTTCATGGTGCTCCTTACAAAGATAGGGCATTGCAAATTTTCCACTCTCTAGAAGTAACAAAGGCAAAAGCTCATTGGGATGAATATCAATATTTGGTTTTTCACCCCACTGAGATATTGTGAAATTTTGTTTTCAGTTTTGTAACCAGCAAAACTTCGCTCCAATAAGCAGAAATGAAAAGTCAAGTCTAGTGTCAGGTATTTCAAAAAGACCAGTTTGGGAAGGGAGAGTTGCAGGTTTGAACTTTTCTGCTTTTTATTAGGTTACCGAGTCCAATAAAATAAAATAAACCAAAGTGAGTGCAGTCACCTGTGCCATGCAGGTGTGCAGGCAGAGAATATGAGTCATTTGGCACTGTGGGGCACACTTGGGCACCCACTGGCTTTGTCTGAGGGATCTGTGGATATGGTGAAGGATTTTTTTTTTTAAACCAACAGCTGCTAGCTTTAAAATTCCCAGTGTTTCTACAGATGGAGCAATTCAGGGATCTTCCTCCTGCAGCAGTTTTTGCCAGACCAAAGGGTGTGTGACACACCTGGGAACCAGAGCAAGCTCCAGCCTTTGCCTGGCCCAGAACCCATCCTGTCCTTTACTCTGGGTAAGTGACTGAGCATCCAGGACCTTGCAGACAGCCTTGGAGTTCCCAGATTCCCATCTGGAGGCAGCAGTTTTGACAGAAAATTTGCAGGAGCATGGCACATTCTGCTAAATTCCATAAATTTCTCCTAAATTTGTTAGGATTGAGGCATTAGCTGGGATTTGTAGTTGAGGATGGGCAGTCTTGTACTAATCACTACAAATGCAGGCACTGAGGAGCTGAGAGGGGCTGGGAGGAGGGAGCTGAATTTTGGCCGTGTTCATCCTGAGTCCAGGTCCCAACAGAGAGCCCAAAGGCCCCCAGTCCTCAGCCTGTGCCCTAACTGCAAACCCAGTTTCTTTTCTCCCCAGTTGCATTGTTTTCTCTTGGAATTCTGCCTCATGTTTTCCTAATTATTCCACTGCAATACTCAACCCAATAGTTGCATGAGGAAGCCGATCATAACGATTTAAACACTTCTACAAAAGACAGATTAGCAGATTAGTGACTGCTCTGGAAAATGTGCAGCAGTGCTTGAAAACTAATCCTGCTCTTAATGCAGGGAAAAAACAAGCAGGCCTGTTATTAGTGTTTCCTATTTAAAATACACTTCAATTTCTGATTTTAAAATTGCAAATGCTGTAAGAATATGGTGAAGTATGTGTTCTGAAGAAACCTCTTGAGGTTTCCTTTAGCTAATTATTTACAGTATGAAGATCTGGCATAACAGGTACAGGCATCCTGGCGATTATGTATGAACATAATCATGGCCTGTCAGATGTTTTTAATTAAGCTTTCCCCAGTCTGAGTGCTCTGAATGGTGATGAGCATTAACATCCTTCAGCAGAGCAGTGCACAGCTTCCTTGCAGGCTGTGACCATGTGCTGTGCTCAGTGTTCAGCTTTGAAGTGTGGATTTAGTTTGAGACTGGGTGAAGTGAGGTCCCGTGTTTGTGCCTTGGTGATTCCTGCTCCCAGATTTAGGTTTCTATCTGACTGTGGGCTAAACTAGGTATAAGGAGCTTTTCTGCAGCCAGCATCTCATGATTTCATGGAGGGATCTAAAAAAGACAGCCTGGATACATTCCCAAGTATTCTCCAACATCAGGTTCTGCAAGTGGCAGCTCCTATGCCTTCCTTGTTCTCAGCAGTGCTGCACAAGTACCTCACTTTTTACCTGGTGGAGAGGATACATGGAAGTAGAGAAAATATGGAAAACTGAGTGATAGGCTTGAGGAAGACACAAAGTACAGGAAAGTGATTTTCCCCCTCTACCCAGCAGGGGTGAGGCCACATCTGGTGAGCAGTGTCAAATCCAGGGCAAGGAAGATTTTGGCAAACCTAAGCAAGACAAGCCGTGGGCAGCAAGGCTCAGAGGCTGGTCCTGCTTTGAGCAGGAGGCTGGACCAGATGAAATCCAGAGATTCCTTCCAGACTCAGTTGTTCCATAGTCCTGTAATACCTCATGAGGGGTGAGGGTATTACTTATCTTAAATAATTCTGTTTCTGAGCGTGCTTAGAGCTGACAGCATTCAAACTGTGTTGGAATTTTTCTGTCTCCTCAAAGCAATTCATTGGTGTCTCATATCAACATACTGTGAGGAAATATGTTGTTGTTTGTATGGTGATTGGGGATGGCATTTATACACCTGAACATAGGTACAGAGAGGTTTTCTGCATGCCCAGGAAGAAAGAGTGAAACTTTATAACATTGTTGCTTTTAATACATAATCAACTGGCTATTGCTTGCTGTATTAGCAAGAATTTTGTCCTACAAAAGGATTGTGGGAAGTGACTCCTTGACCTGACTAAAAATTCTTTATGTTCAAAACCAAAAGTGTGGTTTAATGCCTAGGAAAACATGAAACATATCAGAATGGTGTCTCTTGCTCAAGGATGTGGTGGAGGGCCTTTTCTTTAATTCCCCCCCGAAATTCACCTCAGCAATAGAACCCAGGTAACAGATCACAGCCCTTCCAGCTGGAGGGCAAACCCTCAGCAGGAGTGCATCACAATAACTAAACCAAGCAGTTTGTTTTCTCCAGCTGACTTTCAAAGACCACTTACTGCATGGACCTGCTTCCCTTGCTCCCTTAGGGGCCACAAACACCGTGCCCTGGGTGGAGGTATTTATTAAGGAAGTTGTCTGAGAGGAGAGGGCTCAGCTGACCTGCAATGTGCAGTTTTTAATTTATTTCAGTCTTCCAGATTCTGGGATCTAAACAGATCCAGACCCACAGAGCTGTACAAACCAACAGAGAGTGCTGGTGCCCCTGGAGCTCTCCTGTGCATCCAATCCAGTGTGTCCTCTTTGTTTTCGTTTTGCTTTTTCCTCCCCATTCTTTTTTTCTTTTTTCTTTTTTTTTTCTTTTTTTTTCCAGAAGAGTTGGGGAGGGGGTTGTGTGTCCTGCTTTTTATAGAGGGAAACTTCTGGCCATCTGCATGTAAAACAGGTTGTTGCTTGCATGAATATCTATGCGTGGTCATTTAGGAATGCTCATGCATTTCCCTGTTTTGTGTACAGAACCGTGTGAATTGCATGCAATTTAGGGTAGAGAGTGCAATCCTAAAGTATTACTGCACAAAATATAGCAGCTCAGCTTTTGTCCAAAAATGAGCTATGTAAATAAAGGTAATACTGGCAGAGATGGTGAAATTAAGATTAGCAAATAATGAGTAAAATTATTTACTTGACTACAAAGAGAAGCTGGATGAGAATCTTATCTGGGAAACAAATGTAAATCCTCAGATTCCATTAGAGATACATTAGGGATTGGTGACAGCTCCCAATTCAATCCATTAAATATCCATATTAGCCCTGAAAGAGCTGCATTACAAAGATTCTGTGTAGGGCTGGTTACACTGAGTCCTCACTGGTACAATAAAAAAAAAATCTTCTATTACTTAACCACTTCCTGCAATCATCATCCAGGACTGTAACTGTTTGAAATTAGTTGAACAGGATCCTCTTTTTTTGTTAATTTGCTTATGATTATAATTGAGGGAAAACCATCCTTTTTAAAAACTAGTTAGTTTTCAACTTCAGGCCAAAACCTTCCCATTATCCAAATGAAAGAGCAGAGATAAAATATTTTCTATTTTATTCAATATCAGCTTCTTAAGTATTTAAATTTTTTTTAACAAATGCTTGAAAACATAAATCATGCAAACTTGTGATTATCTGCTTGCACAGTGATTTGTAATGTCAAATTTTTGGAAAATTATTATTTGCATTCTTGATAAAGTAAATGCTGCCTGTTATTATACCTGTTTCTTACTCTATGGAAATCAGAGTGCTTAAACAAACTGCATTATGAAAAACATGTGTTTTGAGAACCTGCTCTCTAAAGATATTTAATTTCCATTTAGAACACTAGCTTTAAAATTAATGACTCTGCTTCAAAATGCAAATTCCCCTTCTCTATTTCAAGCAGACAAACTGAAGTTCACTGACTCCTGAAATATCGTTGCTTTGTCCCAAGAAAGCGCTGTCTTTTTAAATCTCAGCTCTAATTCCTCTTTGATTTTGCATCAACACCTTAATGGGGAAAAAATTCGCCACAAATCAGCATCTGATTAGCCCAAATCATCCCCTCCTAATCCCCCTCTGAAAAAAAAAAAAAAAAAAAGCCATTTGCAAAGTACTGTTGTGTGCCCGATGTAGCATCTTTGTAAATTTAAAAACCCAGGTGTATTGATGAAAATACATAGAACATTTTAATTAAAACTCATAAAATTGTTGGACATCTGCTCCAAATTGTTCAACATTTTAGTGGTTAACAGATTTTGTGCACCTAGATAATGAATTACTCGTTATTATTGGCATAAATAGTAGCTGTGGGGCTTTTTATAGCAAGATCAGAAGCCTCTTTGTGCGAGCTCTGGCTTACTTTATAGTCTTTTGGCAGATGCCTATTAGAACCAATAAGTTTAGCTAAAAAAAGGGAGGCAGAGTTAAACACAGGAAACAAGAGTTGAATGTCCGCCAATAAAAATGATCACAAATCAGGGCTGCTGATGTCATAACCCTTGGGGTCAGAGGTTGGGCAGGGAATAAATGGCTCTGAAAGGGGCAGCCTGTCTGGAGGGCTGAGCTGTTGTTGGCAGGCAGGCACGGCCATGAGTAAATGGGAGGCACAATGCCGCCACTGGGCCTCATTAGCAGCCGGGCCCGGTGAAGAGAAGTGTTTGATGAGTCCTGCACGTCCCACTGTGGCACTGTGTGATGTCAATGGAATAATTACTATGATCTAATGGGCGTCTCTTTTGCATGCGGGCCCCCGGTGAATGAAGCCCCTCTTTTATGGCATTCAGGCCGGGTTGTGTAAACTGTGGGGTGCCGCTGGCGATGGAGCGGCGGCAGGTCCCGCCGGCCCGCTCGCATTCACCCTCCAGAGAAAGGGAAGGCCAAGTAATTTACTGCGCCGCCTTTCACCATGAGAGTGGCAGATTGAAGGTCACACTCGGTTTGGCAGGACTTGAGTCGCTCTCTGTGCTGACGCCGAGCAGACAGATGCAACATCTCCCTGCTCTCGGGACTTTGGCGGACGAGCCCGTTTAATTGCGTGCGTGTGCGCCCAGCCGGGCAATCCCGCTTTTTTTGGGGAGCAAACCCCCTGGATTTGAGCTCTCTGCTCCGTTTCTCATGAGCTTCACGTGTCTGAGCACACCCTGCTCAGCGGAGGGTTGGTGGTGGCTCTCAAGGTCTCGCTGGGCTGGGCGGAACCCCGGTTCAGCTGGTAACAAACAGCCCATTGTTGTCTTTATATAGATCATTAAAAGTCTGGATTAAAATAATTGCATCTTGTGTAGACATACTGCTTTTTCAGGCTGAAAAGATGTGACATTGTCTCTGCCTAAAATTTGTCAGGAATGTCCTGGTAGTGATATTATATGGATTGTGTGATGCTCCATGTTCTCTCTCTGAATCCAGGCTGCTGCAATCCTGACATAACAAGATTTCGTTGTGTCTGATTTCAGATGTCTATATTAACAATCAAGATCATTTCCTTATTAATTACATGCTTTGTGCATCCATACGGCTTAAATTAAATTTCTCAGACTTTTTTTTTTAAAGTGGGATAATATTTTTCACAAACTCACCCGCTCCAGAAATGTTTTGTGCATTTTTCCCCGGCAATTCCCTGTGGGCATGCTTTTTTAGGGAACTTTAGACCAACTTTTATTTTTGATGTTTGCTTTCATTATATGCTCCATGCATGGCTAATGAAGGCCAAACCATGGGCACATAGAAGTCAATGGAAAAA
Source organism: Toxostoma redivivum (assembly GCA_013397375.1). Classification (NCBI taxonomy): domain Eukaryota; kingdom Metazoa; phylum Chordata; class Aves; order Passeriformes; family Mimidae; genus Toxostoma; species Toxostoma redivivum. The sequence continues at coordinate 2,801,837 of VXBI01006779.1, read as the reverse complement.
CTCTCAATGACTTCAGCAGGACCAGAATTAAAGTGTGTGGTCTACACAAAATTCAGTGGAATTCAGTCTCTTGGAAAATATTTTTCCATGGGATATTTTCTAAGGTCATTTTAATTACGACCTGTACAGTATTTCTGTTGTTTGCGGTCACACGGAATCCTCACTCATCATTTGTGAAGACAACACAATCTTTCCTTTAGGCAACATTTTTTATTTTTAAAGAAGGAATAGATTGTGGATACTTGGGAAGGTCAAATCTAGGTCAGCATCAGTGCTCTAAGCAGTACTCTAAACACATGTTTACATCATTTGGAACCCATTATTCATGGTTTTATATTACTTATTGTGAAATAATGCATCAACAGTTTTGCTTTGTTTTGTATTTAACTGGTAATATTTGAGTGTTAAACTCCACATCAGCGGAGTGTGGGAGAAACAAACATGTACAATTACGAGACAAAATAGATTGGAAGTTGATGATCTTCTGTTGCCTGTGGAATCAGGGAAGCAGTGATGTGGTTTTCTTGGCTACTTCAAAGGAATCCACAAAAAAAGCACCTACTAAAAGCAAAAGCTATTGTCAGGAACTGTAAATTCTTTGTACCCGGGTCCGTGTGCTTAGGTCCTCCTAACAGTTTAGAAAATTGTTTGAGGTCCACAAATTGAAGAAGTCTGGAAACCCCTGATGTAGTACCTTTCAATATGTTATGGATTATTTGCCAAAATTTTATGGTTCCTTTCCTTTGCTTCTTTGGCTGAATCTGAATTAAGCTGGCAGCAACCATCCAAACCTGCTCAGGGCTTGGTCAGTGCCCTGAAAGACAATAACTGTGCTTTTCTCAGCAGTGCCAGTGCTTGACACAGGTTTCACAGGCACGTTTTCCAGCTGCAAACAGAGCCAGCAGAGCTGAGCTCTCCAGCCAGGGAGGTGGCAAGAGGCTCAGCACATCCTCAGTGCTCAGGAGTCACCAAATCCATGGATTTCCCTCTGCCTCACACACGGCTTTGCCCTTCCTTTGGCCCCACAGAGTCAATGGGGGTTTTGTCCTTGGGACACGGAGCACTGAGCAGGTCAAATAGGATTTTCGGACACTCAGCAAGTGCAAGGAGAGCAGAGGATGCCCAGTGTGAGGCAATGGGTCCCAGGCCCTTCCTTTGTAGGTTTGGGGTGCAGCTTCCCAGTGTCACCCAGGCTGTCCCCAGGCTGGCTTTGCTGTCCGTGTGGCTCCATGGTCCAGTGCATCCACAAAACAGGGGAACATCACACCCAGCCCATCTAAATTCACCCCCTGCCTCTGGTGCCTCCCATTTCTCGGGGTCCCCCTTCCAGCCGGCAGGACACAAGGAATGTCACACCTTGATCTGAGGCACCCAGAGCTGGCAGATCCCGGTTTCCCTGTGCAGGGCTTGTGCCAGGGAGTTCAAAGAGCACTAGAAATGAAAGTCTCAACCAGATTTCCCAAGTTGCTCAACACTCAGCAGTTCCCTTGCTGAGTCTGCACCTGAATAAGTGGCTTGATTTTTCAAAGTTATTTGCCAGACTGTAACTGCTCCTCATGATAAATAAAGTTTCAGAGGGAGTTGTTGTCTATGAAGTACCTGGGAAACCTTCCCTGTTATACATACTGTTATTAGAATTATTATTCTTTTATTTGTTAAAGCTGTTATTTGTTCCTATAAATATTCTGTGGTAAATTAATCCCACTTCAGGAGATGAAGCAGGTTTGGCTCTGTCATTTAATATACCTGAAGGTAAACATTGCTGATAGAAATCTGTCAGAGGCAGGAAAACACAAAAGCCAGTTCAGAGTTTCAAGTGTGTTTTGGTCAGTATCGATCCTCCTCAAACTGATTTTTTACTGTTTCTTCCTTTTTGGGAACAATGAAGCACCAGCAGAAAAACAATTACAAATCCCATCCCCCACCGATCCCCTGGAAAAAAAAAAAAAAAAAAAGGTTAAATTTAAATAATCATTTCGAGTGCTGTTCCTGTTGTAGGTGGGGTTTGGAATGCAGAGTACAACAGACCCTCGCATTTTTCACTGATTATCTTTAATTACTTGTGAGGGCTGAGCAGCTCGCATTACCCCCAGGCACCGCAGACTGACAAGGAATCTTCTTTCAAGCCTTTTATAGAGCATCGCATTATCGAGTTACTAACAGAGCAAAACTGACACGGAAAGAAAGTTCATTATTACTTTCATTATTGTCAAAAGAGTTTTATTTACTTCTGAAGCCCTACTTTTAAACACACTTTCCACTCGGAAAGTGTTGCCACTCTGGGGCTTCTCCCCTGCCCTGAAGGAGGCTCGGGAGCCGCAGAGCTCAGAAAAAGAAANACATTTGCCCTTCTGTAGGGCAAATTCTGTTAGGATTTCATTGCAGTGCTGAATAAAAAAAGCAAAAAAAAAAAAAAAGCTTCAGGAAATGCTCCTTGTGCCTTTTGAAAGTGCCCGCATCTCTAATTTGAAGTCTTGAAGGTATTCTTTTTGCCAGCCTTTAGGTGGGATAAGGAAAATGGAAATTTTTCTGTACTAGGAGGGGTTTTTTTTGCCTTTTTTATTTTTCCTCGTTCTTTCTGAGTTTTCAGATGATGGGCGCCCTGCGCTGGGAGTGAAGCTCTCAGATGAGAGCTCTGCTGCTTCTGTGTCTGTCACAGAGCCCTTAGAGCAAGGCAGCGGGACACGGGGTGTCCAGAGCTGACAGATCTGTGCCAAAATGTCAACACCGGGCACTGAAAATCCCAGGCTCTGTGATGTCAACCTTATTTGCTGGGGTTAACAAAGCATGGGACATTTATCATGGATGGTGGGGAGGTTTAATCTGCACAAAAGCATTCTCAGTGCCTGAATTTCAGCACATTTACCTTGACGAACCTCCAGCTGTGATTTAATTGCACGAAATCCCAACGCAGCACATGGGGGCAGTGAGGAATGAGAGGACATTAAGAGATATCAAAAATTAGAGTCTGAGGAAGATTAGCCAAGGGCATGTCCTTATTTCTCTGAGCCTAAGGGATCACTTACATCCTGAAATTCAGCTGGGGGTGTTAACCAGAGCTCATAATGTGAGAGATGAGTGCTGAGACTGCTGCTTCTATAAAATTCTGTTCTATCCATCCCCTGATTACCTCACCAGGCTGCCTGCATGCGCCCCTACACGGAAAACTCCAAACCCAGAGTCTTCTCTTGGATGTTGGGAACTTGAATCAATGCTTTCTGCTTCGTTATTGCAGGATAAGAACTGCTCAGTGTTCCCAGAGGGCAGTGGTGGTGGGTGAAGTCTCAGGTGTAGAACAATGGCAGCCGCCAGAACAATTTCGTTCCTGAGATTCAAGTTGCAAAACACATCTGCAGTTCACAGCGTGCAATTCCTGCAATTCCTTGTGTCTAGGAAAACCTTGAGAGCTATCCAATAGCTGGCCCTGGGACACCAGCACAGATTGTAACTTTAACCCCTCCACAATTTACAGATGTAATTTAAATTACTAACAAAAATCTAGTGGCCAGAAATTAAGACATTGCTGCTGTATGGGTAATTACTTATTAATCTAAGCATGTACTTATCCTTCTTTAGCAGTGCCAGATTCCATATGTAATTTGTTTGACCTATTTGCTTTAAAAACTGAACTTTTTTTTTTTTTTTTTTACTGCATCTGTGGGAATGTTAATCGAGCCTTAATAGGCAGATGGAAGTATTTGCAAACCATCTTATTTTCAGTACTGTGGTTTATCAGCAGCTGATGAGTAAATTGAAAAGTCATTCTGTGTATACAGATAATTTTAATCACAGTGTGTACTGAACACTTTGGGCAGTGATATTTTAAAATAATTTGTTGTCTGATAATGGGGTTTGCAGGTAGGAATGATGTAAATATACCCAGATATAGGTAAAATGTCACAAAGCCACGTGTCCATGTGGTACTGTCACAGCAGTTTCAACCTCAGCACTCTTCTCAATGGCTCATTCCTTCTCTATATCTCATAATTTCATGATTATTGGGTTTTCTTTTTTCCTTTCTGCAAAGGCAACCCAGGTAACAAGCAAACAGGTAGAACTGTGAATTTCATAGATAATATTCTGGAAACAATTTTCAAAAATAAAGCTTTGAAATAGTTTTTTGAAAACTCCCTGCCTCACAAAATTTCTGCCTATTTCTTACCTGAAGGATTGTTTTATTTATGTATTTTCTAATAATGGGAAAGACCAACTTAGGAATAAGATTGGGGAAATCTTGTGAAATTGCCAGAAAAGTGGGATTTCCTCTCCATATTTAGCAGTGGATGCTTTGGAACAAACATTGTCTTTCCCAAGAGAAGGATACAAAGGCAGTGCAAGCATTTCCACCTGACAGCCTGGGAGTTTTCAGGGGCCAGAACAGCAAAATTGGGCACTGGCAGCAATTCCTTCACAAACTCAACTCGTGTTCCTCTTGGAGCTGCCCAGTCCAAAATCCCCAGACACTTTTCCTACAGCTCTGGTATTTGAGAGCAATTCGGTCCACAAAGCTGTTCCTGTGTTCTGCTGAATTGTTTTAGGAGTTATGTTTGGTTTTTGTTCTGGGGAGTTATTTTGTGATAATGCAAAGGCAGAATGAGTGCCTCTGACCCAGAGGAGGTTGAAGAAGGATCAGAGGTTATGACAGACAAGCTGTGCCACAGAGCTACTGCTGGGGGAAGGCAGGATATGTTATGCAAGTTGAGGTGCATCTTATACTAGGATGGAGTCTTGCAATGCCAATATAAATAAAGTGAATAGGGCTGCCAAAGAAAACAGTCTTCTCCTTTATTAGTCAACCTTTTCAATTCTAATTAATTTTTTTTATATAATAAAAAAATAGCTAATGGCCTGTAGGTATGGGATGGGAAGATAGGGCTGAGATAATGGGAACATCATTATAAAAAGTAAAACGCTGTGTAAAAAGGGAAGATAGTAAAGGTGAAGCATGTTTGGCACAGGTACTTTACAGCATCCATTAGCTGCAAGCTACTCAGATGGGTCTTGACTGGTTCTCCCAGAAACTCTGGCAACTTTCTTCTTCTCTGTTTTGAGAGAAACAAGTGCCTGTGCTGGGAGAACTGGGCTGGGCTGTGGGAATGGGGCTGCCACAGCCACACTCAGAAAATCAGGACTTGATGGCCTCAGTGTCACCTCAGGCTTTGAAACACTTGCACAGGGATTTCCCTACAGGTCAGGAAAGATTGTGTGTGCCTTGGAAGCCAGAGAGCCCTGCTGACCTGCAGCAGTCCCTCAGCAGGGAGCGGGTTTGCAGCTGGGCAGCTTGGGAATAGCCAGGCCAGCCATAAACAAGTTAAACTGGATGTTTGAAGCCTTCCTCACATGGCATCAGGGCACTCCTAGTGGGTTCATTTGCCTTTTGGGAAAACAGAGAATTTGGCCACATGCAGCTCTGAGCCACAGGACTGCGTTGCTTCCACTTATCCTGGCCCATCCCTGGCACACTTAAAAGCTGCCCAGCTTAATAACTGTTAATTACCACTGGGCAGCAAAGGAAGCTTGGACTGCTCTTTTGTGATGATATTACTTCTCCATCTCTTGCCAGTACAGCATCTTCTGAGTAGAAGAAATGAGAACATGTGTATTTTAAGTCCTCTTGCTTTCTGAGCAGCAAAAAATGAAAAATGTCTTAATCCTTGCATAGAATACATCTAGAGGTGTTTATGTCCTCACTGTTGCAAAATGGATTTTCCATCTCAAGTCCAGTCTCCCCATGACCCTTCTGCTTGACCTGATGTTTATTTTCAAAGCATTTTTGCCTCTAGCTGTCCCCTGCCTGCTCTGCCCCTCTGTGTCCCCAGCAGCCAGGTAGCCCCTGCCAGCAGTGACAGCAGCACTCTCCAGCCTTCCTGCTCAAGTTTCTGAGTAGCCTTAAATTATTTTCTGTGTCAGAGCTGCAGACATTATATTCCCCTCCAGGAAGGCTACTTCCAGATGAGGATCAGGCCCAGCTGAATATTCAGGTTTCTTGGTGGCTTTAGAGGATTATTTTTTTTACTATTTCACAAGGGATCCTGCTTATATTGGAGACACCTAGACATCTCTAATGATTTGGCACATTAAAAAAAAAAAAAAAGAAGGAACCTAAATTACTGTTACATTCTCAACAGTATAGTCTTGTGAATAACTAGAAGGACCTATTCATTTGCCTCCAAATATATCTCCACTGAAATGATTCTTCTGTTTGGGGGAATCCCTATTAATAGAGACCAAGGAAAATAATGTGCTCTTTGTGTCTTTCTAAGACATGTCCTTATTGTGTTTTGGACAATTGGGTCATTTATGATGATGAGGTAACTTGTTCTGAATCCTGAAAATGTAATTTCAGATGAACTGTGAGTAGTTTTACTAGTTGTTGAAATGTCTTTGCAACCTAATTTACAATTTATAATAGGCAGCATTCTAACTTTGGTGTAAACAGCAGCTTGAGCATCTGTCCTGTTCCTTGAATGGAAAGGGGATAAAAAGGTTTCAAATAACACGTCATGGCTGTGAATTCTGCTCTTTGTCATATGTTAGGTCCATATATTGATGCTGGGAGAGCAGGGCAGGTGGGAGAGGGTGAATCCCCTGGGCTGGGCAAGGTGCCAAGGACATGCATGGCACTGCTGAGCTGTGCAGTGCAGCAGGTGATGGACAAGCTTCAGCTCAGCCAAAAGCTGCTCCAAGGATGGCAAACAGCAGCCCAACACTGATCCTTTGGCTCCTCCAAATCTCACAGCAGCAGCTCCCCATCCATGACAAGCTGCTGATTCCTATCTGAGAGCAAAGCTTGGCTCTGTCCTTCCAGTGTCTCTTATTTTGGAGCAGTCAAAGATTGGTATTTACAACAGCAGCCATTACAGAGGGCTCATTAACCGCTCGGGTCTGCAGGTTGTAAGCAGGTAATTAAAGCTAAGCACCTGCTTAAGTGTTGTGCTGATCTGGAGCTTGCTCTGCCCCTGGAGTTCGTGGGGCAGGAGCTGTGGGATGATGCTCCAGCGGTCCTGTCCCCACCACTGGCAGCTCCTGTGGGAGGATTCTTGGCAGAGGAAACAGCCGGCAGATTCTATAGTTGTTTCTTTACAGCTCTGTACACAGCTACCTGCAGCATATTTGTATTGTATGACATGAGAATAACCCCACATCCCAGACTGAGCCTGGCTCAGACCCCTTTAATTCACTGAGTTTTATCTGAGAGAAGCAGAGCAAAGTGGAGCTGTAGCTTCTCATTCAGTTCACACAGGGAGCCAAAGATTTGTGTCTGAATGTTAGAGCAGACTTTATTAATTTATTAATGTATTAATTTCAGCCAGTGTCCAGGTGTCCTAGCTTTGCCTTGTTATGATATATCTTTATTTATTGAATTATACTTGATGTTTTTACAATTGGGCTAGAAAAACTAACAAAACAAGAAGAGGAGGATGCAAGAGCTTGACTCAGCATGGATATTGATGTGGTTTAAGACTCTGTTTAAACTCAGCTCATGTAAACCATTGTGCTGATATAAGTAAGTATGTTGTAGCCTGCTGCTGCCAACCATTTTCACTGCAATTTACAGCTGTGCTGTAAATTAACCAGTGCAGCTAAACTCCTATAAACTAGGTTAAGTTTATTTCAAGGGTATTTTCACATAAAGCTGTATTGCTTTAATTATCTATTTTAAAACCGCATAATTTTGTTAATCCAGTGTAACTTTTTATATGTAAAGTAGCCTTCAGAAAATTGACGGGCCGCCAAAATCTGCTCTGTCAGGGATTTTGCTTGGCTGGAAGCTTGGAGGAACCTTCTTTACAGTTATATTTATGAAAAGAATTTGGCCTCTTTCTTCTCTTAGAACCTGGAGTAAATAACTCCTTAACTCCTTGATTTACTAGGATTGCCGTGTCATGTGAAGAATAAGAACTAGGTTATTATCAAGTCAATAAAACCAGATCTCATCCTCCAAAGAAAAATGCTTTTCCTTATCAGTCTGCTTGAAAAAACCCTAACCAAATAACCAAATGAACTATTTTGAGATTAAAATCTTTGGGCAGGGAGGGTTTCACCCAAGCATAACAAAAGTTTTAGTCTACAAAGCTTTTATTTTACACTTGAGGGCTATGAATGAAGTTCCATCCCTGGTGCTTTATTTACCCTGTAATTTATTTCCCCTTCTCTACCCAAACAACCATGGATAGGAAAACACCTCCAAGAGCAGCTCCTTTAAGTGAAAACAGCAGTTTTGGAAGATGGAGAAAACATGATATTTATAACAGGGGAAATGTAGGTGGGCTGTTCCTTTAGCTGAGGTAAATTTGGGTATTTCCACAGATACCATTGGAGGGACAGTGACTGCACTGCTTCCAGGCCTGGCCCCTTTGTGTCTCTTAACAGTTTCAGCTTAACAGTGCTGGATGGCTGTCTTCATTCTGCTACACTATTTACAAAATGATGGTAATTAACTAGATGATGACTTAATAAATGTGTAAGATAAATTCCTCTTGGCTGGGGAGCAGAGATGGTTGGCAGCTTCTGCTCGCCTAAATTAAAACAACTTGCTTCGACATTACATTTCCAAACAGGCAAAAACTTGCACTGCCATTCGGAGTGGTAAAATGAAACCATGACAATATTGCTGCTCGAGTGGGTGGTGCTGGAAATTGTTTTACTTAAAACCTCTCATTTATTTGGGCACAAAATGCAGCAGCCTGTTGCTTTCTGTTCAACATGTGTGAAGGGCTGACATGGCTACCCAGACATGAGTATTTCCTGAATTTCAGAGTATTTGTTGTCTCCATGTATGTACAGATATGGATTTGGATTAAATGAGTGATGTTTCCTCTCCAGTTCTCCCTTTCATTAGCTGCTCTCTCTGCAGCCTTTGCACACATGCCAAGTGCTCAGCTCGGAGAGGAGCAATAATGTGGTTAAAAAAAGCAACACAATTATTTTAAGCATTTTCTCGCTAAAGTTTTTTTCCAGCTGCAGTTAATTTCTGTCTGATTAGTCTGACCTTTCACCCTCCAAGGAAGTAGTTTAGCAAAAGGGATAAACGTGGTCACAGTATATATGTGTATGTGAGCATGTGCTGATGTATTCAATCATTGGCTTTATTGGGTTATGTTCAGCATGGACAAGTTCTGGTTACAAATATTTCTGCACACCTTTAGATGTGCTCAAATTTATCACTGGTGTTTGAAATCATGCATTTTTCTTATTTGATGAATGTGAAATCACAAGAAAGGTTCTAGTTTGGTGTTTTTTCCTAAGCCATACTATAGCAAATTAAAACACTGAAATAGTCTTTTCCTTTATTTCTGAATTCATTCCTGTACTTTAAATACATCTATTTACTGGTCAGCCATTACAGAAATCCAACTCTTTGCTTGTGGTTATGAAATAAATAGAAGCTTGCTGGAATAAAATATAGCCCTGCAGTGCTACCAGCTGTGAAGGAAGAGAGCTTTTAGATCTCTCCTACCTGAGGTTTCATTTTCTGTCCCAAGCACCTGCCCATATTTTTGCCTGTCTTAGATCTTGTGGAGAACAAGTGCTTATTGGTTTGTGTGTTATATGAAAAAGATTCTTAACTGTGATGTTTCTTTGTGCTACTGATTGAGCCTATGATGATGATTTGAAAACAATTGCAAGCATTTGTACAAAAGGTTTTTGATGCTCCTGCATTTGAGAGCTGGGGGCACTTGTCCTGCTCCAGAGAGGCTGCTCAGCTGAGTTGTTCAAATTCAAATCCAGGGCTGGCTTTCTGCAGTTCAATAAATCATATCTCAGATTTAATTTGGAGCTGCTTTTCAAAGAACACAAGTTACAGAAGGTTGTTGGCAGGAAGATGACTCCATTGATGTATTTGTTCCCTCCCAGTTTGACTGTGGTGTTACAAACCCAGCAAGGGCAATTGTTGTGAGATTTGTAACTGTGGATTTCATCTGGGATCTGATCAGCTGTTGCTGTGACACCTTTATGGCACTCCCAGCTCTAATTGGTACAGCCCTTCAATGACAGCTTTTATGGATTTGTCTCTTTTGACACTGGGTCAGGTGTTTGAAAAATAAATCCAGTTTGTGAGTGCCTAAGAGGTGTATTCTGAGCCAAGAGCAGTTTGTGGAGCTGAATGAATAGAGATTATTCCTGCATTCATAGCCTGGCAAACTTCTGGTGAGTTTTGGGAGCAGGAGCAGGGGATCCAGCAGGATCATCAAGGCACTGACACAACCTGCAGTGATGGAAAAACCAAAGCTCTCCTGGAGTTGAATTTGGAGAGGGATGGGAAGGGGACCTGGTGACAAAGAGCAGGAAAGAGGCCATGGAAGTCAGTGAATTCTTTGGCTCAGGATTGAAATCACAGGTCCTGGGGCCAGAGGGAAAATCCTGAGCAAAGAAGGCTTTCCCTTGGTGGAGGTAGATCAAGTTAGGGAATATTTAAACAAAATGTACATGCACACACAGGACCTGAGAGCTGAGGAAGCCAGCTGATGTCCTTGTGATGTCACTCTCAAAGATCTCAGAATCACAAACCATATGAAGCTGGAAGGGACATCTGGAGATCATGCAGTTTCTCCTAGAAAGCTCATGACAATTCAGGGAGATTCCTGCCTGGCAAGTGCTGCTATTTTTCTGTATGAAATGGGGCAGCTCAGGTGGCTGCTTATGACCTCTGATTTTGCTCTATTTTCTTTAAAATGTGTATTTTCCTCAGTTTCGTTTCATTGACTGGAAGTTTTGTCTGCTTAAAAACTTTGGACAGTGTGTTTTCCTGCTTGGTTAGAAGCTCCTGGTGCTGTATGAAGTAAGAGAATATTAATAAGATGTGGCTCCTGTGAATAGTTCCTACAGCAAGGAAAACTAAGCTATGCAAGGGCCCTATACTCCTTTTTTAGTCAGGTGTTTAAAATTTGGAATTTTCTAGATCTTGAGATACGTCCTTGTCAGCGTTGCCTTGCAGACAAAAGAGCAGTCAACACTAACTTCCAACAAAATGGCTTTTTTAAAATTATCACTCCATCCCAGCTTTTAATTTTGCAATGACCTTTCCATTTGGGAAGCAAGTCACACTTCCCTTGTGATGCTGAGGAGGAGGAGATGAGCTCCACACCTGTGATGCAGGGCACACGTTGGTGTGTGTTGGTGACTGTCACCACAAAAAGACAATGTGTGGTGACAATCTTGCCCAAAGCACAGGAGCAGGGTTCTCATTAGGAATCTGCTTAAATCAAAGCAAAGCCTGGCACATGCAGCAACAGTTCAAAATCCAGTCTTGTGTTGTCACAAATTCTCTGTCATTAGCTTAATGTTAGTGTGAATTGGGTGTGCTGCCAGGCTTCCTTTCCTTCCTGTAGGGAATGCTTTATCACTGCTCCTATTACACTGAGAGTCCCCAGCACTGGGAGCTGCTAACACTGGTGCACTACTTATTTGCCAGAACGATATGAGCTTCTCACAAAATAAAAAGTCTAATTTCAGCATCTGTCAAAGAAATGAAGCTGCTCAACAAAAGAGTTCACTTGATTGCTTTGAAAAAAAATAAGTGCTGGCTTATGACACACAAGGCATAAATTAAATCATAACTAGATCAAGATTACTGACAAGAAGTGATGACAGGTGTTGTGAATATGTTGACATGGGGATGCTGCCCTGTGTAACAATTGTCAGTCATCGGCCAGTGCTGGGCTTGGGCTGTGGCTAATGGGGAAGGGTTACTGGGAATGAGTAGGAGCTGCTAACAATCACATGGTCAAAAATCATAATTTATGGTACAAACATTTGCTTCTTAAGCAGCTGGAGACAGCTGTGATGCAGCAGTATTAGGCTAAGCCATGTGTAAAATACTACAAGTGCATTCAGTGCAGTGGTTAAGGAGCAATTTCTAACAGAGACACTGGACTGGGATTAGGGAGATGGGGCTTTGCATTCTGACACAGCCCTCTCTGTGACCCTGGGCAAGATGTGTCACCTCTGTGCACATCAGCACTGAGTACAGGATGATATTTCTGTTGTCTGTCTTGCCTGTTTAGGCTGTTAGCTCACTGGTGCATGGCCTGACCCGTCTGGGGAGCTGCACACCTGGCACACCTGATTTGCTCTGCTGTAATCTGCAGCGTCACAGAAACACAGCTAATTACTAATGCTGGTGGGGAGGAAGGCACATTCCTTGCCCCAGAGAAGTTACAGAGATAAAATAACAAAAATTATTGCTGCTGAGGTTAAAGCAATGCTGCATGTGCCGCCAGATGATTCCCATGTGCCATTATTTAATAGATGCAGACTGATGCCAAAAATGCGTGGATGAAATGATATCATCTCTATCGACATGTTTGACACATGTATTCCCTCTGCTAGATGCTGTGCTCTCTGCTGCAGTTTGGGATGCATAAAATGAGAGCACCCTGCCTGCAGCACTTCACAAGGATGTTTATGGACAGAAAAATGGATGGGGGGTAAATATCTGCCAGTCAGACCCCTCTCAGCTCTCAGCATCTTTCTTCAGAGAAATGCATCATTATAGCTGAACTGTGATGTTTATGAAGTATCATTAGCATTATTCTGTTACTGACTTCAGATGTCTTCTTCTCTGGCCAGAGCAATCATTATGGGTCTGTCCAAGAGGAGCTGTGACAGATGTCACAGTTTGTTACAGTCACTGTATGCCAGATTTAGCCTCCAGCCATGTACTGCTTGAGTACTTCCTCTAAAAGCATCTTGTGAGTACCCTGCAGTAGAAACAAGTGACAAGGACTTCAGATATATTTGTGACATTGAATGGAAGCATTTTTAGGATGAGATTATGATGTGGTAAGCAGGCAAACAAAGAGCAGAAGATACCAAACCAGTTTCCTGCAGATTCTTAACTACATCCTTTCATTCAGGTGATGCCCTAATAGAATCAGGTCCTTCAAATCTGGGCTTAAAGAAGTTTTTGTGTCATGTTGCAAAACTATTACAGTTGTTCAATATTATCTTATATGTATTTTCCTCACAGCTCAAACTGCTGCATTAACTGTTGAGGTAAATTGTGATGATGAGAGGAAGAAAGGCACAAATAAGCACAGTTTGTTGTCAGACAGAGACCCAGCTCCAACTCATCATGAATTCTATTTGTTCTTGAGCTACAAAATGCAAACCACCCTCTTGGTCTGGCCAGAGCATAAATACAGACAAGAAGCTGAGAAATCTGTGCTTTGCTTTGCTCTAGACACAGGATCTGGTGTTACCATGTGTACGTGAACTCGAACAGGTTCTGTGTGTGCCTCATTTTGGGAGCCACTGGTGGCCTGCACACACACACACCCTCTCCCTTCCCTTCCCTGGCTGTGCTGAGGGGCTCCCACATCAAATTGCAGCTGACTGGGTGGAGAAGCACATTGTAGACTGACATAATGCTGCTTGTTCCATATGTAAGTCAGGAGTTCCAAGCTGGCAGCAGTCACTCAAGTGCTGTTCCAGGTCACCTCTCAAATGTTCGTGAAGAGGACACACAAATACCATATGTTAAGTCAGACTGGTAAAAACAAATACACAAAACCCCAGAGAACTCCCTGGTGTCATCACAACCCTCAGAAATTCTGTCCCACCCTCTGGAGAGGGAAGTGAGAAAATGAGTGACAGGGCCTGGGTTACCAATTACTGCTGAGGCTTCAGAATTCAATTAATGCTTCTAAAATTGGGAGAAGGGATGCAACAGTGTCTCCTCTCCAATGCTAATAACCTGTATAAAAAGAAAATAATTGTGAGGAAAGTCTCTTGTCAAAAATAGTCCTTCTTTGGGTGTACCTCTGAGAAGGAATCAGACAGGATATTATCCACGTGGCCAAATGATGCATAGGATACCTCTGTCCTCCAGAAGAACTGCATTCTTCTGCAGGGGCTGCTTGTCCCATTGATGCTTTCTAAGGGACACTGCTGCCATGCACTCCTTAATTAGGAGATTAGGAGAATTCTTTGACTGAAAATTAAGAATCACTATGGCTTATTTTTATCACTAAAAGATCGCTCCAGCAACTTCCTCCAGGAAATTGCAAAGGGAAGTCATTATGTGAGGGGGGCTGGGGAGGCAAAAGCCAGCTCGGTTGTGCATATGAACCCCAGATGAAATGCGTGCTGGTCTGTGAGGGGGGCACAAGGGGTGTTTACTAGGTCATTTACCATCTCCTTGTTTTTAAAGTTTCCTTTTCCACGATTACTTGTTGACCTTAATTGTTTCCATGCCCACGAGATAAGTCTTTGTACTTCCTAAGGAGGCTTAGTGGAGAGGTCTGGGGATTGCTCTTGCTAATTGCCCCGTATTCCTTCATTTCCCCAGAGTGTCTGTGGCCAGCCCATTCCCACATATGCTCCCAAAATCCATTTTAATCGGAGGGGCAGCACTGTGCAGCTGACGACATATGTTTAGCTGCATTCAGGGCTCGCTGAAGCATGCCTCTCATGTTACATAAAAGGGGAAGGTCAGTACAAAACAAACAGCTTTTTACAAGCTACGGCTTTAGAATCCTGTCCTAAAGAACTCTTGCATTTCAGGGAGTGACAAATCAGCTTGTCGCTGAGCTCTGTACTCTCTCCAGGCTTTTTTTTTTTTTTCTTTTTTTTTATTTGCATACATTAGGAATGCTGTTAGTCTCCCAGGACAACCTGTGTTAGAACCTTCTCTTCTGGCAGGAATAAAGCTGTCCAGGGCCCGATCCTCAGTTTCCCTGGATCACCAGAGCAGGCTGGAGCACAGCAATGTTTCTCCATCCCTGTGTGCACCTGCTGCAGCGGGGCAGTCCCAGGTTCCCACAGAATAAACTTCCATGGCACAGTCTGCTGGGCCTTGGGAAGAGTTTGTCTGTGTTCAAGATATAAGGAGAAACAGCAAGGAAAGGAGATACTTAAGGAAAACTGGAGCAAATTTCAGTGGAATTGCTTGTTTCCTTTTAATTCCTTTTAACTGCCCTTTTTTTTTTTTTTTTTATTTGACTTGGAACCAAGGTAGGAGATGACCCGGAGAAGATTTCCCAAGGAGAGTTTGGCTCTCAATTCCCATTTCCTTTAGCAGGATCAGTGTACACCAGTCCTGTCTGTGGGTTTGCCCACCTCTGGCAGGAGCCCTGGCAGAGGGGCTGCACAGAGCTCTTTGCTGGGGGGCAGAGGAGTAAATTCAAACCTTCCTCCACATCTCAGCTAAGGCATCTCCCAGCTGGGTACAGCCTCAGGCTGGCACAGCAAAACCAGCTGGGCTGGTGCCAGCCACATCCTTGCTGGGAGGTTCAAGGGCAGCTTTTGAGGGTCTGCACAAACCCTGTGGGCAGAGCCCCCATTTTCCTGAGAGCCCACTGGGGCAGGAGAAAATTTCTTCCCAAGATCAGTCCTTGTGAAACATAGCTCCAAACATCTGCGTGGCAGCATCTGCGAGGGCATCCTCCTATTCAGCCTTCCCACATTTTTTTGGAGCCTCTACAAAACGCACCTCCCCTGGGAAGCCTGGCTGATTCAGCAGATTCCTGGAGACAAGGGCTGTTTGTGGCACTGATTCACTCACTTTGGTTATTTATACCGCTGTGTTGGGTGCTTGTGAAGCAAGAGCAAAGCGCTGCTCATGCCCCAGAGGCATCAGAAGCCAAGAAAGCAGCAGGATCCAGGGAGTGCACGTAATCCATGAGAGGGCAGAGGAGTCAGATGGGCTGGGACAAAACTGTGCTCCCAACTTCATCTCGGAGCAAAACCACAGCTTCTCCACTCCATTCCTGCGTGCAAGCCTGGTTTACGTGAGGATGTGTTGTAATATTAATTCCAGGTGCCTAAGCTGTGTTTGGGATGGTTTCCAGCCTGCTGGGGCCAGGGGCAGCTGTGGCTGCAGTGGGGTGGCACAGCAGCTCCCCCACCACAGCATGGACCATGTGCTAGGCAGGGATTTGTGCCAATCAGCATTGCTGAGAAGCACCTTTGTCACATATATTTCATGCACCTGGAAGCTCCTGTCAAGAACAAAAATATCTCAAAACCCACGAAAAAAAAAATTATACAAATATTACTTCTAGTGCGCTTTTCAGATGATGTTTGGCTCAGTCATGGGGTGGATTCCAGCAAGTCCTGAACACCATTTGCAACAGGGACCTGATGAGTCTTGGGCACTTCTAGAAATGTGTTTTTTCTGTTGTTAAATAATGGCTGATGTAAATAGTGTTTATTTTGTGCAGGGCATGATTCCTTCCAGATTTCCACGTGAGTACTGAGCTATGTGGCTCTGCCAGCTGTGGGCTTTGTGCTGCCATGCCAGGGTGTGTTAGTGACCTTGGAAACTGAAATCCCAGGATATGGCAGAAGCAAATGATGCCACCAAAATGGATGCAAGTGGTCGTTTGCCTGGGGAAAAGTAAACTTATTTTAGTGAGTCAATTTTATAGTGGATTTTCTTCTTTTTTTTTTTTTTTAATTTTTAATTTAGTGAAGATTTTTAAAAGCTTCTCTGCAGTCAGCTAATTAAACTGATGCAAATGGTTTCAATGTTCTTTTGGGGAAGAGTTTACAGAAATAGTTCTTGGTATAGGCTAATAAAATTCCAGTTCTTGGCCTTGAAATAAGCACGGGGGGAACTTCAGATGCAGGCAATCCTACTGCTTCTAAAGTGAAGGAAAACTTTGGGGGATGGGACAGGAGCTCTGACTGACAGCTCCATTGAGATTGTCTCCCTTGTTCTCCCAGTGTTAATGCATTTCGCCAATACTAAATTCACATTTGCCTGCGTGATAAGGAGAGGAAAAAGATAATTTTCAGGCTATGCTGGTGCTGCCTGGACCTGGGGACAGAAGTTCTGTACTTAAATAATTTCAGACTCTGCAAAGACCATTCTGACAGCAAATCCACCTGTTCCATAAAGCGCTCACTACCCAAACTGCAGCATTGAATTGCTCTGAAGTGAAACCCCAGCTCAGAGGGGGAATTTTCACTGTCTTCAGCCAAGCCCAGGATTTGTACCACAGCATTTTCCCCAGCCTAAGGATGCAATGAGCCCGTGTGTGTGATGTGATTTAAGCCCTCGTGTGCCGCCCCGCCGTGAGTTTCGGTTTGCTGCTCTGATGGTTTAGATGAAGATCTTTGCAGCTGGAGCTCAGCTCGGTGCTTGGCTGGTTCCTGCAGCCAACCTGCATCCCTGGAGCTGCCTGGGGAACGCTCCTGCTCCGACTTGATCAAAGGCTGTGGGGTTCCCTGCTGGTGCCGTGGCGATTGGGGAGCAGCATTCCTCAGCAGGTGTACGAGTCCCTCAAGAGAAGGGCATGGAGCCTCAGAGCAAAATAGACATCAGCTAATCTCTCATGCCTAGATGATTTTACTGTGACGTTCTGCCAAGCAGCCCGAGGCAGTGAAAAATAAACTGCTAGCATTATAGTATCATTACGTTTCTGATTCTCCAGAGGAGCCAATATTTGTTTGCTTTTCTCTGAAGTGTTTCATGTCACCACGTATGTTCTCTCCCCTTCTTTTCAGAGCAAGCAGAGGGGGAGGAGGAAAGTTTTACAGCAACTGCACAGCCCAGATTTTGTGCTGCTTTGGGGCTGGAGCGTTGGGGGGGCTTTGTTGCTGCTCTTTTTTTTAATACCTACGAAATTTGTAAGGATTATTTGGCAACCTGTGAGCGCGGTGTCGAAGCGAGCATTGCTTCGGAAAGGGGCCGATCTCTGCAAACCAATTTTGCAGCCAAAAGTGCTGTAAATTTGATAGGTGTGAAACAAAGTGAAAGGAGCTCACGGGCTGAGCCGCAGGCGCTCGCTCGGAGGCCAAGGTCATTCCTCTTCTCACCCTGCTGCAGCCGAACCTTTTCTGCATCCCCGGAGCGGCCCGAGGCTGATTCCTCCTCCCTGGTCCCGCGGGTTTCAGCGGCCCCGAGGCTTTCACGAGGTGAAAAACCTGCGCTGGGGTCAGGCAGCTCCCGGGGGGACAGGTCCCGCATCCCGGGGATGCGCAGCCCGGGCGCGGCTCAGCCCCCGCGGGCAGCCGGAGCTCCCTCCCCGCTAACCTGGCAGGCTGCTGGGCTGTCCCCGCAGGGCAGGCGGCACCGCAGCGGCCCTGCCTCGTGTGTGCAAAGCCGGGTGATGCCGTGGTTGATGCCGTGGTTGATGCCGAGGGAGCGCGATCGCTGCGCTGCAGGGCAGGGACGGGCAGCGCCGCGGGCACAGCGGACACTGAGCGCCCGGAAAATGTCACAAATGCCGCCTCACCGAGCTTTTTACTAACCTCTGCCGCCTGGCTTCCAATCCAGAAGAAAACACGATTTCTTTTCCACTTTTTTTTT
>VXBI01006779.1:2600448-2783536 GCA_013397375.1 Toxostoma redivivum | reverse complement strand
TTTTTTTTTTTTCCCTTGTGTAACCACTAATTTGCCCGCCCGCAGTCAGCGCTAGAAGAGCTGAAATGATTCCCGGTCCGCGCTGCCGCTATGCGAGCTCCTGGCAAAACGAATTCATGGGGTTTTGTCCTGTTCTGGCTTTATCTGTTCAACCGCGGTGGTTTCAGCAGATTTCAGCGGTGGCTCTGAGCGCAGGACTGACTTTAGGAGCGGTTCTAGAAACCTCGTCCCGGCTCTGGGGGAGCCCCTCGGGGCGCACATCGGAGCACAGGGAGCTTTTCCTCTCTCTCCTGCTGCCCCTGCAGCTGATTCCAGCTGATAAACATCATCCTCGGGCTGCTGCTGTTACAGGCATCGTAAAATTCCAAATAATCAAACTTCGGAGCAGAGCCACTGGCCGGCTGCTCTGACCTGGAGCCGGCTCTGTTCCTATTGTTCCCCGGGTGAAAAGTTAACTCGCTTTCCTTTGAAGGCTCCCTGGGATGGGAGAATTAGCAGAATTACCAAATTACAGCATCCCAGCAGCCTGGAAGGCAGCGTCTCCTCAGGCATCTGTGCGAAAGTTACTTTTTACTCTCGCAGATGATAAAAAATATGAATGAAGTAATTATGGGGTTCTTTTCCAAGTCTAGTATCAAATGCTGAATCTTACTGTGAGGTTAAAATGTGCAACAATTCAGCTGTTCTCATGACTGAAATGCATGAAAAAATGATGGAAATTCGGTCACTTATTTTATTAGAAATTTGTAAGGAAAGAACCTCAATTGTATTCTTAACTTGTATTGATAACCCTTAAGAATCTTCTTTTCTTTTAACTTCAATTTTTTTAAATATTCATCTGAAGTAAAAATATAGGAAAGGATATTACAAAGGTCAAGGGTAGAACAAATGAGCAGGAGATAAAAGATGCTGTTAAAAAAAAAAAAAAAACACCTTGAACACTGCCCAGATGTTTTGCAGCACAAAATTTCCCCTGTGTTTTCTACATCAACATTTGCCTGGAGGAAGGGAAGGAAAGTGATGACAGGGCAACGTTATGACAGGAGAAAGATGATTAAAGGTGGCATTTAAAACAAAAATAATGGTGAATGTACTGTATTACTGAATAGCAATGCAGGTTTGTCTGAGTTGGGATTCCACAATTTCCAGGTAATAAGGATTTTCAATTATTTAGAGTACTGTTTACAAACATTAGAAAAGCATACATTTCAGATTCTAGACATAATGTTTTTCTTCCATATTTTAATTTTTCTGGGTCTTTATTTAAGTTACATTTCTAACGAGCAATTAGCATGTCTAGAGTGTGTTGTAAGTGACTAATACTAAATAGCAGAGATGCAAGATATACCAAGACAGTTTCTCAAACTGTTTGCTAAACTCTGTGAAAGATGATAAACCATTAAAAATGGTTGGAGGGGGTCATTCTCTGAAAGGGGTAGCAGATTCCTAATTATGATGTATTAATCTCTTTCCATAATACCTAGATATTTTTAATTTTTTCCTAGAGTTATTTGAATTTATCACTCCTTTTTTGGTTTCTTGTTTTGCGCACGGAAAATCAGTGTCCAAACCTTTGGAGTATTTTAAGAAAAATGCATTAAAAATTGTCACTGGCATCAGAGGATGGATTTTATCAGCAGTTTACACCAGAGGAGGATTTGCCTCCCCACCTGTGTGCTGAACTGTGGCTGCCTCACATTTCAGTAACAAACCCTGGAGACTTCTTGGCCTCTCTGGAAATGTTGGATTAACAGCACTCAGCCTGTTCAGCTCTGGCAGTTGCCTTTCGTTTGCTTTTTGGAAGGGAAAATGGTGAGAAATAGTTGCCAGGATTCCCCAAATCCCTCTTGTCTCCAAAGACAACTCCAGCATGTTTCTGCATTAGTCCAAGTATCCCCAGGCTTGGTTTCATTTTTTCTTGGATAAAGGAGGACTTGCTGTCTGCTCTTTGTAGAAAATGGAATCCTTGAACAGCTCCTTGGAGGGGAAAATTTGGCATAATGAAACAAACCAAAAGAAAAACAGGAAAACCAAATTTTTGGGAGAAAAAACATTTTCCCCCACCTCGTAGTTGTTCCAGCATTTCAGTGTGTTGTGGCCATCACACACCTGATTCCCTTCATTCCAGACTTCTCACAGAAATAAATTCTTGGGGGAGCTGAGGGATCTCCCCCCATCCTGCAGTGCCTTTGGGGAGGGATCTGGGGATGGAGAAGCCTGGATGGCATCCACAGGCTGTCAGGCTGGCTCTGCACAGCCAAAAGCGATGTCACCTGTGTGCCCTGGCCTCTGTCACCAGCTGTGCCTCACCTGGCACACACAGTGGGGGTAATTTGGTTTTCTTTTTACTGAGCAATGGCAAATCAATATGGTTATATCAAAATTTAGGGAATATCCTGCTGCTTTTCTGTATCAATCTGTTCAGAATAGAGACAGTTAATGGTTTGTGTCCTCAAAGGGAGAGGGTGAATATTAATTACTAATGAATATTACTGAGACAGAGATCAGGAGCAAGGGCAGAACCTTTTGTTGTCATCAAGCCTTTCTGACATTGTTTCACAGTAGGCAAAAATGAAATAAAATTGCATCAGGAATGAGTTTGGCTCGGAGGATGGCTCCTGACTGAAGGCTAGTTTTTGGTCCACTTTGATGTGTTGAAGAACAAGAACTTCCAGTACCAATTCTGCTGATGCTCATAAATCATGGGGGTTGGAGAGGAGGAGAAGTGACACGCTGGTTCTGTTTCTCCAGGAACGTGGGCTGCAGTCCATCCTAGTGGCTGTGAAGTGTCTCAGGCTGATAACAAATGCTCTGCACTAAGTCAAGAGGCCAATAAAGCCTGGAGTATTTATACACCTGTGGCTTGAATAGCTGGGTAATGAATGACAAACCTTTTTCTTGCATGTGTGGTTTGGGTTTTTTGTTTTTCTTTTTGTCATTTCTAGCTTGCGCTGCAGCGAGTCTTGTGCCCTTTGGATTGTTTTATACCTTGTCAAACCTGTTTTAAATAAAGGATTGTGCCTCACTTTCGGTTTGTCAGGGAAATTGCTGCCCTCTCCTGGTTTGAAGCCATTCTCGACCAGCTGAAGGCATCTCCCAGCAAATGCCAGTTACAGTGTGATAATATGATCCAATATGAAATTAATTAAGGCTACACAATAGTTTCTTTAAGACTAAATCAGAAAAGAGGGCAGGCAGCCCTATCTGGGACAATAGGATTGGATCCAAATGCAGTTTTAAAGACGCATCCCGCCTCCCCTGATCAGAGTGCATTTAATGAGATTCATGCAATTTCTTTCTGAAAACAATAGCTTTAACCATTGGTTGCATAACCCAGGATATCCAGCTGAGGCCCCCCAAGTACAGAGTGTTCCACAAAAAGGAATGACAAAAAGTCCTCTAGTTCAACTTAAATAATTAAAACAAGATCTGGAGCAATGGCCAGCCCGGTGAGATGCCTTTCAGGGGCTCAGGGAGTGGAGGAGGCGAGATAAAACTCCTAAGGGCAAAGTTAAATTTGTCCATTGCTATTCTCTTTCTGGGGCTGAGCAGCACGAAGTGCCAAGACCCCTGAGAGTGCTCAGCCCCCTCAGCCTTTTTGGTGGCTTTCAGCACCTTGCAGGATCAGGCCCTGTGGCCATAACTCAGAAAAGGGTATCTATTGTCTGCTCAGAAACAGAGGAGCTCAGCAGCATATACTGCCTGAGACGTGCTTGAGTTTGGGCTGGGATTTGTGGCTCTCATTTTACACCAAGTTTAAAGTTTCTTGGCTGCTGGAGATCCTAGCCTGAGCCCAAGGATCTTCTGCCATGGAAGTGGGTGGGAACAAAACGTGGCAATACAGGCAGTGCTATAGACAATGCTTATTTATGATTGTGGAAGCATTGCAAACAAAGGGAAAAATTCCTCTTGCCCCTCCAGCTATAATAGCTTCACAAAGCATTCAGAGCAACAAAATGCCACTTTCCAAAGAGTTCACACCAGCAATCTGAGAAGAGTGTGCCCTTCCTGGAAGTGTGGAAAGCCAAGAGCTGTGGCCTCTGATAGGCCATATTAATGGTGAGCACTGTCTCTCAGAAACACTTCATGCATAGCAAAATTCTCATAGTAATTTCCCTCCACTCCTCTTTTAAGACTAAACTTATTTAAGCTGTGCTTTGAAGATACTGCTTTTGCATCCCACTGTGATACCAGGCAGCAACAATCCTGTTTGTCAGGTGATTTTGAAACAAAATGCAGCAAACAAAATGTGGCAAACAAAATCTCCTGTTCCCAAGGCAGAAGTGAAGACAAATGCTGGGTGCTTCCCTGCTGTCTGCTCAGAGCTGCAGAGATAAATTTCTAGTATTTCCAAGGCTCAGAACTTGCAGATGTGATACCTGTGAGTGAAGCTGAGGCTTGATTTTATCTGGTTATTTTACAGGCTGCATTTCCCCTGCTGCTCAGGCAGCACACAGTTAAAGCTGCACTACTGGTGTCTTTCACATATTTACTTATGACAAGGCCAGGTCTGATTCTTCCTTTTCACAGTTGAGCATTTCACACTTCAACAGACATGATTTGGTCCAGCAGGATCCTGTCTTTTATGGATGTCTGTAGCAGCATTGGTTCCTAAATAATTTGATAAGTTAGGAACTACAGAAGAATCACCATGAGAGATAGCACAGGAGTTTCTTTGCCAGCTTTATGCTGCACCCAAACCAGTTACTGATCTGTGTGCTGTGTGTGGACATGTGCAAAATGAACATGCTCCAAATCCATCTTATTTCGGTTACAAAAAAGCAAAAGAAAGGAAAACCAGGTTGGAGTGTCCCAAGCAGGATGCCCAGACTGCTTCTTCCTTAAACACCACCTGAGGCTGGAACATGGCAGGGACTTGACACCTTTTTGAGGTGTTCCTCAGCAGATGCTGCCTGGCAGGGATGATGGGATAAACACTGTTTTGTTTCTCACAAACTCGTTCCAAGTCTAATTCCAGCTTTGTGATCACATTAAGGGATGAACCAATCCACTTGCTGCCCACATAGGCGGATGTGAAGATTCTGTATCCATGATGGAGCCAACATTTGGCACAAAATAGAGGAGAACCACTGAGCACTCAGGCCATGGCTTTTTTCCTACCCATCAAAGTAGCCTTGGGCTGTGCTTGACACCTTGAGACAAAAATTTACAGGGAGTGCTCAGAGAATGGAGCTGGGGTTGTTGGGGGTGTGCTGTGGACATTTCTCCTCTCTCATTGTGGTCAGCCCTGGCCTGCCCTAGGGCGGCTTTCACTGCCACACTGTCACTCCTGCTTCCAACTCCACATTTAAATTTCTTTTAAACTTGGGCAAGAATTCCAACAGCTCTATACATTGTCAGAGGTATTTCAGTCTGTGCTGAAGGAGAATTGTAAAATGCTTTCCTCTTCTTAAAAATAATATGAATTTTTGCAGAAGCTCCTGCCCAGCTGTCATTTTGTGACCTGTCCCACGCTGCCATCCCCACCTGGACTCATTTGTGCCCAGCCCATATTTTTTAACCACTAAAACAAGAGGCGAGGGGCTAAAAAACCACCCAACCCCAAACCTGGACACAGCAACACGGCTCTGCCTGTTGCCAGATGCCACTGTGGTGATCTCAAGCATAAGCTGTACATTTTTATCTTTTAAATGGAGCCGTCCCCTGGGCACAGGCAGTGCCCCTGTCCACTGCCATCCTTGTCACTGGCTGTCCCCCGCGAGGCTCACACCATACGGCCGCGTCTGCTGCGTGAGGAGAATAGCACTGGACAAGGGCAAGAGCCAGCTCTGGGGTCCTGGGGACATGGAGGTTTTAAGGGACTGGCATCTCAGCATGTGGAGTGATCCTTGGGAAGGGCAAGAGCGCAGTCAGGGGCTCAGGGCCGCCTGTGCTCTTATTTGTGTTTATTGTTTGTGATTGCAAACATTGGGCTTTGGGTGATTCCAGAGCGAAGGGGAAATCAGACAAGACAACAAAGGAGTCTAAAGCTTGCAGGGGGGGGCTGGGGTACTGTGTGGCACTGCAGGATTGAAACATCTCCTGGCTACCTCAGCTTCCCACTCTGGAGCCCCCAAATTCCACTGCTCCTGACTTGGGCATTCCCAGCTTGTCCCTACCAAGGGTTGGATCTACCCAGGCAGGTTCTTCATTCCTCATGCCCAATTTCCAGTGTGGGCTTATCCATTACCATGAAGTCCTCAGTTATTCCAGGATCCTGATGAGAATGGGTCCCAGCTGGATTTGCTGTGGCTCCCCACACCAGACCTGCATCATTCCTGTAGTGCCCTGAATGTAAAGAGGTGTAACCCCCTTTTCTAGGTCTGCTGTCTGTCGTGGTTTCCTACACTCTCCCCACAATTTCCCTTTGTTCTTGTGCAAGAAATTCCTCCCTGCACGTTTTCCTAGAGGAGTTCATTTCTACTCCATCCTCTCTCCATCTGATTAGGACAGAAAAAATGTGTTCTTGTTTGCCCCTGTTTGTACTTCAGTAAAGACTTGTTTGATAGAAAGTGAGGGGTGTCAACAACATGAGTAATCTGCAGCGTTTAAATCTGCAACTTTAAATCTGTCTTTAAAACTTTATGGGATGTTGCCTGCAAGAAAAATTGTCATAGCTCTGTTTTGTACTTCAGTTACAAGTGGTTTGACTGTGTAGAGGGAAAAAATAGAGAGAAAAATGTAGATTTATACAAGAGCAGATAATGTAAATGCAAAGTAATTAAAATGGTCATAAAAGACTCCTCAAAATACATATTTCCAATTATTCCTATCACGATTTTAGGGCAGTATAAGCAGCTGCTGCCAGATCAGAGCAGTGAATTCACGAGGCAGAACAATCCCAGCTGTAACAAGCTACAACCCCACAGGATTCGAATGCAAAACGTTTATCCAGTGACATTCCTAAGGATTTACAAAATAGGGGGTACTTGTGGAAGGTGACAAAGCTCCAGGCAGGCATGAGCTCGGTGCAGCTGGGATTTGCACGGAGGTGGCAAACTCAGGGATGTTGCAACCACGCAGTGAGACCTGCCTGGTGTGAGGAGAGCTGCGAGCCTCCTGCCTGGGACGTGCTTTCATCTGCTGCCTCGTTTTACAAATGAATATGCAGCTACAAAAGTTAACACTGCGAATGTTTGAGCGAAGCTTTAAAAATATTTCTTTCTTTTTTTTTTTTTTTTGAGGTTTTCTTGAGCTTTTTTTTGTGCAGAAGGTGAGTGTGTGCAGCTGTGCATCTTCCACTGTACGTATTCGCATTTCCATTTCAAAGATTTATTTTGGGAAGAGCCCTCATTTAGGCTGTTGGAGGGAATGAGGAGGTGTCAGAGGGTTTCCCCTACCAGGCACTCGGTGGTCTCCAGCTGCTGTGCAGAAAAAGCCTCTTTGTATGCACAGAGCATCTCCCTTTCTCCCAGGGAGTGGCAAGTGCAAGCACAGGGCAGCTCCCTGCCTGTCAGCCAGCACCTGAGAGAGCAGCAGCTCAATAAATCAAACAGCAATAAATCAAACATAGCTGGGAATCGATTTGAACAATTAACAATGATTCCTTTGAAGCTGACAGTAGAGGCCCCAAAAGACAGGAGCACAAGAGTGAACTGCCGCTCTCAAGACTTTGGGAAATGCATTTTGTGTCCAAGGTGTGCATGGATTTGGGAAGTGATTTTAGTGGAATATGGGAAGAATTTAGTATTTTTGTAATTTAGGTGCATGGCTTTACAGTAGTCCTCAGTGTAACAAACACTATGGTTTGAATCTCCAGTGAGCTACAAACCCTCAGGTGTTGGTTCCTCTCCATCCAGGTGAGGGATGCACATAGGACAGTCGGGGCTGAGCCATTTACCAACTCTGAGGAGTGTGAGCTGCATGCTTCTGAGAAATTTGAAGACATTAGAGAAGTAAATGAAGTGAAAATGTAACAAGGCTGGTCTACACTTCAAACATTTAGAGTTCAGATGGTTCCAGAAGGCTGTGCTGTACACAAGGATCCTCAGGGCATGGGCATGGATTAGGTGACCTCTGGAGACTCATTCCAGCCCAGTGGTTCTTTGAGAAGACAAACACACTGGGAGATGCAAATCTTACATGAAAAGTGTAACATGAGGCCCGCTTGTGGCACCCCATATACAATTTTGGTTTTGCACAGTTGTGGAAGAAGGTTCAATGAATAAGTGCCAGTTGTTCTGGTATTGACAGTGATTCTGGTATTTGAAAGATGAGATGGAAAAACAAAGGAATGAATACTAAATGAGATGGTTACATTTCAATATTTCCTATCTGAACTGCAAGGTGCTCTAAAAAACGGGTATTTTGAAAATTGCTGCCATCTCAGAGACAATAAGACAATGCTGGACGTCTCTCACAGAGAAATCCTCCTGGACATGGCTGTGCAAAATGTTGTAGGAGATTAAAGCAAAGCATTCCAGTGACTTGTTTAAACATATCTTCTTATATCTCTTTGCAGCAATCCTTAAGCCCCAACCACCAAAGACTATCTCCTCAGAGCAGTGACAAATTCCAATCCCAAACAAACCACCTGGGGCATGCTGAATCGCTAAACACAAATGTCAGAGGTCTAGATCATTTCCAATATTCTTTGACATTGCTTATGATGTGGCCTCTGGCACATTCCCAACAGAAGAAAGTTCAGTTATATTTCTTTCAATTAAAGAATCTGATTTAGCCACTAATCATGTCAAAGAATGTCTGGGGGAGGGAGAGGAAGAGAACGTGAGCGAGTAGTGGTGAGTTCAGATGGGATGGCTCGTGCTGTCTGCAGGGAGGCATGGGCACTGTGGGATCAGGCTGGGACAAAGGCTGGCACAAGTAGAAAATCAGTGTACATGTGTCAAAAATATTATTGGTTTGATAAAACCACACAAATCCTACTAATGCACAACGTCAAGCACTGCCGCAGCAAAAATCCTACTCCAAGGATTCAGCTTTTGGGAAGAAGACAAGGAAAGGCTTTGGGATGGCAACAATCAGGATAACAGTGAATGGGAGGGCTCAGCAGGGTTTATCCAGCATCTCCTGCATCCTCACCCAACCCCAAATGTGCCCCTCTGTCAGCCCTAAAGACCCCAGTGCTGGGCAGGTGACTCAGTGGGGATGAGTCTGACACTGCTGCACCTCTCTGTGCAAAACTACTTGAGGAGAAGCCCCAGTCCCAAAAACAACTGAGCCCTGGATTTTGGTGCAGCAGTACACCTAGGATTGCTTCACCCATGTGAATATGTTCCTGATCTTCAGGGAACAGTGGGAAAAACAGACAGTTCCCAAACCTCAAAAAAGGTTTGAGATCCTTGTTAAGAGGATTGGCATTTGGAAAATTTTGCAGGTTACACAAGCAGATGCAATACTTGGAATATTTCTGCTTAGGTTTTCCAAACCTTTCTTTTCCAACATCCCTGAGGTAACATTGCTTAAGATGGGAACAGAAGGAGCTTTGTACATGATCCTGGGTGAGTCTCAGTGATTTCTGAGGCTGGGGTCTTGCTGGGCACTCTGGCACCCAGATCTCCACGTGCAGGAGGGATGCTGTAAGGCAGAGAGCAGCTCATTTCTTATTTCTTCTCTATAGCTGTAATATAGAGAAAAAATAAATAAATAGTGGTAATATATCTGAAAACCCACCACAAGCACCTGTACAGCCGTGAGAGTGACTCTATAATCTTTTAATGCTGCTCATGTATATTTAATGGTTATGAAATCATAACCACACTTTATTGTGTTTTTTTTTAATAGTTTTACATGGGAAGATTTCTCACATTCATTTTGTCATTTTCACATTGGACTAGCAGTGTCTCAATGTGAAATTTTTGCACTGAGTAACATCAGGAGAGAAGTTTGAGCTGACACTGTGGACTCACCCAAATCTTCCTCAGGGCTGCACTGGTGCTCCCAGTTGGGTGCACACTCTCAAATGCAGAGCTGTGCAGCCTCATTCACACACAACTCCATGGCCTCATCCCTAGAAGTATTTTCCTTACAAAAGTGCTCTGGCCCATATTACTCATTAAGTCCAGCAGTATTGATATGAGGATCCTGCATGACTATAGAGATATGTGAGATACCAAGATTTTTCAGAATTCAGTGGGTTTGGGACATCTGTTTTAAAACTTCATTTTTCTCAGAGACAGACATGGTCTCTGCTGGAGAGAAATCCTTGGTGTAAGTGCTAAGGTTTCTGTAGTGCCTGGACCTTAAGGCAACACCTTGGTCAAGGATCAGTCCTGTTGGTAACCTTGCACTTGGAAAGCTGACATCTCCAAGGAGTGAAATATTGAGGACAGATGTAGAAGCTCTCGGACCGTGGCTGTGTGCTGCCAATTCTGTGTCGTGCTGCACATCTTACATACATTAAGGAGCAAATGGTCTCATTCCCACGGCAGCAAACTTCACAAATCAGAACAAAAATTATTTATCATGACAGGCAGCTGGTACTGCAGACAGATATGTCTCTTGACCTTGTGGAAATGTGGTTGTGATGGTCTTACACAGGCTGATTTTTTTTTCTTCCTGCTGGTTTAAGAGAAATCTGTTTTCAGTCATGGAAAAATATATTTTAAATAGTGATATGTATCAGGCAAGTGGATTTTATAACTTGCTTGCTGTTTGCAGCCAATTGAGGTGTTATACATGCTGTTTAAAACATCGTTTTTATTAGGAAAGCAGCATCTGCCTGTGTTTGCACTAAATCTACACCAGCAGCCACTACAGCGGCCAGCACACGCCAGCTTGGCTGGAACAAGGTGCAACAATACTGCTCCCCAAATCTCTGTGAAATTGGAGATAATTCCATGCAGGGCCGATTTTCAAAGGCCTTGTTTAACATCTCTAAAGGTTCAGCTGAGGGGCTGGGGAATTTTTCGGCAGTGCCCTGCTGCCTGGCGCCTGTCTGCATTCTTGCCGGGGCAATCCTGGAGCCGGGAGCGGAGCAGCAGGGCTGAGCCCTGGGTCCTGGGGTATTCATGATGGAGAGGTGGAGGTTGTCACCTATTGGTGTCAGCTGTGAATGCCGTGCACCTTTCTGATGGCACGGATTTAGGGAAGATTAATTCAAACTGGATCAGAGCTATTCACAGGATGCAAAAACCTTTATTTGCAGGAGTGAGCTTGGTGTGTTTGTCTTGGCAGTATGAATGTGAAAGGGAGGTGGGTTTGTTCTCTCAGGGTTTCACTGGGGAAGATAAAAGGAGAGGGAGTATTTTTAAGCTAAATGACAAATGTTATTGCAAGAGCTACTGAGCAGGGACTAGCCAGGGCTCTTTGGGGCTGGAAGTGAGGAGATTTACAGCCATGCAGGCAGGGATGTTTTCTGCCAAGAAAAGGAATAGAACAGGAGCAACAGGGCACAACAGGAGCTTCCCCAGGGCACAGGATGAATCTGTGAGATGTGTTGGGAGATGGAGACAGGAAGGGGCAGAGCAGGGGCTCAGGATGGGTTTGGTACCCCAGGATGGTGCTGGCAGGGAGGGATGTGTGTCACACATTCACTGCTCTGCACTTGCACTGACTCCAAGCCCCAGAGCTCACCCCCAGAGCTGCAGAGCCCCTGACCCTAGAGCAGCCCGGGCAGCTCTGTCCCTTCTGGTGCCCTGTGTCCAGCCCCTGAGCAGCGTTAGAGCAGGGTAGGAGCAGGAGCGCCTCCACTCCTTGCTCCCATTCCTGCATTTGGGGGCTAAATCACCTTTTTCAGCATCACCTCTCTCCCCTCAGACACAGAGGCTTCACAGAAATTTTTAAAGAGTGGAGGGAGAAAAAAAAAGCACAAAAATGAAGATTTAGGTGTGTTGAAGTGCCATTCTGGATTTTTTTTTTCTTTTTGCTTGTGGATGACATATTTGCAAACCAGGGGTGCTGCAGGGGAGGAGGGAGGGATTCTTAAACTCTGTTGTGGAATGAATACACTGCTGAACTAATGAATAGAAACAAGATGTTTTAACCACCACCTAGAGAGGTTGCTGAGTGGCCATAATCAGTGCTCCCTAGGAGGTGGCCAAAATGTCTCCTTGCCATTCATTAGATCAGAATAGCTTTCGGTTTATAATGTGATCCTTCTTCCTGACCTTCTTTCTGTTCTTAAGTGACTTCAGGACTATAAATTCCTTCCTAGAAATAGCATTATTTATTTTACTGTCTTGTGTTTGTTATGGTCAGTCGCAATCTTTCTTTAGGAGATGTCATTTTGAATCAAAATGGAATTTAGTGGTGACAGGGCTTGGTGCCCCCCAGATTTTATACTGAAATTAGCCTTGCATGAACTAAGATTAGCCTGTTTGCAAAATATAACCTATCTGTGAGAAACATTCTGCTGTACTAGAGCTCGTTGTACCAACATTTCTGGGCTAATTTGCTGCTGCTTTAAATATCAAGGAAGATTTTCAGATGGATCCCTAAGGCCTTGGCTATGAAACTGAGCAATACCAGCTCCCTGAGCACAGGCATGCTGTGGCACTCTTGGGACTGCCTTCTCCTCTTGGGCACAGCCACTCTCTGTTCCCAGCAGCAGAGCAGGTGATTTCCAGTGCAATCCTGCCCTTGCTGAAATCCCTGGCACTGTGAGGAGCTCAGGCAACCACTGGGGAGCAAGGAAAAATCTCCATGGTTATTACGCTTCATCAGCTTCTCTAACTACTTCAGGCAATTCCTTTTGGGACTTTTTAAAATTTGCATGATAGGTATCTTTACATCCCTGTGAAAAGCACTAGATATTTTAAATTTCATTTCATCCTTAGAAAGTGCTGGGACTTCCAGCTGAACTCCAAGAGGCAGCTGGGGATGTTCAGCAGGGCATGGAGTCCCAGATTCCTGCAAATCCCTTGTGAAAATGTCCTTGTGCTGAGAGGAGACAAACTGCTGCTGCTTGAGATCCCTTCTGGGGCTGTCTGTGCAAAGAAAATTTGGGAACTGCATGGTTGTTGTGTGACAGAGAAGGAAAAATGAATTATTTGTAGAGAGGTAGAGTGGATTTCTGTGCAGAAACAAACATAAATTAATGAATAAAAACTTTATACCAGAAGGAACTGCCTGTGTAAGGGTCAGACTTTGAAACGCGAGTTATTGCAGGACAGAGAGTTTAGGAAAAAATGGCAAAATTTTTGGGGCTCCAAAACCCATTGAGAACCTAGTAGCAAAACTGTACATATAAAAATTCATTACTTTTGGCTGCATGTGTTGGTTCTTAGCAGCTGAAAATGCTGGGACCTTCAGGGCTTCCATAAAAATGGATATTGAGAGAGCTGTAGGAAATCTCAGCACCTGGGAACAACAGTTGTGCTGGCAGAAAGGGATTTTAGGAGGAAAAAGTACAGGATTTGCTGAATTACAGAGACTGTTGTAGAAAGGCTTGAAATATTTACCTAAGGACAGTTGTTCAGGTGTCCTTGCTGATGGGTGAGGGAGGTGCAGCTTGTCATGGTGTGTGTGTGTGTTCCACTTACAAATCTGTGGGTATTCCCAGGGGTCCAGAGACCACTGTGAGGACCTAAAGATCCATCCCCAACAGTTTGCCTGAATTGTATTTCTAATGCTTTACAAGAACCTTGCCAAAGGCAGAATAAAACTGGTTTTTTTAAAAAATGCAAGAATATGGTTTAATAAACAATATGGAAAATTTCTGCAGTGGTGTTTGCTGGATGTTAAGAAATAAGTGGCTGCTTCAAAACCAAACCAATTATTTGGTTTTCCATATTTCACAGGAAGTTACTGAACTTAAAATAATTTTTGTTGTTTTAATGCAAGGGTAATGAATAAATAAATAAAAGTACCAGGCCAATCTGTAAACCAACAGAGACTTTATGTTTTATTTTATTCTTTGTTTATGAGGTTCATAAAAGTTCAGTTTATGTTTTATTGGAGCTGAGCCTCACACACTTCCAGCTTCAGGGCCAGATGTGGAAAGTACCTAAATGCTGTAAAAAACAGTTTGAAAGATTATCTGAGTCTGATGCAGCTGAAAACCACAGAGATCTCAGACTGCTGGGAAATCTCCAGCTGAGATTCCCAGATAAACTGGGACTGGCTTGGAGATGCTGTGACCCAGGAGTCAGACACTTGGATTAGTAACTTCTCCAACAAAATGTCCAGAGCTCTCAGAAGTTTTCCCAGGGTTAAGTGTGTGGAGAGAGGAACTGTGATTGTAAAAAAAATGGTATCATACAGTGCTTTGTAACTTTTGAGTTCAACAAAGCAAGTCCATTCTGGAGATCAGTGGTGTCCTGTCAGATCATTTGGGGCTGGGTTCAGGACTCTCTGCTATTCAGGGGTGACTCCCTTGACTGAGTAAACTCAGACACTTCCTAGCAGTTTTGAGAGCCTTGCCAGCCTTTTCCTGCTGATGTAATGACAACCAAATCTAGAAAATGCATTTTCTGCTGGAACCTGCAGCTGGGCTTTCCAGAGGGATTCTCAGTGCAGTGTTGGGTCTGTTCAGCTTGTCCAAGACAAACACGAGCATTGAACCAAAATTACATTTCATTCTCAGCTGCTGCTTAGCCCTGAAAGCTCCTGGGGTCCTCAGGGGTCTTGCTGCCCTCTGGCTTGTCCAGGTGTCTTGAGAGTCCCACCAGGGTGGGTGCAGAATGTCTCTTGCAGGGTTCAGCATCTTTTCTGCACCACAGGTGTGAAACCCACATCCAGAGGTCATAAATTAAGTGTTTCATTCCCTCTGCTCCCAGAGAGGTATTCAGGAGCATTCTCAGAGCACGACACACACTCAGAGTACAGAATTCAGAATTCAGCCATCCCTTTCCATCCCAGCACAGTGGAGCAGACAGAGGTGATGCAATGGCAGGGTGAGGCCAGGCACATGGGCTAAGGACGGGTTTTGAAAGCTGAATGGAGCCAGACAGCGGATTTTGCAGAAGTATGTAAGTGCTGTGCATGCCAGATTCTGGCTGATTACAACAAACCAGGTGAAACTGTCCTTTAATCCCTCTGAACTCAAATCCAGGACAGGCTCACCCTCCCCGCTCCCATTGTGTTGGATTTACACGTGCAAACCTTTTCAAACCCAGCCTTGCTTCTTCTGCCCTGCTAACGAGTGCATTTCTTCTAGCTCTTTTCTACCTTAATTTTGTGGGTTTTCAAAGCTGAAAATGCCACAGTCAAGATTCCTTGGTAGAGCACAATGTTGATAGCCACTTAACAAAAAATGTCCCTGGCAGATACATTTAGTTTACCCAAGAGTTAATGGAAAGCAGTGTCCAATTCCAAGTGTTGACATGATTTGTCAAGTTTGCTATTCTATATGCTTGAAGTTTCCTTTGAGGGGAACTGACCCAAAACTGTAACACTAAATAAACACCCTCTTCAAATAACCAATGGTGGTTTCCTAAATTGCCAATCAAATCCATAAATAAAGACATAAACTCTGAGTGTATTTAAGTCGTGTTTAGTGGAACAGAACTAAACAATAACGTTCTTGTTAAAATGTATTTTCATTTCAAAGCTGTTTTCCCATGAACATTCCAAATGTAAACAGCCCTAAAGATTCCTAAATTATCTTTGCCTTTGCTTCTTGGGTGGATGGGAGAAAGAATGAATCTGAAGCTACATTAGAAACACTGAAGCTGGATATGAAAGTCACAGAGACACAATGCTGCATATTGTCATAATTATCACTTCGTAAAGAAAAGAAAGAAAAGACAGTTGACTTGGTTATGAGGACTGGGATCTAAGCAGCATTTGAAGCCGTCTTATGTTGCACAAGAAAAGGAAATGTGTCTTAGTTTTGTTCACAGAAAACACAACACCCCCCAGTCCGAGCTCAGACATCCAGGACTGGCATCTACCTTTGAGTCCTCTGGGTGAAACCAAAGCAAAGAGGAATTCTGCTCCAAATTGCTCTCTGTAGTCAGGACTAAGCAGGAAAAAAGGGTGTGAGAGCAAGGCAGGAGAGAGAATCTGAAGCTGAATTTGGATTCAAGGTCTGCTTCTCTGCCAGGTCAGCCCGGATGGGTTTTGCACTCCAGCCAAGTTTTCTCTCCTGTTGCTCTCAATCCCTTCACTGTGTGACATTAATCCTGTTCTTCCACTTGCCATGATACTGCACTGTCCTTAATGTCTCTGTGAATTGGGCCACTGAGGAAAATGAAGAAATGTCCCAAGGAAGCCAACTGCTCTGAAATCCTGAAATCTACTCTGAAATCCTCCTCCTCCTGGTCTTGGATTTGATATTTTCGTGTGATCCCAAGCATCAGAGCTCTTTCCACACGGGGTGATTCGAGGTCCATTGGAGTTAACAGAGCTTAATTTCCTTCACTGAGCCCCGGACTGAGATCTTATCTTGCACAGACATTGAATTCGTACTTCAAATAGCCTTTCTCATTCAGATCGCACTCAGATGGTTTCGGGAAGGTCTCAGAAATCCAAACACTTCTGTAGCCCTGAAAAAAAAAAAAAAAATGTTCGTAAGGATGCTTGGAACACAAGCAGCCCCACGTCTGAATTCTCTGCTCGTTCCATTTCCATGGCAGCCAGCGGGGCACATCCTGCAGCCGAAATAAAATCACAGAATAATGGTTTGGGTTGGAGAGGACTTTAAAGATCGTCTCGTTTCAATGCCCTACCATGGGCAGGGATGCCTAAAGGAGGCTGAAAGCCAGCAGAAAATCTCTTTTGCCTTGCAGGAGTCTTACACAGCCCCCAGGGATTGTCTCCATCAGGTGCTTCCAGAGTTGCAGAGAGGGAGCTGGAGCAGAAGCGCTGATTTAGGGTGCAGGTTTAAACCATACTCTCGTTATTTCTCAAATTTTCAATCCATGCCGGATTTTTGTTGGGTTTTTCCCCTTGCCAGAAATCTCTGCAGCCATGGGGAGGAGGGCACGGAGCTGGGAAGGACCTACCCAAGGCGCTTTTTCCTCTAAATATCCAATTCACAGCCTCGGTTGTGCCTCCCAAGGGCTGTGCTGTGCGCTGCCCTGTCCATAAACACCCGCGGAGGGTTCCCGAGGGTGACACCCTGGTCACACACACAGCAAAGCAGGACAATTGGGACGTGAATCCAAATTAAACGCTGTTTCCACGCCCTCCCCCAGATGAGAATTAAGCACAACCCCCAGGGATGGATGCAGAAGAGCCCCTTTCCCTCTCTCCAAACCCTGGGGGCAAGCTCAGGAGCTTCCCTACTCATCCCTAAACCCAGAATCAGTGCTCAGGAGATGCCATTCTGGAGCGGAGAGGGTTAATTTGCGCTCACGAATCCATAGCTCCATCACATGATGAGGCCGAAACCCCAAATCCGTGCCAGAGCGCTCTGCATTGCACACACCTCTGTTTTGCCCCCAGGTGCAGCACGCAGTTTAGCGAGAGCAAAGATGCCAGTTTCTGTGCAGGTATTTCACATTATCACTTAGATTCGCCCCAGGCTAAAAAGGAGGAGGGAATCCTCCGTTTCAAAAGGATATTTAAGTCTATGGGGCCACTGGGAATGTGTTTTCCTAAGTGCTATCTACAAGCAACGAGAAACAAAAGAGCCGAGAAAGACTCAAACCAGTCTTTGTCACACACAAGGAATACCACAAAGAGCAGATTTATTTTTAATCTGGTATTAAGCCACAAGAATTAATCCGCAATATTTAAACACTTAAGCGTTTAAGTCACATTAGAGCTCGCTGCTTATTTCGGTGTGTTTCACAGAAATAATTGTGCGTGCTGGTGGAAACAGTAGCTGGGAAAAAGTTGCCTTTTGGTGTTCCTTCGGAAGAAATCAGGGGCTGAAAATGTTTGCTGCATTCTGGTTCACTTAAGAATTCACCAAATTTTGAGTTTCCTGGAAAGTTTCTGACCCTTCCCGGAGCCACTGACAAACCCTGAAGTTAGTCAGACAGCAGGGAATCAGTGGTTCTGGAAAACGTAGGAAAAATACAGATTTACTTCTTAATTTACTCTCTCCTTACTTTACATAACAAGCCTTCATTTGAGCTTGTAAAGCATTTTAAAACTTTGTGTCTGGCCACATAACATATTAAAGAACCCCAAATTAAGTTATGATCCCCCATGAGAAAGGTGGGCAGCAGTAGGGATGGGAGAAAAATCCATCCCAAATTGCCAAACTTTTGGCATGAGGCTGGAGCAGGCACTTGTGCCCCAGCCAGAAAATCCCAATGACCAAAAAAGTGGCTTCAAAATTGGGATAAAACTATCAGTACACACATATCTTCAGGTTTTAGTTGAAACAGGGAATATTTTCTATTTAAGAGACTTCTCTCCAGATGACTTTTTGCTAAGAAAGTAAAGAAAGTTCTGTCAGCTGAGAAGAAAGAGTTGGCAGAAAATTGTGTATCACAGCAGTAAATCTCCTGAAATGTTTTTTGATAGCACCTTTTATCTGATCCATAAACTCTATGAGGCAGAAGAATGACATTGTTCCACAAAAGCACTCAGAGGTGAAAGGATTAACCACAAATCACACTGATTCTAATTTTATATGCAGGACTGTAAACTGGAGTAAGGACTTTGAAGTGAAGACATCCTGAATTTACATCAGGTCAGCATCTGGCCACTAGCCTAAAATGAAATTTGGGCCCTCCTTTCCTATATGGATGAACACTCTCCTCTCAAAACCAAGAATATCCTCACAGTGGTGTTTCTAAAAGCAGCTTTTCGGGTTTGTGACATGGTTCCACTTGTTTTTGTGGTACTTATGAGGAGTTTCATTCTGGTTGAACACTTTTGTGGTGCAAGCCAAGATGAGAAGTCTGGGTGTGAGGTTGTGGGGCTGCATCCTATAGATTTCCTTTCCAATGTATGGATAAGTTTGACTCCCATGTTTTATTTTGAGATCTTCCCTAATATCCCTATGTGGAGTAATTCAGCAACTGTTGAAATGTAGTTTAGCTGGTAGAAGTCTGGGCTCTGGCTGAAACATCCCTTTTAGCAAAAAGTCTGGATTTCTATTTTTAAATAGCATTTCCAGTGGCTTGTTTCCTTCCTTGGAACATTCCTGTGTCTAAAATCCCTGTTCCTTTTCCTCCAGCTCCATAAACCCCATGCCTGTGCTCCTGTGCTTGGAAAATGGCACCAGAAGCACTGATGTCACTTCATGGGAAAGTGGGAATGACTTGGTTTGTGTTTAGTTTTGGAAGGGGCTGTGGGTGTGGTGTGAGCTCCAGACAGGACAGGGGCACCATTTGTCAGTTCCATCATTTTCTAGACAGTTTCACAAAGTGTGCAGTGAATGTTAAAGAGCCAGTGAGAGGCTTGGAGAGGCGAGATGATAAATCACTCCGTGAAACTCAATAGGAATTGTTTCCTTTGCTGTGTGATATGTGAAAACTCTGCTAGAGGGGATGTCTCTCAGAGCTGCCCATTACCTAAATTCCCTTCAGCTCAAATGTAAATCCTTTTAAGAGACTAAAGATGCTTTGAAGTCGAAGAGTAGCTCCCAATGACAAATATATATTTTTTTCTAAATGTTGTTAGTGCTTTACTTCTCCCAACAAATCCCTTCTCCCACCTTCTGTAAGACACAGCTAAACTGTAACAAAACAAGCCTGCAGTTATAAATAATTTTTAAACTGTCACCTCCTGATTTTTCACAAGTTTGATTGCTATTGTTATTCTCACTCTGTTTTTCTTATGTCTTGTCGTCTTTAATGCTGTTGGAGGGTGTGAAAAATGGAATTTGGGGAGAGCCCATGGAGGCTGCTGAGCAGCAGTGGGTGCCAGCATCCAGGAGCAGATGAGGACTCAGCTCCCTCCTGCCCTCTGTCCCCAGAGAGCCACAGCAGCAAAGCTGAGGTGAAAACCTTCCATAAATCAAGGCTTAAAGCACCAAAAATTAAGTGTATTGAAGGCTGGAGTTAGCACATGCAGGTTATCACAGAAATTTCTTGTTGGCTGAAATCTGTTCTTTCAGCTAACAATGAATTCTAAGAATTTTCTTTCACAATTTTTCTTCAGGAAATACAATATCTTTTTTTTTCCCATGGGAAAATCTAAAATTCTTTTAGAGCTTTAGCTGCCTACTTGTGTGGAAAAAAAAAAGTTGATTTTGTTACTAAGCAATTCTATTAAATATATGGGATTTAAAAAAAGGAGAACAGTTTTGAAACTGCCACTATGTTCCATGGGATTCCTCAAAACTCACAAACACATCCACGTGTTCCCTGTGGGATCAGCATGGACAAACAGTTCCCCCTTGGATTAACAGGAGCTGTATGTCTAAAGCCTCTGGGTGGCTGAGCCTTTTTTTTTTTTTTTTTTCTCTATAGAGACAGAATTCCTAGAAGGAAAATCACTCTCAGGCTGTTGAGAAACCTACAGGAGCCACCTTTGTGTGTGAAAAAATAAATCCCAAACTCGGTAGAGAGCAGCATAAATTTGTGGGGTTCATCTTTGTGTGTGGAGAACCTTCCCAGAAGGAATCTTGGACAGCAGTGCTGTTCTCCCACTTTTCTTTATGTTCACTTTGCTTTCTTTCCATGCAGTTGCCATTAGGGTTTCTTTATTTGGGAATTGGGGGTGAAGCTCTTCAGGAGGGGTGAAAATGAGCTTGCAGAGTCTCCACAGCTGGAGTCTGGGTCACTCCAGTTGTGTTCTGCATTCTTTCACTGCACAGGGCTGTGGATGAGTCTGCAGGTTTGAGCCTTCCCAAATTGCAGAGATTTTTTCCATTTTGCTAATTAGTCTTCCCTGAAAAGCCAACTTCAGATTCCATTCTGGGCTTTCTCGTTTTCAGGACCTCAGTTCATGTAAGCCATGAAAATTAATGTCTGGACACACTATTTTTCCCTAAAGAGGTATATTTTAAAATCTCTGGTAATTTTTATTTTGTGAGATGAGCTGCTAAAACCAGAAATTACAGAATTTGGGATTTTTTTTTTTTCTTCACAGGGCTGGGGGTGACCATGACTAACCAAAAAGGTATTCCCAGGTCGTGATACTGTTTTGCAAACTGCTCTATATTAAATATCATCCCTCTAGTGAGAGCTGTCAAAACACTTTCATCTAACCTTCACCAGTAGAAAAATCTTAGTGATGCCACATAACAAACATTATACAAATAACTGTCAGAGTTCATTAAATCTCCTTTGAAAAAATTATTTTCTCATGTGCTTTGAGTATTTTAATTTTTAAGGTGTCATTTCTAAGCACTCTAGTGCTGATTTGCTTCTGGAACCCTTAGATCTCATTTTCATTAATTTTAATGGAAGCTGTAAAATGCAGAACACTCGAAAGTATTTTCCTATTCCTGTTTATATTGGGTTTCTGCCATTTGGGTGACACAAAAAAGCACTGGCTGTTGCTCCAGATGAAGCAGCTGTGGATGTTTTCATGTCCATTTTAAAAAGTTTGTCCATGCTTGGGGCAGAAGTAGATGAAAACTGAATATAGAGGCTTTAGGCAGCCCTAAATTATATATGGTTTCAGTGTCAGCAGAGTGTAACAGCTTCTGAAGCAACGTGCCCATCTCTATCACTCATCAGCAACAAAAAAATCCAGTCCATCTCAGAGATGCTGCAGCTCATGTAAAGGTCTACATTCCAAATTAATTAATCTGGATCATTTATTCATTATAACATTTAGAAACTGTACTTTGAGAGAGCTGCACAACACATAGAACAAAAAGACTGTTCCCACCCCAGAGGCAGGTCCCAGACAGCAGGTGAATAAAAGAAAATTGTAGGAAAAATTGAGACTGTATTAGTCTGCAGCATCAGCAGGCAGCAATTTCTTCTTCTCTGTCACAATTTCTATAAGAGTAGAACTAAATCAATTGCTATTTCACACATATCTAAGTATGGGATCTATGCAGGAGAAAACCTGCCCTCATCTGGTGTGGGTGCTGGGTGTGCTGTGTGGTAAATGCAGGTGTGAGGAGCAGCCTGGGGATGGGAAATGTCTGCACTGGAGGCTGGGCTGGGAATGTCCTGGAGATTTGGGAAGTGTCTGCAGTTCAGGCTGGGTTGGAAATGTCCCTGGAGATTTGGGAAGTGTCTGCACTGTGGAGGCTGGGCTGGGAATGTCCTGGAGATTTGGGAAGTGTCTGCAGTTCAGGCTGGGTTGGAAATGTCCATGGAGATTTGGGAAGTGTCTGCAGTGCAGGCTGGGCTGGGAATGTCCTGGAGATTTGGGAAGAGCCTGCAGTGCAGGCTGGGCTGGGAATGTCCTGGAGATTTGGGAAGAGCCTGCAGTGCAGGCTGGGCTGGAAATGTCCCTGCAGCTTTGGTGGCACGTGCCAAGGCTGCAGGTCACCCTGTGGTCACCCCTTGGGGTCTCCACAGAGGGAACTGCCTGGCACATCCTCCTGCCACTGCCTGGGTAGTTATTACCTGTGTCCAGAATCTGTTGGCAGAGCTGGTGGCTAAGCCAGCAATTAAGCTAAGCTGGAATTACCCTGGCCCTGCAGGAGTGGTGGCTCTGGGGCAGTCCTGCACAGCCAGCCACCCCCAGCACTGTCCCCACATGCAGGTCTGGGGTTTCTTTGTGGTCATAGGGACCTTGCTGGACTTTGAATGCACTGACATTTGCTCTGAGAACAGATGAAAAAAAAAAAC
Organism: Toxostoma redivivum; assembly: GCA_013397375.1. Classification (NCBI taxonomy): domain Eukaryota; kingdom Metazoa; phylum Chordata; class Aves; order Passeriformes; family Mimidae; genus Toxostoma; species Toxostoma redivivum. The sequence goes on along the minus strand of VXBI01006779.1, from coordinate 2,761,034 downwards.
AAAGACACAAAAAGTTCCCAGAGATCTAAAAGCAGAAACATGTGTTGGAATATGAGCACAGCGTTTTTCTTCTTAACTAAATTGAGCAGTAGGAGATAGGAGTTTGAGTGACCCCTTCCTCACAGTGGGTGTTACACAGACTCAGCCTTTAAGCACTTCCTTAAGGACTGTCAGGAGACTGGGAAATAATTCAGTCAAAGAGGGCAGCACAAGCAACAATGTCGAGGGAAGGATTTTATATTTCAAGTTAAGTGAATCCATTTGTTTTCTTTCTAATGGGAACAGCACTGTGACTCTGCAAGAGTTAGGAATGAGCTCAGCAACTGGAAACTGAAAAGCAGAAAATCCTCGGGCTGAGGTTTGGGTCTTGCTGTTTGGTGATTTCAGTGACCCAAGGCAAGGCTCTGGTCAGCCCTGCCTTGGTGTCACAGCACCTGTGCAGATCACTTCAAATCCACCATCCATGGGCTGCTCATCCCTAAGGAAAGGTGTGATGCTGCTTGCATTCACTTTGAGGGGGCTTGGGGCATACAAAGATCTACAGATACAGTTAGTCAGAATTCAGTGCTTCCATTCTATGTGCTTTGTAAACTTTCTGAAGTTCCAAGAGAGCTGGAAGGAGCCACATTTTTGCTTTCTGCTCCTGTCATTTCCTCTGCAGCCATCCAGCACTGGTTCATGGCTCACTCTCCTCTCCTGGCTGAGTACAGGCTTGGCACCAACCAGAGCTCCAAGAGCTGCTCAATTCCACCTGGAGCTTGTACAAACCTCCTGACAGGGGATCTCCACTGGCACAGGGGTCTCCAACACTCCAGGTTTAATCAAGGAACCCTGGTTTCATGTATTAGCTGATATCCCATTAGATTTTTCTGCTTTCCTCTTTACAATTTCTTAAGTTTTGCATTTTAGGAAGGGTGATGCTCCTTTTATTCTAGGACATGCACAGTTTCATTGTTTTCCTCTTCAGTCTCTGTATCCTCTGGTGGCAAGACTTGGAGAGCCAGCAAACCAAGCTGGGAGAGTTTTTCCAGGGTACTGTCGAGAGGGTTATTTATGTCCATTACAAAAATAACTGGGTTTCTAAGTACCCATCTTGTGGGGCACTCTTAGCTCACTGTAACATTTTCATCATGAATAACCAATTAAAAAACCTTATTTTGCAAAGCTGTGTTAAAGTGCCCATTTGGGGAAACTGCAGGCACTGGTGCTGCTGGCCAAATACACCCAAAAAATGAACTTTACAATACTCTTCAGAAAGCCATGTATTTTTTACACTTTCTAGGAGTTCTATCATTTATTAGCTGGACCTGTTCCAGGATTTGGTTAGCCTGGGCTCCTGGCAGAGGTGCCACTCTAAATGCTGCATCACATTTGTGCTGGCTGTCTCGAAGTGGAGCTGTCTGGACTCAGGGTCCAGCTGTGACCCTGCTGCTGCAGCTCTGACCACAGGAGGATGGAGCAAATGTGACCTTTCCCAAGTGCCTGGATGTGGATCTGCAGGGCAGGAAAGTCCCTCCTGTGCCAGTGAAGGGTTGGAGTCGACTCCTGCCCACTGAAGCCCAGAGCAGGCAGGAGCACTTTGGAGGGACAATGTGCTTCAGCTGTTCAGTGCCTGCAAAAGTCAGGCACTGCTTTTGGTGCTGGAATAGATGTAGATAAGGTTTTGAGGTCAAAAACCAGCATGGATTTCAGTAAGGAAGGTTTTTCCTTAGAAATTCTATAGCCATGGACATATGAGTTAATTCAAGACTGGAAGTGCAATGTGTTGGACCAGTTTCTCTTTGACAGATATTTTTCCTTAACAGATCCTTCTGCCCTCCTCACCTGTGATTTGAAGGTCAGAGGGAATTTTGGAAGCACAGCAATGACCTCCCATGACAGCACATGTGCTGGGCCAGGTCAGTCCCTTCCCTTGCACCTCACTGGGATTTACTCACAGGCTTTTCCACAGGGACTCTGCTGGGCTAAGCCTGGCTTCCAACAAAGCCCTGCAGAGCCTCAGTAAATTTGTGATTCCTGTTACTGAGGCACTCAGGAGTTTAAATGAAGCCCAGAATTGCATGGAGCGTTCCAGTCAACACATTTTTGGTTTTCCTTCTTAAAACATTCATAAAAGCATTCTGTAGCCAGCTGTGTGGCAGCCAACAGCCATTGCTTCCTTCCACATCAGAACAAGTAAGAGCATTTTTTTAGTTGGGAGAAAACAAAAAATCACACTAACTTGCTTTTCCCTTTGATCCCTCATATTCCCTACATGCTTTCCTCCCTGTTTATAGCATCTGACATAATTCCTTTGGTCAGATTTTATGCCTGAAGTCATTTAGGCCAATTTTAGCTTCTTCTTTTTTTTTTTTTTTTCCCAGGGCTTTGACGTTTCAAGCAACTTAATCTAGGTCAGTAAAGTACCTGCTGTTGAAAGGAATTTTCTTGAGTAATGTTTTGATGTCAGAAGGGCCTTCCTTGGCATGTGCAGATGGGAGGTCACCAAGCCCATACAGCATGGAAAGGGCAAGCCACTAGGTGTTAAATATTGGTCAAAAAGCAGTCTGCACTGGTATGTGGATTTAGATTTCACATGAAGGATTTTGGGATTTTTAAACAGCTGAAGTGATGTAGTGTAAAAATCCCAGCAATGCCTCCTCTGGGGGAGAATGTGCATGAGAAATGTTTGGCTTCAGGATCACAGGAGCAGCAATTACATTGATTTAAATTTAAGTAATTCCCAGCCCAAGCCTAAGTGCTGAGTTTACAACTGGGAAAGCCCAGGGAGCTCATTCTGAGAACAGCCATGGGTTGTGGTAGCTCATGGAGGAGCAAACCTGATGGAGTTAACACTGCAGTTAAAGTTCCTGCTTTTTGCCTGTTTTAAGGAATATTTTTGAGGACTCTTATCCCAACTCCCTTTATCACAACCAGGGCTGAAGGACAGGTCTCCCTTCTGGCTTTCCAGACACCCAATGAAGGCACTGGGGACAGGGAATTATCACTGCAGCCAAGGCAGAAAACAGGGAGAAAATGGAAGAAAAATACAAGATAATGCACGAGCACCAGGACTAACAAAGATTTTATTTTCTGAGTTTGTATTCCACAATTAATTTGATTTTGTATCTGTAAAAGGGAAGCTCTAAATGAAGTTTTTCCCGTTGCTGGGCTTGGGTATTTGCAGGGGCCTTCCTCCTGTACCTATCCAACTGTTTTCACAAAAACTGGAGGAATTTAAATAGTTGTTTATCTGACCTTCTGTCACATTTGATTAAGAAGGGTTCAAACATAACTGAGGTGGGTCACAGGTAAAATGGCAAAAACTCAGCAAAATGTATAATTGCTCTTCATTTCCAAATGACAAAAAAATAAAAAACCAAACCACCAGGGTAGCAGAGTCTTTTCCCTAAATCTTTAAAAAAAAAAATATTATGAACTCCATTTATCTGTTCCTTCAGACATTTCAAAAGCAGCAGCACAAGGCAATACTTCAGCACTGGTTTAGGAGATCCCCTGAACAATGTAATTTGAATGACATTACTGGAAACTAAAGTGATTGTGTATGTGCTTATTTGGCTCATCACTGAGGAGCCCATCAGTACTACACTAACAAGGAGTGATATTTTTGCCCTTCTAAATTGACTTGCCTTAATTTGTTACATTTGGTTAGCTGGTTTCTGGTGGATTCCAGTATGATACAATGGCTCTCCAATTATGCTCTGCAGAGCATTTTTTGGTGGGCTTGATCAAACCCATGGTCATGAGATGCTTTTTTTCCTCCCTCCACTTCACTTCCAGTTGAGAAGTTGCATTATGAGGCTCTAAAAATATATGCACATGTTTTCATTAAATTGTTTCTCCATGGCAGCAATTGTTAGAGCTGCTGTGTTCATGCCTTTGATCACTACTGGGAGGAGTGCTGGCTTTTGTGATTGGGAATGGATGAAGGACAGAGCCAATCCAAATATGTGTTTGCATGAGGGATGTGTTTTTGTGACAGAGACACAAATCCATTTACATGGGCACCAAGCAGAATTGGTTTTTTGCCTTTTCATCCTTCTATGACCTTTCAAAGTAGGGATATTTACTTAAGTAATTTATTTTTTTTAATGTATGGAAATGAAAGGTGTGGGATTTATCTCTGGGAAGGTCTTACACGTCTGCATAAAATGTTTTGGTAGGTAAAGAACAACTTAAATGTAACAGTTGCATTTCAGCAAAGGTCTCTCTTATTCAAACATTTCTTCAGGCATCTGAGTTTTACAGGAGGTTGCCAAAACAAAAGCTTTGAAAACAGAGGAAAACACCTCTTCTTCTGCTTGTTCAGTTTCCTCCTTTAAAAAGTGAGATTATGAGAGGTCACTGTTCAGTGAGTTTCTCTTTTACCATTTTCTTTCAAGTTAGGATCTAAGGAAACAAAAAGAAACTAAGACAGAAACTAGGGAAAATGCACATTAAATAAATATGTACACATGTAAATACAGAAAGGTTTTATATCACAATTTTAATAAATCAAAGAATAAAAGGTGATGTTTTTCTATTCCACTTCCCCTTTCAGAGTTGTATTTTAAGCTATAAATTCAATCCAGAAGGCTTCTCAAGGTCTTTTTAACTACAACTGCTCAAAAACTGATTTCCCTACCCTGAATCTTTCTGAGATATGTTAAGCATATCTCAGAAATAGCCTGAAAACTTCAAACTCTATCCCCCAAAATTTTGCATCTTAGAACAGAACATAAATCTATAAATAGAAATAAATGAAAATATTTTCATACATGAAAGCTTTAAACTGAGTAATTTTAATAGTATAGTTTAATTAAATACCTAAATTAGAAGATTTTCATTTTGAAACAGAGATCTTTTGATTTTATTTTATGTGCAAGAACACCCCACTTAGGTTTCACAGGGAATTCTTGATGTTAGTTGGTGTTCCCTGGAGAAGGTCACCTGAGCTGAAATCTTTGCTAATTGAGCAAGAAGCAGAATTTCTTTCTTAGCCTTGCTCTTTTGCAGGGGTTAAAAGTGAGCCTTCCTCCTCTTTACAGCTATAAACACTGCAGTCCACATGAAGAGAAATCTATTTAAAAGTGGCTGAATAAAGTCAAGAAGGTAAATTAGAATCATCTGCTTCCCAGAGCCTTTCTTGTCTCCATAAAACAATGCCCTCTCCTGCCTCCCAGGCTGTGACTAATTCTCCAACAGTCCTTTTGTTCCAAATAAAACTCTCATGGAGGCTGACCATATTTTAATGAATAAATGCAGGGAAGATTGACTGTACAGGATTTTTTTTTGTCCTCTTTATTTCAGTGGCAGTGAGTGGAGGGGACAGAAGTGCAGGACACGAGTCTCATGTAGATGCTGAAGGATGGGCAGAGGATTTTTTTTGCTGCTGTGTTTTTGGCACAGCTGTGGGTCATGGTGTGGATACAGTTAATTGGGTTCATAATTAGGAGTGTTTAGTACCAGTTTATCTGTCAGGGATCTCTGTGAGGAAGCTGATGCTCAGATTTCCTGGAAAACCATAATGTCCTTGCTTTGGGGAGGAGCAGGATGGTGGAACTTGCTCCAGAAATTGTAAATGGAGAGGGGCTGTCACATTCCTCCCTTTGGAGGCCACAGGAGCAGGAGGGTCCCCAGAGGGCTGCAGGGCTGCCCTGGGAAAGGCACAGGAAAATAACTGGGGTTTTGAGCTTCCTGCAGCTCCAAATGAGGTGTATTTCTCCTTGGCTGGAATAGCCTGCTCAGAAGAAAGGGTTAAAAGGAGGACACTGTGGTCAAACCTGCAAAGAACCTGTGTCATTTAAATCCTCCTCATGAAAAGTCTGATATCTTCACCTGGCTTAACAGGTGAGCTCTACTTTGATGTTTGAAAGCCTTAATCTCCCTTTGGAAGCCTCACCAGGCTCTGCCAGACCTTCTGCTGAGAGGGAAACCAGCTCTTGTGCCACTTGAACCAGCTGCTGAAGGGCAAGCAACACTCATTTGGAAGAACTGGGGCTTTTTGGCCACCTCACATTCTCACAGATCTGACACTCTTTGACACTGACTTAGCCCAAAGAAACTGAACCTGTTTTTCTAGTGACTCCTCTTGCAGCTCCAAGACCTATTCTTCCAATTTGCCTTCCTGAAAATTGGGGAATCCCTTGAATCATTGGTGGTCATGAAGAGCTGTGTTTTCTTTATGACTTCCTTTACTATTAAAATAAAAAACCAATTGCAAATTGACCTCCAGGAATAAATCTAAAATAGTTCTTTTAATGTCAGCAGTTACTAAAATAGAATCAGATGAGAAAGACCAGAAAATATAAACTTCATGCATCAATTTTATTTAAACACTTCTTGTTGTTGTTGTTATTCCTAAGAGATCTTGTTAATTTGCAATCCTCTGACCAATATCCAGCATTTCAGGAAAGTAGGTCCTGTTTATGACAGCAAAACCCATAATTTTTCTACCTTCAAAATGGGCTGAGGGTACAACCTGAATTCAAGTGATTTTAAAGGACTACATAAATTTAAGAGGCATTTCAATCAACTCAGGCTAATTCTTCTGATATTTTTCAACTGAAAATACCTGACTTGATTCCAGTGAACAGGAACCAAGATCTCTTGTATGAAGAAAGGGTCCTTGGAGATGAAGAAAGGGAAGCTAAACCTGAAATTTTCCTACAATCTTACATCATTAGAAATCCCCATGAAGACAATGGCAATTTTGTATTTGAGCAATGATCCTACAGAACATTTTTCTCCTAGCCACTTTTGGATTCTGCTTGGGCTAGCTGTTGTTTGTTAGCTCAGGAATGTCAGAGATGAGAGAAGAACCTGCACACATCTTCCACTCCCCCATACACTTTGTTTTCATGTTCCCCAGCAAACTCCTCAAGCTTTGTGTTCACTTGTTTATTTTTATTAACTATTTGCTCTTGTATCTCTTACTGCCTTACAACTATGCAGGCTAAAGGTCTGAATGCTCAGATTGGTCTGAGCATCCTTGATTTGCTGGTTGTTTTATTGAAGTTGTGAGAGCATTACAGCAGTAAACGTGTCAAACTCGGGGTGCAGAACCTTGTAATGCCAGCACTGCTATTGGCTCTGCAAACCCAGACAGCTTCATCAAGAAATTTCTGTCAAAAAAAAAAAAAAATCACAGACACAGACGTGGCTGAAACACTTAGAATCCAACATCTTGTCCCTTGGACCTAGTGCCCCAGGCTCCAAACACAAACAAATCAACCCTTCATAAGGAGATGCTTATGTGCTAAATCCTTCTTTTCCTTGGCTTTGGCAAACATCAATAAACATCTTGGCAATAAAGAGCAAGAGATTACATGTTATGCAGGGGCAGGCCTCTAATGCAGCAAGGGAGGGACCATATCTGCTCCTGATGAAAGCAGAATGCTGTGTTATGCAATTAGTCATGTGAAATGCACCCAGCAGCAGCCTGGTGGTCAAAACTCATACTGCAGCTCAGGGCTGTCTTGATGGACAGATGTGGTACCTTGACTGGGTCATTTTCTGAGAGATCATGTCATTTCAGTATTCCTTTGCTTCCCCTTCCTTCTTCCCAGCTGTTCATGACTCAGGCAGACAAAATATTGTTTGAAAATGGCAAATGATTGCTTGAGATAAAAATAGTGAATTGAAAAGAATGTTTTATTTTTACATTCTGCAGTTGTGTCTGTAGGGACAGTAATTGCTGTTAATTTTAGTGGCTAATGTATACACTTGAAGTGATTTTTTTTTCACATTACAAATAGGACATCACTTACACTTAAGTTGCTTGTCATACCTTTCAGACCAATAAAACTCCCACAGATGAAAGCTTGCCTCACGTAAAAGAACTGTTGAAAAAGTGTTTCTATGGACATAAAATCTGACATGATGATAATCTGAAAGTGCTCACTCCCCAAGGATGACAAAACTCTAACAACTTCAAAGCAAATAAAGACTTGCCAGAGGGGAAATTGTAATTAAAATTAGATAACCTTCATGAAAAGCATCCAATTTGTAGTCTATAAAAGCATTTTAGAAGTACAGTTCTTCAGCCCCAGGACCATAGCTGCAACAATTATCTCAAGACTTTCACAGTGGAATCAAAACATGTTAATTTGTTAATGAGTCAGTATGAAGCAGTAAGGAAAAACTCTAATGAGGGAATACAAACATGAGGACTGTTTTTGTTTTTGAGTGAATGCACTGTTTAAGTCCATGCTTTGGTTGCTGGGAAAGTTTTTCATCTCTTCCTGGAAAAGTGGTTTTGGACAGAGTGAGTGAGGGATCCTCTTCTCCCTCAATCCTGGCCAAAAGTCCAGGTGGGACACTGAGCCTTTCACACGGACTGGTTTCCTCCCAAGCCTTTTCTGCAGGAATTTTGGTGTTCTGCAGTGCCTGTGCCTGGCTGGGGACACCCCACACACCTGAGACTCCTTGAGCCACCTCTAAGTCCCAGCACAACAACTTCCAAGTGATAAAGGATGTGAAAAAGCACAAGAACCCCTTTTGGCTGCACTCCACATGGGTGACACCCTCGCTCATCCTTGTCCACCTGCCAGGCAGCAGCTGGACCAAGGAGGAGATTGAGCCTTTCTGTCCTGACATGTGGCAGATCCCAAAGAGCTAAGAGGAGCCTTGAGCCCAGCTGAGAAGGCAGATTACTTCTTGTTTCCCCACTTCCCAGCAGAGCTTTTCATCCACCCTGTGTTTTGCAGCAGCTAATCCATAAATCTGGAGCTTCTCCAAGGCAGCTGAGCTGTAGTGGCTGCTCCCCCAGCAGGGCAGAGATGGAGCTTTCCCTGTTTCTGTGCCAACACAGAGCAGCAAAAATATTAATTTTCAGCTAATGGTTGTATGCTTCAGTTTAGGAGATTAGAGACTTCTCTGAGAGTTTGGGATGTTGTGAGGTTGGAGGGCAGAAGTGCAGGGGGGGCGGAAATAGGCAATGGAAAGAAAAGCCTGAAGAGAAATATGGAAAGGAAGAAGAAAGGAGGCAAGAGGGATGGGAAGGGAAGGAGATAAAAAAGAAAACTGCATGTGAGGAGGAAAGGTAAAGAAATGGAAAAATCAGAAAACCTGTGGTTTACTTTACATTGATTGGGACTTGCTGAAACAAAAGAGCTTGAGCCTCAGGTCAAATAAATCTTCTTTCTTTCTTCTTCCACTGCACTACAGCAGTCACTCTTAAAGGAAGAAGTGTTTAGGGCCTGGTAATATCACTACTGTCAATGAGAGCAGAACTAAGGGAAGTTTTAAGGCCAAAATAGGCCTTTCCATCCCTTGGCTACCATCACTGCCTCTGGGAAAACCCAGATAGAATTTCCATAAGGACAAAGTCTCCTCAGCTGGCGTGTTGGTAGGCACAAGAAAACCCTGTGGTGTGATGGCAGGATGGCTTACCTGGGAATTAGGGACTCTGGGAGAACAAACTGCTCTATCAGTACCCAATAGCATTTGAGTCTTTTACTCCATCTGTTTAATCTCTTTGTTCTCTTTTCTATGGTCAGTAAAATTTAAAATGCAAAGGTGCATCCAAACCCACCTGCATCTCAATCATCCTCACTCTTTCCAGACCTTTAGATCAATCCTCTTTGCTATTCCATGTTTGCTCATTCAGTAGCTTGTAATTTTGGGCTCCTGAATGAGCCACAGAGCACAATAAACATACAGTGTTCCCACACTAAAATGTGTGCCACATCATTGCAAGTGACAGCAGTAAAGGTGCCCAGCATCATCAACTCCCTTCAGTAAAGAGCTCCCAGACCAGAGATGCTGAGAGAAGGAAAAGGCCTAGGAGGAAAAAATCAGAATAACCTGGGTGTAATAATGATCTTCTGGGACTGAATCTCATAATTAGCCAGGGCAGACTTCTCTTTGATGTAGGATTAATATAGAAAGAAAAGATTAATGTACAATGCTACTTCCTGAGTGAGCTGTTTCATTATCTTTGGTAGCTTCACAATATGATCCTAATCACGGGACTGGATCTGATCTTTTCCAGTTGAGACAATAGGGAGGAGGTGAGTGTTATCTCTGCCTTCCTCCACGTGACACAGTAATCCACTGTGCTGTTCCTGACAGCTGGAAAAGCTGCACATCTCCCATGGCCTGTGCTTGCAAGAATTGATAATGATAAAATATTCATTATATCATTTCTGCTTAAGGCAAATATACATTCTGGTGATCTGATGTAAATGAATGGAGTTATCTCCTGCTGGTCTCTATTTATGGGAGCAGTGACTGCAGGTACTGCTATTATTAGCACTCTTATGAACAGTTTGCTTTGTTACAACACTTCTCATTTAATCAAACATCCCAAGGCACTTGGAGGAAAAGTTGTCCCATATCAGTAGTGTCAATTTTAGGTAAACTGTCTCCCAGCCAAACATTTACATTTACCTGGGAACTGCTGGCTGCACAATCCAGCAGGCCTGGATTCCATTTTCAGTTGTAAAGGCTTTCTGTGTTGTAATAAAGGCTGTTCAAGGATTAAAACCTTTGGGAGAATAGAGAGATGGTGAAGCAAAGGCAAAAAAGTGCCAGGTTTTTTGCCTCTCTGAATTTTTTCATATCAGGAAGAGGCTTTGTGCTTTCCATGAGGTCCCTCCCAGTGTCAGGCTGTGATTCAGAATCTGTGTGTGCCAGAAAATTAGATACCCTGGTGAAGATTTTCATTAGGAAACAGGGACAGCAAAACATACCTGCCTCAAATAGGGTGGTTTTAAATCTGCCTAACCAGGAACTAATATGTTTTCCTTGTTTATTTTCTGTGATTCTGCTCTGGCCTGGGAAGAGTTATTCCACTGCACTTCATCACCAGCCTTTATCCCACTGCTGCACATGAAATGTGGAGGGTCGTACCAATGCCCTGAATCATTCACTCAGCAGCATTGTTTGGGTTTGGTTTGGGATGTTTCTCAGATTCAAGTTGAGGCTGGTTTGATGTTGAGCTCTTCAAAGTTATTCAGCACCCAGCCCTTGTGTGGCTGAGTTCAGAAGCTGGCTGGAGCCTGGTGCTGTATTGGAGCTTTCACAACAGCAGCCAAACCAATTAATCTTTTCCAAAGACACAACGTGGAAGACTATTTTTATGGCAGTGTTTTTGCTTTATTTCTCACTCACATCCTAGCCTTCATTCTGTGCCATTTCCTCGCCTTGGATGCTGAATAACTCCTTACATGCTGAAGCTATAACATTTTCTAGCTGCAGATCCTATAAACCAGGGAAATCTGCCAGTCTAGGATTGTCTGTGACCTGCAGCTTCCCAGAACTCTCCTTCATAGCACCTTTGATGGGCAGACTGTAGATTCCTGACCTCTAAATTACAGGATTAGGGGTAGAACCAGGGATCTGTCTCGTGTCCCAGACTGTCCATGTCAGCTGCTCTGGGTGGGACCACTGGGATGAGAGAGAGGCAATAAATAGCACTGAGCTCTTGAGGGCTTCAGGTTGGACATCAGGAGGAATTTGTTCACTGAAAGGGTGGTCAGGCATTGCAAGGGCTGCAAGGAAGGTGGTGGAGTCCCCTTCCCTGCAGGTGTCCAAGGAAAAACTGGAGGTGGCACTCTGTGCTCTGGGCTGGGGACAAGGTGGGGACCAGGCACAGGCTGGACTCCATGGTCTGGGAGGTCTTTCCCAGCCCCAGTGATTCTCTGTTTCTGTGGTTCTTCTATGGTGGTGCCCATTTGCCAACACTCATTAACCACACACACTCACTGCACGAGTATTTACACAAATACTTCCATTTGTATTTGCAGTGAGTGTGCAGGAAAATAAAAATGTTTCATGAATTTTTCTCATTCCACCAAGTGAGAACAAAAATACTTCCCCCTCTTTTTTTTCCTTGGCAGGTCTCCTAATTTAAAATTAGATGCTAACAATATTTTGTAACTAACACACAGTGCAGCTCGAGTCCACTGTCAGCTGCTGCATTGCCTGTGGACCACAACCTCAGGAGTAGCTAAAATAAGAAAGTTGCTTTAATAGTGAGTTTGCTTGTGGGTTGGACAATCTGGAGCAGTCCTGGTGGGAGGTTTGGCTCTGTGCTCCACAGCAGGGCATCCTTACAGCAAGGATGGGCAAAAGCAGGAGGCAGTGCCAGGAGCCAGGAGAGGTCCAGCAGGGCCCAGGGCTGCCCAGTCAGAGCTGCCAGCAATCCTTGCACCTCTCCAGGTGGGCATCCCCCCAAAACAGCACCAGAGCCACCTGAACCCTTCCATCCTGACCCACCACCTCCCCATGGTCTCCAGGGGCATCTCCAGAGTCATCCCTCCTGATGACTCAAGCAGTGCAAACACTGAGGGAATCTCTCCCCTTGTGAACCACTAAAAATGGAAAATAATCATCTTAAATTAAAGATATAATCAGTCTGCAAGCTGCAAAACTTTGTCAGCACAAGAATAAGACATTCTCCTTAATCCTGTCTTTGCTGAAAGAAGTTTATTCAAGTATTTATCTAACCTTGTGTTTAACCAGGAAATCCAGCTGAGCTAACCACTTTCTGCCAAAGAAGTATTTGGGCACTTGTCTTCCATGACATTTGTGAGTGATTCTGTGCACTGTGGCCATCCTTTTAATGGCTTAATCACATGCAGGAGGAACCACACATTTTTTCAATGATGTTTCCTTCAGAAAATCAAAGAGCCGTGTCATCAGGGAAGACATGAGATAATGTTGTGCATTATTTGTAGAGGTGATGCCTTGAGATGAGAGGCCAAGGGGTTCTGCCTCATGTGCTTTCTGTGGGCCTGCAGTTTGCATTTCAGTCTGCATTTTGCATCTCTAACATGCACTAATGATTTTTTCTTCTGAGATTTCAAACAACAGGCTCCTTTTCTTGTGCCATAACACCCAAGAGTTTGATGGCTTGGTTACCTCTACCTCATAAATAATACAACAATGTACTTTGAATCTCATAAATAAGATAATCTCTGTACACAGACACATATGTGCTTCCACACTCAGTTTGTGATGATTTTATAGGACACAAAAGAGAATGAAGAAATTCTATTTTTCACAGAGATGAAATGTGGCTAACAGAAGCACCAGATTTGTAGTTATTCTGGGCAGACACTTGCACACTAAAAGCCTGAAAGGACAGTTAATTAGGGAAGTTCCACCTCCAGGTCTGTAACACCAAAGAAGGCATCATGTGCCTCAGTTTCCCTGCAGGAAAAATGGTGGTGATTGAACTGACCTCATCCAAGATCTCTGGGTGACCAGTTCTATGGACACCTGCTCCCAATATTCTCCTACCATGGCAGTGCCAAGGGAGAAAATCACCCTCAATGAGCCCTTGGAATTCTCCACCTTGTCCCCCCTCTGTCTGTGCAAGACCCACATTAGGGTCATGAGAAAAGAATAAAACAGAAAGAAAAAAAAGAAAGGGGTAGGCACTTGAGTATCATCCCCCTCCTTGTCCCTTGGAAGAATTGTTCAACAGAAATAATTGCCAAATAATTAGCTGCCACCAACCCCTCCATTGTCCCCTTCAAATCACTGCCTTGCTGAGTCAGCTGTCCCCAAAGCATCCTGAGAGGTCTGCAAGGACCTTCCTGACCCAGCCTGGTGCCACCCATCCTGAGGGACCCAGAACTGACTTAATGTCCCCTTGGACATGTGCAGGAGCCCTCTGTGCCATCAGCACCTTCCAGGATCAGGACTTGCATTAGAAACTCGTGCAGACACAGCCACAGCCAAATGTGAACCAGCTGAAAATGCTGCAGCAGGGCACATTGTCTTCAGATCAGGCCCTGGAAGAATTAAAAGCAAGTGTGTGATGTGAGCAGGCTGAAATGAACTCCAAATGAAGCTGCAGTTAGGTCTCCTTAGCAGGGAGCACGGGACTGGGTTGTTAGGTTTTAATAAAGTGTGGCCAGTGCTTTAATAAAGTGTGGCGAGTGTATTACCCAACATGCTTTTACAATTACTGAGAAACAAGGACAGGAACTTCATTAACACTTTACAGGGGAAAGAAAGCTGTGCTACAGGCAAGTGATATTTTGCTATTGTGACTGTAGGTGTCCTGCATTTAAGAAAGCAAGGGAAAAATCTGGAGAAGGGAGTAATTACACTGTCAGCAAATGTGTTTGTGTTCTCAATGAAGCCACCCTTCCAAGTCCCACAGCTGCTGGGAGCCTGCATCACAACATGGCCAATTTCTAGGACAGAAGGTGACTCCATAAACACAGCAAGAGCTGTAATGTGAGAGACAAAACTCCTGAAGGGAAAAAAAATAAATTCAAAAGCACATGCAGAATCATTTACAAAATGTGTTTTCCAGGGCAGGGTTACACTCACCACTCCTGGAGCAGGGGGGAGCTGCTTTGATAAAGCACAGGTGAGGTGGATCTTGTGAGCTGCATGTCAGGCAGGATTAACTCCCTGGCAAATTATCAAAGCCAACTGATAGCAAAACAAGTTGGGACTCTCCTACAGTGGCAGTTTAAAACTAGGTGTAACTTCACCTAAAACAAATGAATACAGCGGGGGTGTAAGGGGACTACCTAACTAATTAACCCCTTGATTAACTCCCAGGCAGATTACAGTGGTTTTTTTTGGAAATCAAGGAGGTCTCAAGAAACTTAAAACTGTGTTGGGTAAGTTTAGAGTAAAATTCAATTACTGGGAGAATTCTTTCTGTGTGGTTTGAGGATCCAGAGAGGAAGGGAGGAGGAGAGCATGAGGTGAAATGTTTTACTGGGTCTGCTCAGCTCTGCACAGATTCCCAATTTGCAGAAGCAAGCTCACAGTAAAACAAACACAGTGCTCCTCAGAGTAGGGAAAAGCTGCTCAGCAGCTTGGAAAGAGGAGCTCTAAATAACCCCTGAGAATGTAAAACCACCCCTTGAATTGCCACACAGAGCTTGGAGACAGTTTTTTTATGTTTTGTTTCAGAGCAGCTGAAGCACACACGCACACGTGAGGAATTATTAATTCCCCCCATTGGGTTACAGGAGGAGTCTATAACCCCTGTGATAGCACAAACCATCACACACAGGCTCAGAAATGCTGCCCTTCATGTTTTCTAACAATTCCCTACTTTTGCATTTGTGTGCCCCTGCAGCAGGAAATACAAACCATGGTTAGGTGCTCCCAGGGAGCTCCACCTGGCATCCCTGCTACCCCAACGAGATCCTGCACTTGGGGAAACTCAGGGAGCAACCAGTTCTGTGGCACTGCATATGGGAAAACCAGGCATGCAGAGTGGGATGTTGGGCTGAAAATGTGGCTTGTGAGGGATAATGAAGGAGACGGGAGGCAATTGAAAAGGAGAAAAGTGACAATCTGACAACACGCTCAATTAAGGCAATCAGATTTTGCATTCACTTCATCAGTAGTAAATCAAAGCCTAGTAGGAATGATATGAACTTTTTAATATTAAAAACTACTCCCATAATATGCAAAGTCAGGGAATACCAGTAAATTTCTGTCTGTTGCCAATCATTAACTGATTTAGGATAGACCTTGTGAGTAATTATGTTTAATAAGAGCTTGTCCATACAAGCTGCTATCAGATGTCATTTTATACAGTTTCAAGCCAGATATAATGGGCAAGATGCACATATTAACTTTCTGTAATTCTGCACTGGTTTTTTATGGGAGAAGGGTGGGAAAATTCAAGACTGATTATTGTGTGGCTTCCTTTCAGACAGTTGTATTTGATCTAATTTGATTTATCGCTGCACATTTTGAATGAGCACAAATGTCTGGAGGGGAAAAAAGAGACTTGTTACAGTAAATGCTCGTGTTAATGTATTTTCACCTGCTTGCTTGGTGGGCTCCAGAGCTGGCTGTATTTATTACTGTTTGGAGTCTTGTGGATTAAAAAACCTCCTCTCTATCTTTTTGCTCTCTGTTTTAGGGATGTAATGAGCTTCCCACACCCTCCACAAGCAGTGATTGTGTAACTAATCCATGCTGGCATAACAATGTCTTCACCTAGATCACTGATATTGCTAAAGAGAAATGCAGGATGAAGGCTGGTCTCTATTTTCCTGAGGAAAGCACAGCTGTAACTTGTAGGCAATTTTTCCCAGGTCCTAGAGCATGAATGTGTTGAACCTTGTACAGAAGTGAACCCAGAGGTTTGGAGTTCCACTTTTTTTTTAGATAAGTGCATAAAAGTTTTGATGCTAGTATTACTTGAAGGCACAAAACCACAAACAGTTTTCCTGATTGCTTAAGGGTTTCTGGGTCCCCAGTGCAACTCAGCTTAGTGTTTAATGTACTGCCACTGTTTTTCTTCAGCAGTGAGGCATGGGGAGATGAACCAGTGGCTTCTCCATCATGCTCTTTCTAAGAAAGGCACACACACTTAAAAAAACATAAGGAAATGCATAAATATCTCTGAGTCTGAGCCACCCACCCTGCAGTATGAGCACTTAAGGTTCTTCTGCAGCTTAAACGCAGAATTAGAAAACGAGAGCTCATTGGGCTGACCTTGTCACTGACTTTCTGTGTGATGGCTGGAAACGGCCACTCTTTCCACTCTGCAGTGGCTTGTTACATAAAGAAGAAGCAAGTTTAGGTATTTATTAGCATCTACACTTCACAGACTGCTGGGCTCTGGGATCCAGGCCAAAGCAGGGCAGTACCAGACCTCAGGTGCCTGCATCTGCACCCGAGTGTTGTGTGTCTGCAGGGCCACGGGGACAGCAGGATGTGTGTCCCAGCTCTGGAGTGATTCCCAAATTTTCCAGGAGTTCGACTCCTGCTCCATCTCCCCTTTGAACAGCATCACTGCTGGGCACAGAGGAGTCTCTGTGCTGCTGGGAAATTCAGTCACCCAGTTCTCCTGCAAGCAGGGAGAGGGACAGGACATGCACCTCTGCACCTGCAAACAGCAGCCAAAACAGTCCAGACCCATCCCTTCCTTAGGTGGGTTTTCAGTTTGAATTAGGCTTCCCTGCCTTATCTAACTCAGGTAAGTCTTAGTCACTGGCATTGCAAAAACTTGTTAGGGTTTTGTTTGGCACTGTCTCTTCACGTGTTCCTGTGTGTGGATTGCAGGGACACGTGTTTGCCTGGCCAAGGGAGATCTCACACATGAACATTGATTGCACTGTGAATTTATGATTCTCTGCAAATGTTTTCTGGCTTTGTTTGGGTGCTGATCTGCTTGGGTCAGCCCTGGCTTTGCTCTGTAGGTTATGTGCATAAGGCTCCTCTCAACACACAAAAAACTCCACTGTGGTTGTTGCTGGTGGTTGGAAGAAATCCTCCTGAAATAGGTGTTGACCTGCTAGGTGTTGGTCAGGGAGGTAATTTGTTCTGCTGCCACTGATTTAAAAAAAAAAAAAAAGGCAGATTTTACATAAACCTAGAGGAATAGGGATTTATTTCAACATAAAAGGTGGGGGAGGACTAAGAAAAGAAGGCATTGTAGACTCATGTTCTCCTGATGTGTTTGGTAAGGTTTCTGTTGACACTTCTCCTGTTACAGCATAAGTTTATGGGGTATTTCCATATCTCCCTAGAATGTCCTGAATGAGAACACCTCTAAATCTGTGGGAACCTCAGATTTCAATCTCCATCTAGATGCAAAGCATCATTTTCTCAACTGTATTTGCATTCTGGGATATACAAAATACAGCAAACTGAAAGGTTTGGCACTCAGGGAAGTCTCTGAGGTTTGCATTCTCATCTCCAGCCCTGCACGTGCCACCATGGGCTGGGCTGCCCCTGCATGGGGTGACAGCACTCCCAAACCCAACACCCTGCACTCAGACTCTGCTTTTTCTCACATGCAGACTCGTTAGAGAATTTCTCTTATTACCTGGGCTATAATCCCTCCCTGGGGGGAAGGCCTTGTGCACAAAATTAATTTCATTTGGCCACAGAAACTCCCTGTGCCTTTGGCATCTCAGTCTTTATAGGCAGAGGAAAAGCCATCTGAGCAGAGCTGCTGCATTTACAGGACCCTGTAGAAAATATCTCACACCAAGCTGGACTGGAGGTCACTGCTGAGCTAAACTCTGCCAATGCTTGCTTTAAAAGAGAGCAGCTTGGGGATTTTTTTTCCCCCCCTCCTTTCAGCAGCTTTTTTGGGGCTTGATCTGCCTTTATTGACTGTGCTGGGTAATGTGCAAGAGGGACGAGCTGAGGGTGCTCAGCTCTGGAGATGGACTAAAGGCAAGTCTACACCTGGCTCCTCCTCTGCATCATTCTTTACAGCTCAAATGGGGTGAAAATTTTCCACATTTCCTTTCTTTTTATTTACCCTTTCCTTCCTTTTGTCTGTCTCTTCCTCTTTCTTTCAATTATATCTGGCATTTTCAGAGGTAAATGGTTTTGGAGATTTTTTCAGTGATAAAATAATTCTGCAGAAAGTACCAGCCTTTTTTTTTTTTTTTTTCCTCATGGAAAAAGTGAAAATTGAAACAGTTTAGATGAAAATAAAAAACATTGTTCAGTCCAAAAACCTCTGAGCTTTGAGTGTAACTGCAGTGTTTGAACATTTGAAATTCCTGCAGAGAATGGGGGAAAACAAACATGTTTTCACTATTTTTACTTAGTCCAGTATTTCACTGGAAGTATTTTGAGGGCGATGTTGGTTTTTCCATGGCAGTTGCTACTTGAGTCCTCTAATTCCCTCATTTTATTGCCTGTCCCACATTTTATACCGAATTCTAACATTTCTCATCTTCCTCCCGTTTTTCTGGCTGTGCAACCCCCAAATCTTGCTGTCATTTTGTATTCATGAAGGGGGTGGAGGAAGCAGAAACAGCTGAAAAGTATAATTTCTAGAAATTATAACAAAAATTAGAACCATGGCACAGATTTTATTTTCTGGGGTAAAAATTCTGGAAAAAAAAAAATTGCTTTCCCTCCCTGCCAGAACACGATAGGTTCTTCTTGAGCATTTCTTAGCTGTCGTGTGGATTCAAGGGCTTCACATTTCATCAGCATCCTTAATGAGCTTGAGGAGCCTCTAATAAATCTCAGCCCTTTTAATGAATTCTTTACAGCTCCTAACTGCTGCAGATAGAGATTGACGAGTGTAACCGGTAGCACAAAATCTTGGCAGGCAATAAGAGGAGCGGCCCCATCCTTCCCCTCTGGCATCCCATCTGAATTTCTGCAGCAGAGATAACCAGGAGTCTGTCACTGCTATGAAGTTTGTGAAATTTAATTAGGGAGCTAATAAAACAGCTCTCATCCAGTGCTGCAGTTACCTAGGAGATCTGATGTGTTGTTTGAGAGCTTCTCCCAAGGGGAGCGTGTTGATATTTGAGCAGAGTTTGATTGACCACTTCTCTGCTGTAAAACCCTCCCAGCAAGGTTAATATTTTACTAAAAGACATATTTGCACTCTTGAGTGGGCCACTGATACACCATTGATGAGCAGAAGCTGATGGCTGATATCTAAACACCACTCTGGACGTACATGTGGGGTTTTATTCTTTCTCCTAATTTCTCTTCTTGGTCACATTCTCAATCAAAAAGGGCCCATTTTCCAGTTCTAACCCCAGTCTTAAAATCATTTTAGCACAATTGAAAATTTTCTCTTTGGGTTTTTTAGGGGTGAAGCTGTCTCAGCCAGAGTGTAGGAACCATAAATGATGGTAGGAGTAGAATCAGATCAGGTTCAACCCAGTGCCTCTTTCTGCAAAATCTGCTCCTGAGCAACAGCTGGGTGTGATAAGTCTGGACTGATTTTTTCAGCTCAGTGAATGTTTTGGCATTAATTTCTATCAAGGAATTTAATGCAATTACTGTCAATATGTCTCATAGTTAGTAGATTCCATTTTGGTTTGTTGGTATATTCTAGAAAACATAGTTCTGACAGTTAATCCACCAGTATATACAGTTTATATTTAGTCTCAGAATTCAGCAAAAACTGGGTTCATTGTACCTTGAGACCTTTTAAGATTTCAGATATTTTTCTCATACCACAACAGAAAACCACTCATCTCTGTCTTCAGATTTTTTTGCTGATAAGTCAACTTATATTTGAAAATTAAAAGCTGCTTCAAATAAAGAAGATTTTATTCAGTTCTGAAAATGTCAAAGAAAGCTTCTTTGACCATTTCAAAGCCATTGTTTTTAGAAGAATAATTGAAATTTAAAAAATCTACTGAGGCCATCCTGCCCCTCCCGTTTATATCTGTTTGGGCAAAGCAGCATATTCCAGCAATAAAAAGAAACCACATGAAAAAGTATTGACCAATTCCACTTAAAATTTATTGTTCTTTGATAACTGAAGAGAATAGAAAAATCTTCTCAGCAAGGCACCATGAGAAGGATTTCTTGGAGAGCAGTTTGACTGAGAAAATCATGGCTCTGTGATGAATATCTCAGCTGAAGACCTGGCCTTTTGGCACCTCAGGAAATGAGAATTGAGGAGGTTTTTGCACTTTCTGGAAGCTCCTGGTCAGGGGATTGTGTTGTCAAAGGATGTAGACAGCCCAGTGAGCTGAAATTGGGGCAGGGGTGTCCCCAAAACACTTGGATGGAGAGGGTGGAACATGGGCTTGTGCAACAGCGGGTTTGTCGGAGCCTTCCAGTGCCAAAGCTGTTAAAGTGATTTATTATCAACATAAAGGGTGTTCAATAATAATAAAACAATGACCAATCCTCACTTTCTGCTAAAAGGCAGCTGCTCATGGCCCATGGCAGGCAGATGGCTGAGCTTGTAAGATTCTTGTAGGACTCTACAGAGTTCAGAACAGCAAAGTCAGATTCTTTGTCCTTTGAAAATAATGAGAGATCTTTGGTATTGCAGAGCTCCAGAATAAAATACCCCAAAAAGAACTGGATTTTCATAGCAACTCACAGCCTTGTCCCAATGCCTGGTCAGAGGTTTCTGAGCTGTGGTGTGTTTGTGGTGCAGAAAGTGCCTTTATCTGGTTGCATCAAGGGAGCTGGGGCTGGTCTCTATGGTTCCATCTCCTGCTGTCTTGCAGAGGTGACAGTGACTCATTTGACCTCGTAGATTTGAACAATATTGAGGGGCTGTGAGCAGCACCTGAGTCATGAACACTGAGCTCACTGAGCCCCGAGGTTTATGAAACTGTGCCCATGTTTGACCTATCAAACCTGTGCTGAACCAGTGACGGTGTTTGACCAACACATCATTAAGAGTTACTCATGGTGAGGGAGGATTTGAGTGAAATTAAATTATTTTCCTGCTGGCTGAAAAGTCCTTGGGAATATTATTTGATTATGGAGCTTCCTGGCTCTCAGTATGGGTTCAAAAGCAGCTTTACTAACTCTTCCTGAAAAATTACTTTTCCAAGTCCTTGTGTGAAGGGGCTCTGCTCCAAAGGGATGTCCTTAACGTGACTTAAAGTCACTTTTGTCCTAAGGAATATTGGGTGGAATATATGGATGAACAGATGGATGTGCCACAGGCATCACCTGGAAGTGTAACACCTCTGAGTAAGGATGGAGTTAAACTTCCATCTCTGTGGTGTAATTACTGAGAGTAATGGGCTGTTTGTAATTATGATGATATTAAACCTGATAAAATTTTTGGGCCAGATTCTTGCCTCGTTTATAGTGGTATGAACCAGGAGACTGAAAGGAGATCTTGGCCCAAGACAGCTCTTCAGATAAACCTCAGGCTAAACAAGATTGAAATCTTCCACACCCATGATACCCCTCCAAACATCTCTTTTATTGTTGGGTTAAAGGCCAGGTATATTTATGGTGCAAACTATATTAAGATTATCACCGTTAATTAACTATGTTCTGAAGCTTTTAATCTCAACCTCTTTGGGAGCACTGAAATAATTTACATACCAAAACAGTAGTGTTGAAAAAGTTTCCATCTGTTTTCCATCTTTTTCCAAGAAATTTTTAAACTCTGGCCGTTTTCCCAGGAGACCATGTCCCCAAGGAAGCGTATCCTGACCAGCACTCCTTTCCAACTTCACTAATTAAGGTGTTTCTATGAGTCATGGGGACTTTCCTCTTCTTTCATTAGATATGAGTGATGCTCTTTGGGGAGAATAAATAAATAAAGAATTCAAAGAGTGTTACTAATGGGCTGGAAGGATGATAGCCTATAAATTCACCTGATTTTAGCTGATACAGGCAGAACCCTGTAGGGTTAGACTTTCAGATGATCTCAATAGATTAATTCCCCAACTTTCTGATGAGCTGTCCTTTTATACATTCAATGTATAAAGCAAATAGATGACATCAGTAAATCTGGTATAGCAACGTGGCTTAGGATGTAAACCATTTTAAACACTGAACAGATTTAAAAGCAAAATGAAAAGGTATTTATGAAAAAAATTATCAGAAGAAAAATCTAAATAAGCAAAACCTTATTTATTTGCAATGCATAATTTCAGCAGTTTTATTTATAACAAAACCTTAGTTCTCTTAGAGATAAAAGCTGTTATACAATGTTTTCTCAGTGACTATCTAGTAATCATTCTTAATTTTATTTACTTAAACACTTGCAGCTTTTCTTAGCACATGCAAAGTGATGAGAAAATCTTGATTGCCAAGTGTAATTTCTCTAAGTTATTGCTCTCATAACACAAGTTCAAAAGAAGAAATGAAAATAGGAAGCTCTCCTATAGCAGGCCTCTCCACTCTTAAACCTTCCTTTCAACTAAAAAAAATAAATTCCCATTTTTGTGCATTTATACACTGTGTACACAACCAGCACTGTCAAAAAAAGTTTGCAATTATATTAGTGGTGTTGAATTTGTGACAAAAGCATGACAAAAATCTGGTCTGTGCCAAGTAGAATGAAGTTTCTAAGAGTTGTGAGTTACAAAGAAAGGGGAAGAAGCTGTGTAGAAATGAGGGTATATTCTTTTGTGGAGAAGGCTGAGGAAGATGACATCACAGCAAGAAGTACCAAAATACAAACAGCTGTAATACAGTTCAGGTCACCACTGGAAAAAAACTGTCTCCAAAGCCCAGCTTTATGCCCAAGGGCACAGGGATATCACAAGAGGAGCTGATATTAGAAAATTTTTGTTATTCTGGTTCTGAAAGCACTTTGCTCTTCAGCCAGAAGAGAGTTGGGCACTCCAAGGTGGGAATTGGTTCTGCTGAGTATAAGAATGGTTTGGTTTTGTTCATTCTGGTGCCACTCAGGTTTACCTCCAGTCTGTGCTGGGCTGGGCCATGATCTGAACTGGTTCCTGGGTTAAAAGGAGCACAGCAGCAGCCAAAGCTGCAGTTAACCCTTTCTCCTCCTTGTGCCTGGAGCTGGGGGCAGGGCTGGAAGCAGCACCTGCCTCCTGCCCTTGGCCAGCAATGGGAGCTGGCCTGGGAAATGGGTGTTTCTCCTTCCTCCACCTGAGCTACGTGACCCAGACATGGACCAGGGCAGCAGCAAGAGGGAAAGGACTCTGTTCCTCTCCTCCCTTTGAACTGACAGCTCACATCATCCTTCTGTTTTCACACAAAAGAGTATTTGGTAATTTTGTATTCTATAACAATGAGGCTGGTATTTCCGTAGTGATGCATATTGTTACAATCTCTCTGCTTTGTTTCCTCGACATATTTTTTTATTAAAAAGTCTTCCCAGCCTTAAATAAGTACAGAATAAGTGTGGTCATTCTGGGAACATGAGAGGCCTGATTATCTGACCATCAAAGGCTATGCTGTAAACAGGATACTAGTAAACAGGAACTGAACCCCATATGGAGAGTTTGTGGTTTTCTTCAGCCTCTGTTTGTTATGTCTTACATCCTGTTAATTATAGAAAAAGAGCTGGAAAGTTGGAAATAATCTTTTCTCTAGATTATTTCCAGCTTCCCTCTGATAGAACAAAATGCAGCATAGTACTGCCTTACCTTGCTTCCTTCAGATGTAAAGCATTAAGACAATTCATTCCAAGGGGATCACTTTTCAAGAGGATTACAAGCAGACTTTTTTTTTCCTTTTAATTACAAAATGAAAATTTAGATCTTAGCATCTTATGGAGGGAATCTTCTCAATTGTTAGAGCAGCATTTCAGTGTATTCTTTGGATTTTGTCTGAGAGCCCTTGATACCTTTCAAATATCATTTGTATGACTGGTATAAATAATATCTCAGTAGGTGGATTCTTAGAATGAAGATTTTGTTGCACAAAACAAATGGCAGAATTTAAAGTCATAATTTCAAGTTATCTGTGCTGTTAGGTGTCTTTCCAGGTTGTCCATGCATGCAGAGGGAATTCTCCAGAGCTGGCTGAAGCAGTGGGCAGACACTCCTGCATTCCCACTGCTTCCCCTTGACCTTTGATTTGCACAAATGATTGCCCATCTTTCCAACATGGTTCAGTCCATGCTTCCAGTGTCAGCAAACAGAGTCATGAGCAAAATCCTGGAAAGTGTTCAAATCTGGAGTTTTGTGTTCTGAGGTACGTTCCCACTCTTCCTTAAGGACCTGCTTTGGAGTTTTGGTGCTTGAAAGAGCCACATCAGAGGAGCAGTGTGAGAGGGTCATGCTTTGTTTAGACTTATTCTTACCAGATCAGGCTTTGTTTTTGCAAAACAGAAAGCCAAAATCTGCTTGGTTCGAGGTCCCATGTTAGCTGTGACGAGCAGAAAGCACCAACCACTCATTACATTTCTTAGACAGCCCCGGACCAGAGGCCACAAATAAATCTCCTGTTATGTTATTTTTCAGCTCTCCACTCTCAGTGCTGTCTCTTTAAGCTGCTCTCTGATGCCAACCATCTGCTCCCAATTGCTGTGTTCCTCTGAGATCTGTAAGGCCAAGTCTGTGCACTCTGCCCCAGCAGCAAATTCAGGCCAAATCCCCCCATCCCCAAAGCTCCCACTGGTTCTCATCCTTGTGGGGAGGAAAGGGAGGAGATCTTCCGCCCACATTTCCCCAGGCTCAAGGTATTGCAGCACCTCCAGTCCTGGGGCTGCCACTGGGACAGGGAAATAATGTCAGGATTATGGGATCACCAGAAAGAATTCAAGAAATGCCAAGAGAATTGGCTGCTTATGAACAATAAGGTTTGGATGCCATAAAAATGCCCTGTTCTGGTGTGACCCCGCTCCCATTAAACTCAAGGAATAAAATTCCTGCCAATTTTACTAGGGGCAGAGTGTGGCTAGTGCTGAGAGCTTTTGAAAATCCCACTGTATAGCTACACCCACTTTATGTATCCATTTTAATGACATGATTAATAAAATACCAATGGAGCTCCAAACAGTTCTGTGTTCATTTTCCAAGGCACTTTGACTCATCTGTAATCATAACCAGACTTCCAATTACACTGGATTTTAATTGTTCTCCTTTAAGGATAATTACTAGTACTCTGAAAAAAATTACTATGAGTAGCTGGTGATGAGTAGGAATAGGCATCCTCGCTTCTCTCAGTCTGCTCTGTCATTTGAGTTACGAGGAATGTAATTGGATATGTGACACCCAGACAGAGAGTGGTTTCCAGGATCTGAGAGGGCTCTGTTTCAGTTAATGTGTTAATTTGGGTTCCATCTTCTCATTTGTTCTGCTTTGATCTATCATTTCATAAAGCCAAAGCACCAGATTATTAAGTGTGTGTGCTTGATTTATGTGCAAGACTCTATTTGCATACACATTAATATTTTTAAAGTTTTGGTCCAAATTTCTGCAAGCCATGGTATGGAGTAATACAAGCTGTAATTCCATACTGCGTGGCAATGACTGGTGGGAATAAAATTATCCTGTGATTTGGCTGTATTCGCACACCAGGAGCTATTTTCCATTTGGAAATTTCGAATATTGCCAATTGAAATATATCTGTGAGCAAGCTGTAAAGAGAGGCATTGCATGAGCTGAAGGGCTCGGGGCAGGAGGCTGAGTCTCATGCTCAGTGTATTGAGATTATCAGGAATATGGCATTGAAACCTCAGCAAGGAGGAGTTACATTTCTGCTTGCCTGGGAATGGCCAACCAGGGACTCTTTGCCCTGACTGGGAGAAGAGTTGGGGCTGAATTGGTGAAGTGTTGCCCAAGAGGTTGGATTTGTGACTGTTCCCAGCACAGGGCTGGCTTTTAGCATGGTTTTATTTCTGCTCTCCTGGTTGAAGTGTCAGTGTCAGCATTCTGCTGCCATTTGCCAGTAAATCCAGATTATACAAATGCAAGGAGGGTGTTGTTGTGAAAAACTGGGTCTTTACACTTTTAGGCCTCTGGGAAGTTAAAGGCTTATTTTTATCTGACACTTAGCCCAGAGAGGTTAACAGAGCTGCTAAAATCCAGAAGTTACTGTACTTCTCTAGTACTTTCTTTTTCAAATTTATGTAGGATACCTTCAGACATAAAGTATAGAATAATGTAAATATAATCATCTCTTCCTTGAAGTTTTATTATAGGAATTACTTGTATTAGATGAATATTGTTTTAATAACACTCTTTTTCTTCAAATTATTCCACAAAATGCATATTATAATTTATTTTATTATTAAAAAAAAGGTTTCCAGTGGGAAATATTGACCTGAGAAATGTGTCGTTTTCCTTGTAAAATATTTGTTCCAGTGACACTTCTATTCATCATGGTAAAATTTTGGAAAATTTCGGGAAAAAAATTGGGATACAAATCCCAGGGAGTACAGTTGAGGGGTGGATGAAGGTCTCTGGTTCAACCTCTGCCCACAGCCTTCAGCTGAGGCTCTGGAATATGGCACTCTGTAAAATAAGGTATTGAGCTATCAGATGAGCTGGAGCTGCCCTGCTCTGGTTGGAAATGTTTGACTTTGTTCTTTGCTAGAATTCAGAACTTTGACTTAGTTTGATTTCTGATTGACCAGTTGGTGTCAGAGATGCTGGTTTGTATTTTTTGCTGAAGTAAATCTGTTCCACCACTGCTGTAGCTTTGCAGAAACAGTGGAGACAATTGTGGAATTTGAAGATCTTTGAATTTCCTAAAGATGATCAATGGCTGCATTTAGCTCCCAATGTCCAAGATATTATTCCATGGAAAGATCATCTTGAATGGTTTGAGTCTCCCACAGAGGGATCTGGTTGTCCTGCTGGTCCATGGCCTGGCCCATCACTGACTGAATTCTGAAGGTCCATGGCTTGCTTGGAGCTGCCAAATATTATCAGATCTGGGTTCAGATCTGAATTTAGATGGTTTTGTAAGTTACCCTTTCACTTTGAAGCCATTGCTTCCCCTCAATTTCATTTCTGCTTCATAAATGTACAACATAATTTTGCCTCCTTTTAGCTTGTCAGGATAATCTAATCCAGACCCTTCTGGTTTAAATTACAGCCTTTTCCAACTCACAGGCTTTCAGAACTGGCTTTCCTTTTAATCCCTTTTTATTTATTTATTTATTTGTGTGTATCTTGTCTCAGCAAATTATGTTGCTTCATGTCATCTTAAACGATGTGGTGTAAAATTAAAAGAAAAGCCACTTTGTAATGTATCAAAATGTTATTTAAAAAACCCCCCAAAATGTTTGTCATTTATTTTGCTCACAAGTAATCCCAAGCGGCCGCGCACTGTGAGGTTTTCTGTGAATGCATTTACAATAGGAGCCAACCACACATTTCACTGAATCAACAGGCTTGTCTCGAGATATTTATGACATGAATGTTCAGACTTCTGTTTAGTCAGCCATCCCCAGGGGAGGCAGCGTTTTTGATAGCGCCTAGAGGAATTAGGCGCATGTTGTCAAAGGGGGCTTTGAAACTCCTGAAAAAATCACTGCGAGCGCGGCTTTGATGGCTGAGTCATTCGGGGTCTCGCAAATGCTGTGCTGAGTAGCGAATTCCCAGCGCTAGGAGAAGGGGAACGCGGCTGGAGCCAGCGCTCCTCGCCACCCCGCACGGACAGAGCGGTGACAAGCGCGCTTTGTGGCACGGACCGAGGGGCTGCATCAGCTGGGGATGTGTCACCTCTAAAAACATCATTGTCTGTCTGTCTGCACAGCTGGCTCGGGGGTGGATGCTGCCCTGCTCTCACCCAGGCTGGGCTGGATGTCCTGAGCTGCCTCTGCTGCTGCAGCTCCGCGTGTTCCTCTGCGAGTTTATCCCCGGGAATTCTTCATTCCGAGCTAGCACCGGGGCAAACAGGAGTTTATTCCCATGTTTGGGGCTTCATGCACCGATCCCCCCGCGGTTTTAGAGCAGCCCCCGAGGCTGGAAGGCAGAGGAGTGCTCGGCATGGCAGGGAGGGCAGCGATGCCAGCCCCGCTCCCAGCTCTGCAGCCAGCTCCTCTCACCGCAGCCCCTCGGGTGCCATCCCAACTATTTTTCCAGCTAGAGCCAGACCACTTCATCATGTCCTTGGTATGAAAAAACTTGCGAAGGGGGCAACCTTTGATCCCTAAAAGCTTTCAGAAGTGTTAATTCCCTGTCTGGAATATTGTCACGGAGCGGCTGAATTCCAGCGCAGGCGGCACTGGGGGGTGAGCGCAGAGCTGGCCCATGTGGAGAAGGACATTTCTTGCTAGGCTTTGTGCTCAGGCTTTTATGATGCTTTTAATATGAGAGACTCTTATCATGGTTCATTTACTTCCATGCTTGTGGTTTTGCCACTTGGGAGCAATTTTAGGATTCTCTGATTCGTGCTAAGGGAGGAGCTGACGTTTAGATGGTGAATTATGTGGCTATTTTTTGGTGGACTTTTGCTGGTATTGAGCTAGAAGACATTAAGGCACTTTGCCCCAGTTAAGATGGCATTTATTTTGTGTGTGGCCACACTTTATTTTGTTACCTACACTCCTGGACTCTTTGTAAAAGAGATATTGATAGAAGCTTGAACACAAGCTGTTGATGATTTGCCTTTGCCATAATAAAGGCAGACTCTTAATTAAGATCCACTATGGGGATTTTTCAGTGCATTTTTTAATTTATTCTTTGCTTTGACTTTCCAGAACATCTATGCTCTGATCAGTTCATTTTGTTTCTGGTTCTGTCCCACCAGTATTGATGTCACTTGGAGATCTGATTGCCAACATCATAAAAACAGTGCTATGAAAAGCCACAAAACATTGCACAAGACCCAGAAGGACTGAAAGTTGGAGGATTTCTTTCAGGGGATATATTGTTTTCACTGGTGAGTGGGTGGAGCCATTTTAATTTTCCTGATTACTGTCTAGAACAGCTCAAGTTGCTGTGACTGGAATTTTGATTCTATGGATCACCAGGCTGAAATAATTTGACAGCAGTAGAGTTTTTCTCCGAGGCCCTTGCTGTAAATTATATGTGTTTCATCCTCCATTATTAATTAAAAGCAGGGTTTTTTCCATTTAAACAATGTAATTTCTTGAGGTGGGAAGAGGGTTTCTTTTGGCTGACGGTTGTTCATGAAATTGGGAGTAGAAATGGTTTGCATCTTCTGAAGTTGAATGTACATCTGGCAAAACTTTTATTATAAAATCTGAAATTGGGCAAAACTCTGGAGCCCTGAGGCTCAGATGAAGTCCAGAGTGATGGTCAGAAGAGTCCTAAAAGGAGCCAAAGGCAGGAATTTTGAGGAGGGAAAAAAAAAAGTTGAATATTTTTTCTCCTCTCAAGCTTTCAAGGGAATGAAAAATTGCACCCAAAGTGGAATTTTAAATTCAGCCTCAAATGTAGAGACCTACTGGACACATGGTCATAAACCATTACTCAGGCAGCAGAATGATGGGGGTTGAGCAGGAGAGATTATCCCCAAATAAATTGTCCATTCTGAGCATTCACTACTCACTGTGTCCCACACTGATAATATTCTTCCCCCAAATTTATGTGGTCCAGGGAGAGAGGAAAAGTGGGGGAATGTGCTGCTTGTTTTTGATTTTGTAATCTCTAGAGCTGAAGAGTTTATTTATTTTCCAAGAAATTCAACCTCACCCTTACTATGTCACAGAATCATTGAAGTCCTGTTCCTTGAAGTAGCTCTGAAATAATGAAAATCACAGGAAATTTCTCTCTCTCATTTGATTTTTCTTTTTAACCACTACAGGGGAAGACTGTTGCAAAGCTCCACCAGGATCCACTAAGGCTGGGACAATGTGAGTTTCCTACCTGAGCTGGGAAGCTGCAGCCCCCAGGGTGTGATGGACATTCCTGTCTGCTCCAGGATCCAGGAGAATCTCTGGGAATGTGCACCAGGTACAGCATGGGATGCTCCCAGTCCTTTTCTGTCAGGCTGCCTTTGCTTCATGGGCTGTGTGAGATTAGAGGGCACAGGAGGCTGATCTGGCTTTGGTTTCTGATTCAAGTAAATAAATAAATCAAAGGATAAAGTGACCACAGCAAAACATGTTACAAAAATCCAGAGTTATTTAAATAATGAGAAGCATGGATAACCAGTTTAAGATTGAGGAGAGAAGCAGAAGGCAGTGCAGTGGTGTCCCTTGGATGATAAAGACCATCTTAATACTTTCTAATTATACTTATTAGTGCACTTTCTAAATGACAAAATTGAATCACTCTTTGCTGCCTGACACCTTGCTAACAAAGCAGAGGCATTTGATTTCCACCAAAGGAACTCAGAAGTACTAAGACAATTTCCTAATACAGGATTTTTAAGAGGATTTCTTATAAACAAATCACTGTTTAAAAGTGACAAACTGGACTCCTGCCCTGGAGTTCTATGGGGCAGCAGCAGCAGGGACAGAGGGCTCTTGGAAGGGGAAAAGTGGGAAGTGGACCTTCAGCTCATCCAGGCTCTCCCATTTTTCACCAGCCTTGTCTTTCCCTGTCTTAGCTTCACTCAGATATTTGTACCAGATGAGCTTCAAATGAGCAAAGCAGAAAGTTTGTGTTTAATACAGAACAGTTCTACCAGGTATCAGCCTCCTGCTTACCCTAAAATGTCAGTTGCAGAATATATACAAATATATTGTATATATTCTGTCAGTTGCAGAATATATACAAATAACATACTCTCATGGGGTTTAGGAGGATGAAATCCAGATGGAAGGGTTTTTTCTCCACACAAAACACAGGCCAAACCTTAATGTGCTGCAGACTGGCACGGCCACCCGAGGACAGTGCCAGTTAGCTGTGGCAGAGCCCAGACACATTTTCCTACACATTTTCCTGCTCAGGTTTCCCTCCTGCTGCCTGAGCTGCATCCACAGCACAGCATCTCTCTCACAGTTACCTGCCAGGGCTGCAGAGCTCACAGGGATGGTGCTTTCCATTCAGTGTGATGCTGGGGATGTGAGCTGGGGCAGCAGCATGAACACAACTTGTGTTTATCCCCTGGGCTGTGCAGCCAGCAGCTGCTCCTATTAGCACAATTTGCATATGGTCTTGGCAAGGCTTGGAGTGAATCGACTGTTCTTCATGGGTGGGGACAGAAAATTTGTCTCCTTTGGACTTGTAACATTAAACCTGTGTTTGAGGATGCAAGAAAAAGATTGATTGAAAAATGATGGTCTTTTAAAATGAGGGTTTTTTAAGTAATTAAAGCCAGACAATAAACAATGAAATAAGAGGAGCAAGGAGTACCTGTGTATATTCACAGTCATTTAAATACAAACTTCTTCTATTTTTGAATGCTGATCTCTGCCTCTCCCCATCCTTCTAATGTGCCCTGGCAACAGGGCAGTGCAGGCCTGGAGAACTAACAAATCTAGCAATTAGTGTCAGTCTTATTAATTCATGTCATACAACCTGAATAGATTATTGCTTTGCCATATAAGATATTTCTGTGCAGGTGTGTGTTGGTCAAAGCTGGGAGGTACAGCTCAGATAAATGCATGGTGAGTATTGAGTCAGACACTTTTGAGTCAGTCCTAAAAGATCTTTTATATTCTTGGATGTCTCTTCCAAGAAAGCAACAAAAGGGTATCAAAATTAAGTGAGCAGGTGGCAGATTAAGAGTAAGGAGAGTGAGATTCTTCTTAACCTGTTCTGTATTTAATCTGTAGAACTCCTGTTAGGGGACACTCTGAACACTGGAACTTGAGGTGGGTTCAAAATTCAGCAGATTAAAATCTCCCAACAGCATTCCCAGGCTCCCCACCAGGCAGGGCGGTTGTCACTGCCCACTGCCAGGGACTGCTCCACAGACCTTCAGCTGGGATCCCTACATCCATTCCTGATGCTCTGAGGGAGCCTAACAGGTATTTCACAAGGCAGCTTCTAGACCTGACTAATACATCACTTTAAATTTTTTGGATGAAAGGGGCTGCTAAGTCCAGCCCAAAACTCACTTTGCACGATGTACAAACCATAACTGAGCTGGCAAAACTCATTAAATGCACCTTTATCAAAGGGGATAATCTGCAAAAATGCTGCAACACCAAATGCTGGCAAGTCACCAGCCCATCCTCATCCCATTTCAGTCACAGAGCAGTGACCTGGTGATGAGCTCCTGCTTGTTCAGCATCAGGCCCTCCTGGGATGATGCATGAGGAAATTCCCCACTGCCTACCTGAGGTTTTATCCCAAGGACTTTGTGCTGGACAGGAGGGATGGGGCACTGCCCCCACAGTGGCTCTGCTGCTGTCAGGGCAAAGGCTCCAGCAGAGATCCAGCAAGCACAAAACACACGTGGGCAGCACCTTCAAAAGCTGCTTTAAAAATTCTGTTTAGATTTCACAATTAGGACAGATGTCAGTCTTTAGAGGATTAGAGCCTGGTCCTTCTCCTGCAGCTGATCTCCACTTGAAGGACATAAGGTTTGTTTGTCTGGTTTTGTTGTTGCAAGCAGACATCATTAAGGTCTGGATCATCAATGTTTTGTTGTGGGGGGGCCAGGAGATTGAAGGGGCTTTTGGCAGGCTGATGGCATTTTGGAAAGATTTTGTGAGAATCCAGATTTTTTGCTGTCATATGGAATAGAGAAAAACTAGGTAGATATCCCAGATTTTCTTTCAGTAAAATAATTTTTAAGTAAAGAGCCCAGTGTTTTGGCAAAATGGTCTGCATCATCTTATTGTTGAGCTCATAGGGAAATGTAACAAACAGCATTTTCAAGTGGTTTTGTATTCCAGAGAGACTATTTCACAAGTGTTTTCTGAGCACTTATGGAACCCTTTATATTTTCAGAACTCCTGAAAACAACAAGCTTGCTAAAAAAAATAATACAGGCACTATTTTTAGTGCTGCAATGCCTAAAATAATAGCACATTGACAGGAACTCCATCAGTTGCAACAGGAAGCCACAGTGCTTGGTGGTTTATGGTTCCCCTCCAGTTCCCAGCTGGCTGAGCTCAGACAGAGGATCCTGGGTAGGTCCAGCAATCCTTCCCCACTGCTGGAATGCAGCCACCTCTGTGATAAAACCTGCTCTCTTTGACCACCACCAGATCTTCAGCATTCTGGTGTGAAAAAAGCTGAGCTTGGAAAAAGAGTGTTTTCAGCTGGAATGCTTTGCCTGTTTTACTCATTTTTTACCCTCTCTTTGAGTTTCCAGTGAAATCTCTCACTGTTCTTTCTCCCATTCCTGAATTATTTTCCCAGCGTTTTGTGGCAGGGAGCAGAGGCTGTCTCCAAAAGAGATATAAAGATATCTGCACAGGGAGTAGGACTGACACACCATTCCCTTGCCATGGCTCCCTGAGCTGCCATCCGAGCTGCCTCTGGGCAGCAAATCCATTCTCACTGTAACCCTGGTGTTTCTCCCAAAATGTAACATGAATCCAGGAGCAGCTTTGTTGAGCTATAATCTGGGTCAACAGTGTCTGGTAGGTTGAAAGGTCATGCTGAAACCCCATCTGTTTTAGCTCTCCGTTGGAACCATGAAAGGACTTTAAACTTGAGATGTTCTGTAGCATTCCTAAATTATCAGTAATGTGTAGTGACACCAAGAACTGTGGTCTAGAAATGCCATGTTTCTCTCTTTTTTTTTCTTTTCTTTTTTGATCTAACTGGGTGAAGCATCAGATTTAGGAAGTAAATTCAAATCAGCTGGACATAGGTCAGTGGCTGTGTGTGGAAAGGACTGTATGGTAGGTGCCTCTGGCCCATAAAAAGCCTGTCCTACTGAGATCTGGCTCCAGGGCTTATTAAACACCAGCCATTTTTGACTAGTAAAAGACCAAACAAAATGTTCTTTTTCTCCTTTGATGATTAAAATCAGCCTGAAGTGAGTGGCATCATTTATATAAACACTTGCTTTTATGCAAGTGCTGTCCTAAGAGATTAGTGTTGCATGCTTCCTTTCAGGTGAAAGCAAACATAACCTACAGACTGGGGCACAGCTTCACTAGGCCAGGTTGCTCAAAGCCCTGTCCAACCTGACCTTGGAAACTTCCAGAGATGGGACAGCCAAATTTCCCTGGGCAGCTCTTTTTTGGGATGTCTCCTTGGTGCAGGGCACTCTCTGTGCCCAGCACTCCCTGGCAGCGAGAGTTTAAAGCTGGGCTATAAACCACACTGGTTCCTATTATTTATGGCTAACTCAGAGATGGTGACACCCTTGGTGACCTCCTCCTGTCTCCTTTAACCTCCCAGCTCTGTCTGCTGCCTCCCCATCCTCAGGTGACACAAAGGTGACAATCAAAGCCCTCGCTCTGGAGCAGGGCACGGTGATGGAGCGGAGTCACGCTAATGACACAGGGACGAGTCTGCAACTGATTATGGGGTTTTTTTCTCCATTAATTGTCAGAAGCAAAGAGATGTTTGATGTTTAATGTCGTCTTCTTCTTGTTAAATGCATTCCCTTTGCCACACATCCTCAGGCATTGGGAATAGGCAGAGCTGGATGAGGCAAAGCTGCAGAGTTTTTGGTGTGTTCATATAAAATCCATCTCCAGCGTCCCTCTGTAACTCACAGGTCTGTAGGGGACCTGTGGCTGAAGTTTGTTGATAAAATAACACTGACATCTTACTTGGAGGCACTGAATGAATCCTAAAGCAGAGTTCAGGGTGGAGGTTTGGATGCTGTGTGTGTTCTCTGGGCTGGGAGAGGGAGGTTGTGCCTCTTCTGATTGGGAACGTGTCCTCACAGATCTGTCTTTGGACACAGGAAGACAATTCCTCTGTCTGAAAATCTTCCTTGGAGCTGATGTTTCCTCATGTGGTCTGAGCCCAGGAACAGCCCTTTGGCTGTCAGGAGTTTAAGCAGGGAAAATAAACAAAAAAGAGGAAACAGCAGTGGCAAGGAGATTAGTGAGAATTTTAAAAGGGAGAGGAGTCAAGATGTGCCCTGTGTGACCGAATGGCAGAGACATCATTTAAAGTGGACCTGAAGGACAGTCAGTCTGTGAAATTTTCTGGTTTTGGACTTAGTTAATTTCATTTTAAAAAATTGTGAAAACATCAGCAGTTTGTACACTTTTTGCATCTTACAAAATGATAAATTCCTCCAGTGTTTTAAAAACTCAGAGGCTTTACAAAATGCAGGAGACTGGCTGTTCATTTTGGAGACAGAAGGATGAAGCTCAGCATCCTGGGGTACCTCAGTGCTGCTGAGCATTGCAGGAGAATCCTTCTTTTTTTCCAAAACTGCACATCTCCAGGCCAGTCCTGCGGGGGAAATCCTGAGCCCAGCCAGGTCAGTAGCAAATCTGTGCTTGTTCCTCCAGGGCTTGGTTCCAGCCTTGGTGTCTTCCACAAGGCTGCTCAGTGCTGTTGGGACTCAAAGTTAAGCATAAATTGAAAGATTTAAACCAAATGTAATTCAACAAATTACTGGCAGAGCTCTGATTAAGACTTTAGGTATTCGTGGCTCCCAGCTCTCTGCTGTGTCCACAGGTGGAATTGAACTGATTACGAAAAACATTTGTAAGGTTCATTGTTTTAGAAGCAGTATTTTGAACTTTTAGGAAGATCTAATGTAGATCAGGAAACAATAAATAATTTTATGAAAGGGTAAGTACAGGTTGGGCTCCTGTAACATGGAAATTGCCAGAGACAAAAGGTAGATAATTCTGCACTAGGCTGTATTTTAAGGTACCAATTATTTAAGACAAATCTCCTAATTTGTTCTGATTTGGAAACAACAGAGATGTGGTATTTCACTCAAAAAACCTAATAAAAATATATTTGAGGTATTATACATGCTTTTCCAGGTTTTTATAGAGAATCTCATGTTATGCTAATGACAGTTTACATTCTGCTTAACCACTTTATTGCAGCTAGAGGGGAGGTTTCTATATGTAGGTTAATACATGCATACATACATACATATATATATATATATATATATAAAGTGAATTTTATATATATAAAGTGAATAATTTGGCAGGTTTTGATGTGCTGAGTGAATGGATGCACTGAATGGGATGGGGAGCAGGACTGATCCAGAGGAAAAGCCAGCCCTGCACATGAATCTGTCTCTCTGATGTTTTTGGTGCAGTCAATAATTTCTCTTGGATGGGGAGCAGAGGTTGAGTCAATAATGATTTGTTCAGACCAGATGCACCAGGCAGGGGTGCCCTGTGCACCATCCATGGCAGAGCCCCTGAGCTCTGTGTTTTTCAGGCCCACAAGTGCTCAGATCCCTGACTGTTAGAGGTG
Organism: Toxostoma redivivum; assembly: GCA_013397375.1. Classification (NCBI taxonomy): domain Eukaryota; kingdom Metazoa; phylum Chordata; class Aves; order Passeriformes; family Mimidae; genus Toxostoma; species Toxostoma redivivum. The sequence continues at coordinate 2,724,762 of VXBI01006779.1, read as the reverse complement.
AGGGTTTAAGCATCACACAGCTTGTGGTTGGGTTTGTCTCTCCCTCATGCCCAGGGAAAAGATCACACTAATGTGGATTTTCATTTTGCCCTTTTTTCTCTTCTAAATTAACAGAATGTTTAAATGTGTTGTCAGGTTTGATTCCAGTTGCCATGAAGGTTGAAGTAATTTCTTATCTTATCCTGTCTTTACCTTATTGCACATGCAGCCTCCTATGGATGTGTCAGATCCAGCACCCAAAATCATGAGTGACTTTTGTTAAAACTGTGCAGCATGAACAACCTGTGCCTCATTCAAGCAACCTCCCTCTGCTTTCCTAAAATCTCTCCCTGTCCTTCAAGGAAATGCCAGACAGCAGCAGCAAAAAGCAGGGAAGGATTTCACATTAAAAGAACACCACTGCAAGATGTGTGCAGACCAATGCCCCCCAGAATGCTGGATGAATTTATCTGTTCTTCTTTCAGGTTTATCAGACCATCACTTCCTGGATCCCAGGGTTGTAAGGACAAGTTCAACTTCCATCATCTTCCTCAGTGTCCTTAGCTGGAATTTAACTTCCAGTTGGATGATCGTGTAAGTAGACATAAAACTGTGCAAGGCACGTCTATGAATTTCTGTGGGCATTATACGATATATAAAGAAATTTTGCTTCAGTTTTATAGTATTTTATTCGTCTTACAAGCAGCAATTTAAATGCATGGCAAAAAGAGGGAGAAAGAAGGGCTTTTCAGATAAAACCAAGGTAAATATATTTATTTTCTCACTGGAAGCAGAAATTTGGTATTTCTGTTCTTGCTGAAATTTGTTAGCTCTCTGAGACAAGATTTTTCATGCAGAATCTTCCATAAGAAAAGAAATGGCCAAAATGTAAGCCCAACATCAGGAATGCTAGCCCACAGCTGGAGGTGCCAATGTGTTCTTTTCTGCTCCAAAATTCAGGTTAAGAGAGAAAGCTGCATTCAGCTCCACCCCTGCTGTTCTCTTTTGGAAAGAAATTAATGAGCAAACAAAATGCTAGACCTCAGAAACCACCTCTACCATCAGATTATTTCTATCTTTCCCAGCAGTCTCAATAGCTCCTGTTGGAACTGTTCCACCAAACCACTTCGTAAAATGAATCAGGGGGAGATGGTAAAAGGGATTTCAGCATCACCCCAGCACTCTGAGGCTGGATCTGCCCCTGCCTTGTGCCTGCTCTAAGCACTGACCTCCAGGACAGGGAATCACCTCCCTGGGTGGGGGACACCCATCTTGGCAAGACTTCTTTAGTTTGAAATTTCAGAAATGGCATTTTTAGTGAAAAAAAAAAAAAAAAGGGATTGCCTAGTTCTGGTTCTTAGCACACCAAATCAGCTGCCAGGTTTGGTGTTGGGGTTGAAGAACAGTCCTGACCACACCTGCAAGGCAGACACTGGAGGTCTCCCAGCACCACCAGTGACAGATGCTGAGGCTGAGACATTCTGCCCACTTTTTCTGCTCTCAGGATGTGGTTCTGGGCTGGATTTTCTGTCTTTGCCCTTCACACTGGTCCAGCTGTGGAAGCTCCCAGTCTGGCTGTGCTGCCACACTCGTGCCATCACTTTGGCTCCTGCAGCTGTCAGGGAGGCTGATGAGGTTTGCTGGGCTCTGTTATTTCTGTTATCTCTCAGCCTGGGCAGGAGCACTGCAGGCTACACACTGAGGGGCTTCCAAATTTAAGCCTCAAATCAAACACAGCAAATTAAGCCATGGCATATGCAACACATCATTTCAGTATTTATGTTTGCAGCCTCCAGCTCTGGTATCAGAAAGCCTTGGAGACAAGTGCAATAAATAGCCAGTTCACTGAGGAGTTGGCAAGATTTATTATGTTTATAATTCTGCACAAATAGTGTTGACAGAGTTCTTTTGATACAGAGATAGTTTGTGTGCTCACATCACCGAGGAGAGCTGCACTTGGGAGGGTTTGCCCCCAGCTGAGTCTGGATCTTTAGGTGCCTCTAACTCCTTGTGTGCTGTTTTAAACTCTGCCATGTGAAGGGGTTTTATATAAATCACTCTACAGTGATTTTGTGCTGCCCATCCGAGATGGCAAACCCAGCCTTACCTCTTTGCCTGGTGTTGTATCACTACAATCAAGTGATAATCACTGCTGGCATTCAGAATCCTAAATGTGCCCAGTGTGCTGCAGTAATTAAAACACAAGGAAAGCATCCCATGGAATTTCCAATCTGAGGCTTTGGTACAAGAGCCATGGAATCAATGGGAATTTTTTCCTTAATTTCAATGGGAGCTGGATCTTGCCCAAATCACACAAAGCAGCCTCCCACGCTCCAGAACAAATCCAGAGGCATATGGTTACTGTCAGGGGAGCAGGTGGATGTTCATATGGTTTGTAAAGGAGCTGGAGACAGCTCCTTGCATTTTGATAGCAAAGTTATTCCAGGCAACTGGAATAGTGCAAAAAAGGGAGAAGTGCAGCAAAGGCAGCAGCAGCAGGCAGGGATAACACTGGGATAGGAGGGAGAGGGGAAGCCTGACACAAAGTTATGCACAGCTTTGGAAATGAGGAGGGAAATCTCCACTAAATATGTGCAAGATTTGGAGGTAAAACAGCATATTTGAGAGCTTTGTGGTGCTATTTTGTCAGGGATGGAGGTGTTTGTGGGGAATGGAGAGACCAGGATGGCCCACAGGTTGTTATGCAGTAGATCAGAGATCTGCTAGATCTCAAAGAGATCTATCCAAAGACTATCACAAAATATTCTGTGTAGCAAACTCCAGTGCATAACTTCATAATGGGAGCCATTGTATTTTTGCCATTTGCAGAACGAAGGCAGTAAAATACAATTTCAAAAATGAAGAGTCCTGTATGAGAGAATTTTGTGACTGGAACTCCTTGTTTATAGATGCTCAGCAGTTAAGCTTCTGTGATGGTAAAACTGAAATATTAATAATTTGGGAATGCTAAATCAGCACCATAGCAGTTCCTCATCTAAAGGATGTGCTTGGGAAGATATCAAGAGACATAACCAAGCCTTGTTGCTATTGTTTTATTAACTCAGAAGAAGCTTGAAGAGTCCTCTGAAGTATTTATCTGATAAAATTACCAACCCCAAGGAATGATTTGTGTGTGAGCAAGGCTGTGTTTCTCCCAGAGAAGGTGCTAACCAGTCATTCTTGTTAAAAAACTCAAAGAGAAAACCCAGCAAAGAATCCTTTCACAGTGATGCTGAGATGGCTCCGAGGTCACTATGAGGATACTCTTCAGTGCTTCAAGAAAAGTTTGAGATGCTTGTCTTTGAAACTAAATTTCCATTTCATTCTGAAACGTAAACCTTTGAGGGAAGCGTAAAAGCGGATCATCCACGGGACTTGTCACCGGCAGGGAATCCTTGTGATTCCTGTGCCCAGCACAGCGGGCAGGGTCCGTGTCACCGGCAATTGCCGAGGCGCCTCTGCTCCAGGAGCCCCGCTGCCCTCCCGAAATAACAATAATTAACTGTTCAGGGCTTGCAGCGGCACATGGGGAACGCGATCCGCATTCCCAGCCCCATANCGTTCCCAGCCCCGTTCCCAGCTCCATTCCCCATTCCCATCCCTATTCCCTGTCCCGTTCCCAGCCCCGTTCCCAGCTCCATTCCCCATTCCCATCCCTATTCCCTGTCCCGCTCCCGGCTCCCGGCGCGGCTCCAGCGCCGCCTCCCGGCATCCTGCGGCACTCCCTGCCCGCTCACGGCAAACCTCGGGAAAAACGCAGGTGTTTGGGACTTTCTTACGCCCAGCGAGCGCAGATGGCTCTGCGGAGGGGACAGGTGGCTGAGGACAATCCTTTCCGAGTGCCCACAGCCCAGCGGTGCCCCCCGAAGCCACCTCTGCCCCTCCACCAGCAGTGACACCATCGGAAAGCGAGATCGGCGTCTGGAGCATCTTGCACAATACAAAAAAATATAAAAAATATTTACCCAGGAAGGGCTTTTCAGTGAGGGGAAAGGTTTGTGGGTTCCCACTGGAAGGTGGGTGAGGACAAAGGCACAGCTCAGGAGTGGCTCGGGGATCCTCTCAATGGTAGGAGGGAAGAGGGCTGAGAGCATATTCTCAACAGAAAAATCATAGATAGAGAGATAGATAGATAGATAGATAGATAGATAGATAGATAGATAGATAGATAGATAGATAGATGTGTAAATAGAAATATACTGTGTCTGGAATGGCAAGCAGCCTAAAGGAGAGGACCTATGGACCAGACTGGTCCTGGTGCCCTGGGTGATGTTGATGCTCTGTTTGATGGCAAGCTAAAAGAAATCCAGCACCCATATAAAATGTGATTAAATATGTATTTTTAAGTTAAAGCAGGACCATTTATGGTGAGTCTGGGTAAGTTTTTGGTTCTGTAATTGTTTCTGGCTATCCTCTGCCAATGCAGGAGCATTTCCATGGGGCACAGCTGGCACATGGAGTTCCTGTCCAGTTTAGGAGCACAGTCACAGCTTCCACTCCAGTGCTGTGTGCAGTACAGAAATGTCACAGAACTTAGCTCGGGCTGACAAAGTGGAGTAGTTGGGAAATGTTCTTATAAGGAAGGTACCAAACACCCTTGGCTGGTGCAGGTTCCCTCCCTGGCAGTCTGGGAATTGCTTTGCCTGCAGAAAGCAATGAGCCCAGGCTCAAGCCCTGTGCAGAGGGTTGCAAAGGCCATTGCCAGTGTCTGCACCTGCTGTGTTCATGGGGTTTTGCCTTCCAGGAGCAGGGCTGGCCCTGCACAGCTGGTTCACACTCAGCCACAGAGCGCTGAGCTCTGTACCCCACAGCCCTCATCTCCTCGAGTGGCCTCAGCCCACGCCACACAGAGTTAGGGGTAACTTTATATTTTTGGGTGACTTACAGAGACCTGCTGCTGCAAACAGCCCTGAGGAGCTCAGTGAGCACCTGCGACAGAAATGCAGAATTTTATTTTTTCACAGCCTTTCCGAGAGCAGCGTGCCTGGGCTGAGGGGATGGAGGAGTCCGGAGCCAGGCAGAGCCGCAGGGACCGGAGAGGTGCCTTGGTTTGGTGTTTCTGAGCCCTGCACTCTCCATTTCTCACCCTTCCTCTTAACACCTATTCCTGCCACCTTGTTTCCCCCTAGAGCTCTTGGCTTTCGGGCTGGAAAAGAGGAACCGAGCATCCCCCCTCGGTGCCGGTCCCTTTCGGAGCCGCTTTCCCCTGTCCGTGTCACCGGCTCTGAGGACGGGATTTTCCATCCCGGGGATGCTGCGGTTCCGCTGCTCGGCCGCCAGAGAGCGGGCGGGGATTTCCATCACTGCCAGGACCATCCCGGTGCCCCCGGCACATCCCAGGACATCCCTATAGCTCCGGGACCCCCGGAATCCTCCTCGGTACCGCCGGGACAGCCCAGAACCCCGTCCCCAGGACAGCCCGGTACCTCCCGGCACCTCCCGATAGCATCGGGACCCCTCCGGGTCATCGGCGCTGCCGGGATCGCTCCGGGACCGTTCTTTCCACAGCACACCTAATGCTCTCTTCCTCTTGCTCTTCTTTTAAAATTATTGCTTTTACCCAATATAAAATTCTCATCCGTTCCAGGGGACCTCACTCCTGTCCATGGGCAACAAATTCTTCTGGCTTCAATTATTAATTAATATATATAATTTTAAAGCTATTTAAATTCAACTAAAATTATGGATCTTCAGCTCCTGCAGCCTCACTCTGTGAGCAATGTGAAATTATTCCATTCCAGTCACATCTCCAGGAGATAGGAACACTTTGGCTCAATTCAATTTGTTGAGACAATCAGTAAAAACATACTTAGCCTAATGGGTGAAATTATTTTACCTCAGCTTAACAACTTCTGGTATTACCCAGTGAGTGGCAGAAAGAGCAACTTCTTCCTCCTTTCTCCCACAAAGATTCCTCAGTGAAGAGTGGGATTCTGATGTCTCAAATTTTCTCTGTATCTAATTTAGGTCTAGCTCTAGCAATCAGAATAAGCAATTTTGGTTTGGAAAAGTTCAGCAGAGATAAAAATTTGTACTGTGGGGAAGAAATCTAGATCACAACAATAAAGGGTCTGAACACTTCTTCCTGCTTGATTTGTGAAACAGAAGGTGATGTAAGGAGGAACAGGAGTGGGAGCTTTGTGAGGTTCTCACTCAGCCCTCTGGGACACTGCTCACAGCCACTCCATTGGGAACAACAAATAACAGCATCCCTTGATTCTCCTCCAAGAGTTTGGACTGATTGCAGCAGGATTACACGTTGTCCTAGGGTTACAAACATCCCCACAGAAAAACAGGATTATGTGGTCCTCTCAGTTTAAACCATGGGGAAGGACCGGCCCATGAGATGAAAGAGACTTTTATTCCTGGAAATCAGGATTTCCTGAGGCCAGGGCTTAGCAGAGCTCTTGCAGTGACGCTGGTGTAAGCTGTCCCCAGCCTGCCCCCCTGGCACTGGGCTGTGCTGGCCACATTCCACAGCCTGTTCCCAGCCACAATGGATACCCATGAGTCCTTCCCTGGTGTGCAGGGCTGGGCTTTGCACCAGATCCCAGCTGGTGCCACTGGACAGGGCTGTGGATGAGCTGAGTGAGGCTGTGTCTGTTGGCACCTGTATGGATGCAAGGCTGAACCCTTCAGAGAAACTGAAGCCACACTTAAAAATTAATGATTTTTCTCTTCTCAGGTCAAGTGTAATGCCTTGCCCATCTCCATGCAAAGTGAGGAAACATCGTGTGATGGATAAATCACAAAAGCAGCACTGAGCATCTTTTCCTGTTTCCTCTCTGTCCTGTAACATTGACCAAGTGTTTTAATTAATGCACATTCTCAGGGGATATAAATGAGCACAGCTCAGCTGCCTCTTGGGTAAGGCATTTATTTCCTGGGAATCTGGTACTGTGTCTTAGGTCCTTGTTTTTAGCATGGGGATATAATTACTTTTTGTGGAAGGATATTGAAATGTGCTGGTTTTGTTATTAATTTAAGATTATCCAGTTCATGATATTATAAAATTTGCAGATTCTGCCTTAAAGGTTTTAATCTCAGGTTTGTGTATTGCTTTGATACATTAAGATAAATATTGTAACAAAACACCCATTTACTCTCTCAGAAGCACTTTCCTAATGACTGTGGAGAGCTCTGTGTTGTGTGTTAAAATTTTAAATTCTGTGTTAAGGACTTGATCATAACAAAAGTAGGGATTTTTCAATTGTAACTTAGATTCTTTTTATTGCAAAGTACCAATTAGATTCAGCATATCAAAAATAGCATGGGCAAAAACACTTGGGCTACTTAAAAAATGCCACGAGAGATTAGCAAAGTATACCTAGACACAAACCATATGCAGACAAGAAAGAACCAGGACAAATCAAAACAGTTTTAGCAGGTAAGCAGCCACACAGCAGCCTGTGTCAGATATCAAAGAGGCACAGACTGTAAAACAGCATCCTGCAGCTGGCAGTGGGTAAAAAGTCTCCCAATAAAACTGGATCATCCCTCTTTGGTTTCACAAGCTGTCCTGGGCACTGGTTGCAAAATTGAGTTGTAAGCATCAAAAGGAGACTGGAGTAATCCTAAAGCACATCTGTGAGTGTCCCTGGGCTCCAGGAGCTGAGAGGGCTGGGCAGAGGAGGGAGTCCTGCTCTCCTGGGAAGTCTCTCTGTGCTTCCCACCCAGAGCTCATATACAAAAATTAAACCTATTGCTAACTGATTAACACATGAAGTGAAAAAAAGCCCCTATAAACCCCATTATTGTTTAAGTACACACAGTAGTGATATAATAGGAGAGAAAAATGCTCTTTCTTTTTTATGTATTTATCTAGCTTTCAACTATTTTAGTTTGTTTTCAAATGTTAATTCCTGTTGTAGGTGAGCAGTAACATCAGGAGACAATTCCATGCAGGCAGGAAGAATATGCAGTGTATTTTCTAAGGAGATATCCCTTGTTTGGTGGTTTCCCAAACTGGAATGGAGGCCTTGACTTCTTGTGTGCAGGATGGTCCCTATTTAGGGAAGGCAAGTTTTTTGTTACTCTGTGAAATTCAGTGCTGGTCACAGAATTATTTTTTAAGGTTAAATTTATTCCTCTGCCTCCCAATACCTGTGGGAATCTATTGGTGCCTGAGGTCAGCATTTCAGTGTTTAGGAAAGGCACAGCAGGGAAAATGTCAGGTTTCAAGGTACCTGGAATAACTCTGCTGACCCTGGTGGAAAGACCAGGGCCAAAAGGTGGAAGGACCTGATGTACCTCAGGCTACTCTGACAGAGATCACAGCCTGGATAAATTAAGGTCAGCACAGCTGGAAATTCTGCAAAAAGTTGAGCAGCTTGGGCAGATATTGCTCCAGCTCTGAGACAGGAGCAGGTCCCCAGTGCCTGGGGAGATCTGGGACAGCCAGGACTACTCAGCTTCCCAAGGAATATCCAAACCCAGCACCTCCCTGGAGACAAGAAGAGCTCTTTAAATGCAATTAGGACTTGGGTTACAGGTTGGCTTTGCTGTGTAATTATCAGCATTACCTCAGCATTATCAGCCCAGGATTGCAGTGCTGATCCCAGGATAATCCTTCCCCGTGTGACAGCAAAGGCTGCTGCTCCTCCCAGGCTCAGCCATCCCCTCCCACCCCACTGGTGTTTGCAGTGGCTGCTGTTTGCTGAATTATCTGCTTTGGTGTGAGGATGGGCAAAAGAGGAACCTCTTAGCTCAGCCCCAAATCAGGGTAGAAGAATACTAGCAAAAATTAGCCAAAAATATCTGTCTTTCCTGCCAATCCCTCTCAGTGATTTCTTTCTTATTCCTTCTTTTTTTCTCTCCAAGTTTCACACAAAGCTCTGTCTTTAGGATTAGCTGTCTACAGGCAGCTCTTTGTATTCAGCTGAATTTAAGATTATGGCTGAACCATAAAAGGGGAGAAAGGTGACACTGGAGAGTTTCTGCAGCTGTAAATCCTGAAATATTCAGGTCCATGACATTTTTGTAGCTGGCAAATGCTGAGTGAGGCATATCTGGTCAACACTGGGGCCCAAAAGTGGTTGGATTTCACAGAAGAACCTGCTGTGAGTCTCAGGTTTGGGTGGTATCAGATGCATTTAAAGAGTTCTTTCAGCATTCTGAAATGCCAGTTTTATTTGCTGCTGTCTGTGGTGATTGCCAAGAGGTTTCACACAGGTTTCCAAACAATCCTGAGCTGGTGATGGCTCTGGATTACCCAGATGTGCTTTGACTGAGGTGTAAGGATGTGTGTGATGAGCTAAATCCGTCTGAAAAGTTTAAATGGGCTGGGGCTATGCAAACCAGAATGATTCAAGTTCCAGTTCATCACTGGATTGGTATTAAATCAATCATTATTTATAGACACATGTATAAGTCCCTGGGTTTTGATTAACAGATATTCAGGTGAAGGGGATCTTGGGGATTATTAGCCTACCACAGGCCTCCTCCCTGGAATTTTTGTGCTGGAAATCATATTTACGCAAGTGAGTCTCACACAGGCGATGAATTTTAACTCCAGAGTTCGTCTTTAGTGTTCAGAGACAGGAAGGCAGCTTGAGATGTGGTTTCTCCCCATATCTAATGAGTGTTATTATGAGGAAATCTTCTACTGGATCAGATGCTTCCAATGAGTCTTTAAAAGGCTTTGGATGTATTTAGCAGGGTACCAGAGCTCACCACAAATGGGAAGAGGAAAAAATTTATGAAGTCTGAGGCTTTGTCACCATGGTGACATCTATTTGAGTTTGGAAGTTGCATTAGTTTGAGCTCACAGATTTTTCTTTTCCTGTCATTAAAGGCACGCCTCTTATCCTCTCTCAATTCCCTCCTCCTTCTCTTCTTACCCCACAATGACTACATTTTAAAACTAAATTTCCTTTCAGGGAAAAAAATACACAGGATAAATTACCTCCATCTATTACTGCCTCCAGCAAGCTGCAGCTGCTGAGGTCCATTTCCAAGTGGACTTCATGTATAAATTGAGAAGGGAAAAAAATCTCTTTTCTGTGCCATGCAGTTGAACAGCTATGATCAGATATGTCCTGGTGTGAGAGGCCTTTAATGATTACAGGGCTGACCACATTCACCCCTCCAGTCACTCCCAGGATTAGGTGGAGCTCTCAGCAGAGATGGATTTGACCCAGGAAAGAACATCAGTGGTCTTTTGGGTTTGCTTTGCAGAGCACGCAAAGAAACTCTTCAAAGGTTTGTGGCACAACATAACCTCGACTTCAACTCTGGTTTTAATGGCTACTTGGAAGATGACAACGACCACACTCTTTGAGAATCTGTCATGGGGTGAGAAGCCTCAAAACCACAGGGAAATCTCAGCAGAGATGAAGTCCCTGCAGCCCACACAACTGCAGTGGCAGCTGTCAGGAGGGTGCCAGAGCAAGCCCTGCTCCTGGCTGACAACTGCAGGGCAGAGAGGCTGAGCACAGCTTAAAGGAGAAATGTTTCTTTGATGGATATCCAGGATGGGTGACTGCTTCCTCTCAGGACGAGCATGCTGTGCCTGGGAGATGCTGCTCAGCTCCCACAGCAGCCCTGCAGCCAGCATGGATGGATGGTGGCAGGAGCCCTGGCCCATGGGCAGTGGCACTCAGAGCACTTGGATTGATGGATTTGGGTGTTTGTTTGACGTGTCAGAGGGAGAAGCTGAGCTGTTGTTGATGGGTAGAGGAGAACTGGGCTTATTCATTTGTTAATGGTTGTCTGGCCACTGGGAATCTTGGTCTTAAACAGCAGGAATTCTGTCCTAGCACTTGTTTTTAGCAGGAGTTTTCCCCCTGCACTGACCAGCATCACACATCATCCTTCCCTGCCTCCATCTGTGCTCACAGCCCAGTTCACTCTCACCAACACGTATTTTATTAAATTTGGCTGTGAAAATGTCACCAATTATGAAGGGGAAAGCAAGAGTGAAGGTTAGGGGGGAAAGGTGAAGGTTAAATTCAGACATTCATGAGTTTATGGGGCAGTTTATCCTCAAATCAAAGTCAGGCATTCACGTCAAGCTACGTAAACAGGAATAAACACTCATGTGAAAGTCACTTAGGAAGCAAAAACCCCTAAGAATGTTTGCTACAAAATATGTGCTTTCTTCTCTCTCCCTTCCCCTCCTGTTGTCCCCATGGAAGGAGATTGCTCAGAGTGTGTTTCCAGCCTGGACAATGTGATTCCTCCAAAGATAAAGACAAAACCATCCCTGCCACAGACACATTTCAGCTCTGAAGGCTCAGCCACTGCTGCCAGCACAGCCCCAAAAAGCAGCACAGGATTGCAGAGCCCCGGGGTTAGGACACATCCCAGTCCTTCTGGAGGTGCCCAATGATGTTTTTCCTCAATACCACACTCTGTAAAGGTTTAGCCCAAAGTAAAGTTTCGGGAAGAAATGAGGAAACTGATGAGAACAGTGTTTTAAAAAGAAAATTAACCTCAGATCCTCAGCTACCTTTTATTTACCAAACAGAAGAAGTTTCTCTGCGTGATACATTTCTTAAATTATAGGTTTCCCATTTCCTGGCATCCTAATAAAGTCTAGATGAATGATGAGAGAGTCTGCTGGGAGAATGAGTAAACATCTCCTACTGTCTGGAATGCAAGACGACTACTGTCTTATCCTTTGTTACAGGTTGTTAAGATAAAATTATCCTATATATCAACAGCACTGTCAATGAAATTAGAAAGGGCATTCTACCTCCACACTGCCCCCGAGGGTTGGAGGAGGGAGGAGGGAAGGCAGTTGTTTCTTTGTTTATTTTGGTTTTTCTTTTGCCGTGAAAGAAAAGAAGAGAAGGGATTTGTTTTGGGTTGGGGGGAGAAGCTTTGTTTTGTTTCTTTTTAATGCAAATGAAAAAGAGGAGAAAATCCAAGGAGTATGTGGGAGGCAGGTTGGGGTGTTTCATTTCACTGGCTGTGCAAGCAGCAGAGGGAAAAAATTATGGTTGGATGAAAAATCCCCCAGGACAAGCTGCAGTGGCAGCAAAGGAGACCCTGAAGCTGCAGGTGTTGGCTCCAAGCAGGGCACAGTCCCTGAGCCAAGGGCACCCAGGGCTCCTGTCCCCATCAAATGTGTGCTCTGAGCAAGGACTGCTCGATCTGCTGCTCCAAAATCTGTTTTGAGAGCCCTTGTACATCCCTACAGTCCACTAACCTGTCTCTGGTGTGTCTTTTATCCAGTCTTGTTGCTGTTGAAGTTTTCTTGGTCCTTAGAGAGAAGATTTACTTCTCCTGGATTTTCTGGAAATGTGAGTCTCATGAGTGTGCATTTGGTTGCCAAAGTACTCGAAAATACAGCATATGATCTCCATGTACTCAGGGAAATCCAGTGCTGACCTGTTTTCCTTGCAATTAGGCAAAGTAATTACCTGGTTTAGATTTGTTATATTAATTGTGTCTTCAGCTGTCACTGCTCTTGAACCCTAGAGCATGAGAGAGGGATCCAAAACTTAAATCCCATTACCTCTTTTCCACAAAATAATTGATTCTCTGTTTCAGACATCCCTCCCAGATGATCCCCAAGCTGCAGGAGGTGCTGGGCTGTGGTGGAGCTCAAGGGCTTCTTGTGGAGGAACAGGGCTCCAGTGCAAGGCAAAGCCTCATCACTTCCATGTCCTCTCTTGTATCCATGTCAGCTTCTGTTACAATCTCATTCCTTTGCCTTTTCATTCTGTTTCTCCTGAGCGCTTTGGACTGCTTCTTTTTTCTTAATTTTTAAACAAAGTTGTTTATTCATTTTTGAAAGTCAAACATTTCACACTTAAAATATTTTCATTTTGAAATCAGAAGAAAAATTGAAATGAAAACAATACTGGAGAAAAGCTGGGCATAAAATGCTGAACTTGGGTGAGAAATGCTCTTGGATTCATGGAGCATTCCTGAGCTCCCCCATCCCATCCTGTAGCATGTCAGAAACTTTACATGTCACTCTCCTGCACTACTACACAGGAGAATTTTCTCTGACAAGCTGTAGGGCTTTGCTACAGATTTTCCATCCCTTACCATGTCAAGAAGAAAATATGTTAATGCTCTATTCACAAAACACTTTTGGCCTGTTTCCATTTGAGCGTTACACTTGTTTGCATAGGCAATTCAGAGGGGACTTCATAAAACCTTGTTTTGCCTGAATTTGTGAATGTCTGCCCACTGCATGGTCTTAAAATGAAATTATGTTGGAAAAGGGGCTGTTTTGGGATGCATAGGTTTTGCACATATCCTTTAAATAACTCAGATGTGTTTTCTAAGGAGGATGTTTTTCCTATGCACTGAAGGCCACGTTTGTACCACCTACGAATTTCTTCAGCTTCAAAACAGCCCTGAGTAAACAGCTGAGGGTTTTGCCAACTCAGAGTTTCCAGCACTTGGATCTTCCCATTGGAGAGATCCCTCAGCAAAGGACAACCTCTTGCTTTAATTCTTGCTGCTTAGTTCCATAAGAAAATCCTTCTCCTGCCTCTGTTCCCAGCCTAGATCTGTGATAATGGGGACAAAGCCTCTTCTCTGCCCAGCCCTGCCAGGAGCAGCCAGCCCAAAACGGATGTTTGTCTGCATTAATCAAACACACAAAATGTGCAACCTGAACTGTGGGCAGAAATGAGTGGAAAAACTGCAACCTGACCACAAAAGTATTATTTTATAAATAAGGTCCTTTAGTAGTAGTTAATTAGATACACATTTTGCTGGATTCATGGAACATTAAAAACTATCATATCCGAATTGACTGACTGAGTTCATGTTACATCCCCAAATTGCCAGTGACCATTCTGCCTCGCAACATCAGACCCTAGGTTCAGCAATCTTGCTCGAGGGCCTTTTTTAAGTACATGGCGCTTTTTTTTCCCCCCCCTAATAGAGATTGATTTAGTGTATGTTTAATGGCCCCATAAATCACTCAACATGCCCAACTCGCATACAAATTCTGCCAAAAAAAAAAAAGTTTTCAAGGAAGCAGATGCCTTGTTCGTGGAACCAATTTGCCTTGCTCTCTGCATGTGCAGAACCCACCATTTCAAGAACCTCCTTATAAAAATGTTCTGCTCTCCCAAGCCTGCACTTTGGACATTTTCTCTGGGGCTGCTTTCTTACCATGCCAAGTCAAACTCGGGCGATTCCCCCGCTGTGCCCGTTCTGTTCGAGTGCCTTTTAGATCAGCAGTAAATAAATTCATTGTGCATTTCAACAGGGGGAAAGAGCTGGAGCTGGAGCTGCATTGTGCCTGCCCTTGTGAAGATCTATTGTGTGCAAAGTAGTGCGCTATCGGATGGCGTGGGTCATTTTTCATTACCCCACTGAGGATGCAGCTCAAAGCAGAGGATTATAGAAACTCATTTCCTTTGGTTAGGGGGGAGAAAAAAAAAAAAAAAAAGAGTTAACATTCAATAAACTGGAGGGCTATGACGCAATGTGGCCCTCAGAACCTTCCGAGCAGAGCTGTTAATAGCTTCCTTTCCCAGGACGCGGGGCTGCCCCGCTCACTTATCGACTTTGATGCATTAGTAAAAGAAAATATCAACCCCTCATAACTCTCAGAAATGATACAATACATCACTTAAAAGTAAGCTAGGATCAACACATTGTTAACTGTTTGATCTCTCGAGTCAAAATTAATGATAGGTGTTTTGCACACAAAAAAATGAATGTTAAAAGCCTATTTAAGCTAACTAAAGACATCCCTACAACATCAGGGTTGAATTGGAGGTGATTTCCTGCAATGCAGCTGTTATAAGTTTATCAGTCTGCGGGTGGCAGTAACCAGTAATCATAACCAGATTGCAGAGGGGTGGGATGGAACTTATCTTTAAATAGAAGATCTAACTGACTAACTAACTACAGAAAGCTGGTTGGGAACTAAGTCCATGGTATTATTCACTAGAACACCCAAGGGTCTGGGAGAAGCCAGTTTTCTGTATATTTTAAAGAAATGAAATGATTCTGAAGGTTTAACTGCTAGGCAGGGAGAAACCAAGGTTCATAATGATTAACTGCAGACCTCCTGTGCTCTCGTACTCGCAGCATTTACACAATGGTGATAGCTAATAAGAAATGGCATTAAGAAATGACTTCAACTTTCTCCACTGAGATGTTGCCATAGGCTGTTGATGAACTTTTAGCTCATTCTCTTGTGACATTGAAAGATCTGAAATGCAGCATATACTTCAAGCAGAAAAGTGATTGAAAAAATTCCAAGAAATCTCAGTGAAGAGCCAAAGAGAAGTGTTGCACTGTGAGACAATGCCTCTGGACAATTACAGCCTGTTAGTTTTAATGCAGCTCCAATTGCTTCCGTCTGCAGCTAATCTGACCACTGGAAACAGGCACTTTTGCAATGCCCTTTAATTTTTCTGATTTGTGTGTGGGCGGTATCTGTTGGTATTAATATGACTCTTTTCCGGATTGAATTAGGGAAAACAAGATGAGCTTTCAAAGGAGCCTCAACTTTCTTTGAGAAATGTGAACTGCAGAGCATGGAATCCACGTGGATGGGTGAGGTCTGTCCCCAGTGCCTGGTGTGCAAACACAGAAAGGAGGGACAGAGAAGTCCCTTGCACCCCCAGATGTCCCCAGCAGACCCTACAACCTCTTTAGCCACCCTTGCTCCTAATTTTTCCAGATAATCCAGGCACTCCAGCCTCATCTTTAGAGCTGTGCTCACAGCCAGCAGGGATCCCCACGATTCCCAACTCTCTGAGCCATGCAGATCCACTATTTTCTGCAGATGAATGGATGCCTTAAACAGCTCATGAGTGAACCAAAATCTTCTTCCATCCCTAAAGCCAGCCAAATACACATTTTGTTTTTAAACTGGCCCTGGTTTGCAAGAGGTGCTGTGTGAGCCTTTCCCAGATCCAGCCCCCTCCCCTTGTAGGGATTGTCTCGTGTCTGCACTTAAACCTGGCTTATGGAAACCACAGTTCTAAAGAAGTTCAAATTTGTTTTTATGAGGAACAGGCTGAAAAATGGCAAACATAAAGTTCTAATAAAAATGAATGTATTTTTAAAAATTCTTCACACAGCTTTCCTTTAAGTTCTGCTGCAAGTTTAAACCTAAATAATTCTTCCCCACGTCTGACATCTGTACATTATTTATACAACACCTCTTTTCATAGAGGTTTTTAAATTATTATTCCAGAGGTGGTTTTCAGTGGAGAAAAAGGAAATTATTGATAAAACTGTAAATTTGAAATACATTTCAATTAAGACCCTCAGTCATTTCCAGTTTTTTTGTTTTCCAAGCCTTACTCAACAAAACCTCTTAATTATTTCTCCATGGTGATGGGATCAGCTCACTCTACTCCTCTCCCTGCAGGGCCTGTAAAACCCTCAGCTGGCAGATCTGCCAGGCTGAGAGATGTGACACATCACAAATATGAGGAGAGGATAAATTTTCCATTGAACACAGTACCAGAGAGGCCCCTGCAGTGCCTGCATGAGGACAGGTGGGTGGGGGCCAAACACTTCCCAAATTTTGGACTTGCTGTGTGATTTCCCAGTTACAGCTTTGGAAGTGACCCATTCCAGGCAGGTTCCTGGGCTGGGCAGGACCTGTGGCCACTCTGTGCTTGCCCTCATTCCTGTCTGCTCACTGTGGTCACTCCAGACTCCTCACTACAACCTCTGCCCCCTGCATGCAGTGCTTCATGTCCCTTACAGCCCATCCCATCATAGCCATCCCTTCCAAAATTCTGCAAAACTCAAATTTTACACATGGAGAAACTGTGGCACTGATGGGTGAGGTCTCCTGCACAGAGTTATGCAGTGGATGATGTGAAACAGAAATCAAGGCTCCAAGTCCAGAACATCATGCTGAGTTATATCTTGTTAAAGGACAGAAATGAGAGTGGAAATTATCAATATTCAATATAGGAACTTTGCTGAAATTCTCAGGTTACAGTAAGGGCTGTGTTAAGACCTTGTGTGGTTTGCTGCAATTCTTAGACTCACAAACCCCCTGTTAAAGCACAGCCCTGTGCAGGTGTGGGAGGTGCTGCCCATCCATCTGAACTGGAGGAAGATCTCTGCAGAGAATGGGGGAATTGGTGAACAATCAGTTAAGTGGCTGGGGCACTGTCACTCAACCCCTGCTGCATTGCAGAGTGCTGGATTCCTAAATGTGGGACCCAGATGCAGAAAGAACAAAGGCCACATGAAAGTGGTGCTGATCAGCCGAGCTGTGGCTCTGGGGAAGATGCAGAAGTGCCTGGGAGGCTGACACGGGGCTGGGGACAGATAGCACGTCCTGAAATCGCTTTTGCAAGGCACATGTGAGGGGGAAAAGGTTCCTGTGGGTCCCTCAAACCTCCTTGTGTGCAGCCTTGGGCATCTGAGACATGCCTGTACACCCACACATGTGGCCAGGGCTCCCAACCCCTCTGCAGATGTGGGGCCCCCCCAACCTTCCAGACCAGCTTGGGAGAGAGCTGTGTTGGGAGCAATCCTTGCTAAAATGAGCCATGAGATGTGAAAAAATCTACTTTTGGTACACCAGGCTTTCCAGGGAAGCAGTGATTTCGCTAGGAACTCCCCAGTGCCCAGCTGGATGTGTAAAACAGCCCAAAACTTGCTTGGACATCCTGATTGTCTGGGTCAGCCTGGCTGTGGGAGCCAAGACAGAGGCAGGTTCTTCCTAGTCCCCAATGGGATGGAGGGTAGAAAATCCCCTTGCAGAGGGGCCAGGGGCTTGGGTGGCTTCTTGTGGCCAGCAGAGGACTCTGAGAGGCTGTGTGAGAACACAATCCATGGGGTGAAGGTGATCACCAGCATGGGTGGTTGCCTAATTAGTGAGGTCTTTGGGGTTGGAGCCTGGGAGAAGGGCAGAAAGAGGCTTCTCCACACTAAACCCTTATCACATGGGGGAGAGACAATGGTGCCTCCTAACTGAAAAAACTGATGGGCAAATTATCACCAAATGAGGTGAAAATCAGAAGTTGCCAGAAAGGACTGAGTTGTAGGCTTTTGAACCAGGCACTGAGACATTGAGCTGGGAGCTTGGTTAGAGAGGCCAGAGTTTGTCCTAAGGAGGGGAAAGTCTTGTGGCCTCTGGTATTTTGTGACTTCAGAAAGGTGTGAGTTCTCTTTTCCCTAGAAGGACAAAATGCTGGAGCTACCTTGATGCCACATCTACTTCTCTTGAGAAGAATACATGCAGGAAATGAAAAGGGTGACTTCTGATACTGGAGAGGTAAGATTTCTATTTTGTGCTCCTAAATAAAACGATGCAGTAGCTTGCAGTAACTGAGAAACAGGTGCTTGGATTGATCACTGAACAGGCTGCAGCTTGAAATAGTGTGTGAATCCTGGTAGAGGAGATTCTGTGTAGTGTTTTTACAGTAATGTTATTTTAATTATTATTCCAATGATTTATTTGCTCTGGTTCTGCCTTCCTTTTGGTCCTGACGAGGACTGAGGCTGGATGTGACAGAAGCAATTTAGGCAGTGGCCTCACTTGTTGCAGATGGCAAAATTTGTCTGCTGTCTCTTTGTGTTGTGCCTTGTTCTGCTGCTGCCCACTCTGTTCCACTCACTGGCAGGGGTGAGTACAGCACAGAGCTGGGGACAGTCCCTGCGAGTTCTTCACACTCTGTGGACAAAATAATCTTGAAATTGTGAATTTTGCTGCTGTAGCTTGATCTATAGGGAAGAGTGGCTGTCGCTCCATCTATGTAGGGGACCAAAAGCATTGCTTGGAACCAGGGGTGCAGAAACAAAGGATGAAGAGATGCTCTGCCTTTGAAAGCTGGATTGCTCCTATTGTCAGGACAGCAGAGCTCAGCCTGCAGCTCTGGCTGGAGGGATCTTGGTGCTCTGCACCCCAGCCCTGGGTGAGCTGGGGTGACTCCATCCCAGAGCAGGCTGTTTCCAGCTCTGAGTAACCCTGTGTTATTGGAACGAGCTCTCCTTTGATCTGGCAGGCAGAAGCCCACAACAGCTGCTCTGCAGTGGATAAGGACAGGCACTCCCAGGCTGATGGTGTTTGGAGATGAGCCCCCAGGATGTTGTGCAACAGGCCAGGTCTCCACCTGCAGCTAAGGGTCCTGTCTGCTGAATACAGGGCTCAGGTGTGATGTACATGGATGAGCTTCTGCTTTGTCCTTCTCTGCTGTCCACCCTCAACTCCTTCCTTGTGCAGAGGCTGGGGAGAAAAGCTGTTCTTACCAGTGAAATGTGTGAGCTGAATCTGGAAGTTTCTGTGAAGATTTTGGTTGGTTGGTTGTTCCCCCCCAGTGGAAATTGCTTGGTTACAAACCCCTCTCTCACAGGTTTTTAGTAAGAAGTTCCTAACATTTATTATTTCAAATAGACTCACAAAAATGCTTCTTAGTGCATTACTTGACTTTGATGTTGATTTGATCTTGCAAGGGAGGTTGATGTGGCTTGTGCAGCCCTTTGGCCTTTGTGTGTCACACCTTTCTTGACCCTTGGGGACATTGTGAGCAGACAGCTCAGTGCCCTGTCAGCGATGCCAGCTCTCTGTGAGCAGCAGCCCTAGGTCTGGGGCTGCCAGAAGAGTGGGTGAGACTGGAAATAACCTTTGCCTGTAGTCAAAGGTAGTCAGGAGTGATGGTGGACATGACTTCACCGTGCCCACTGCTCAGCATGAGTAACCAGTTCCACGCATTTCCATGCCAACCATTAATTTCCAGATGCAATGACTAGCACGGTATTTTCCATTTCCAGATCGTGTTTGTACTGGCATGATTTAAAATACTTTGTAATTACAGTGGTTCCTATAGTCAAACTGCTAGAGCAATGCAGGGTGCTTAGAAGTTCTTCTTTAACCAGCAATTTTGGTAATGACAGTAATTCACATAATCTATCTTTGTGGCCTTGTGGCTTTCAGAAGTATAGGCTTTTTTTTTTTAATTCTTCAGAGATGTAGCCCTATCTCTATATATAGCTCGGTAGATATCTGGTGTTCTAGATGTGTGAAAGCAAACTCCACTGAGGAATTCCAGGCCCATCGCCACAAACTTTCTGATGTTGCTCCTGCTGTTAATGCAATTGAGTAAATGGTAGAAGGAAATGGAGTGGGGAGGGGGATATAGCAGTTTCCTCTCAAAAATGAGGAGGCCTCAACAAATACAACTTCAGGCAGCAGTGGAGCTTCATTTTGGCTGACAACTCACAGCACAATAAGCACTTTTGGCAGCCAAATGTGACAACATCCTATTGAACAGGGAAAATCCTTTAGTTTGGAGAAGATGGCTGAATCCCAAAGCTGCTCACATTTACTGGTTTAGAGTAACAGAGACACTTCTAAATGACTTGAGGGAGAAACTGCTCAGACAGATCAGAGGCAGACATCTCTCTCCATGTGCAATTAGATGTGCTGCCTCCTTTGAGAAGGGGCCAAAGCAAATGGGAAGCAGCAATTAAGGTAGACACCAGCAATGAGGACCTAAAGTACAGGGCACAGTGTTTATCAGCTGTCCCTGCACAGAAAAGGTCTTTAATTTGACTGAGGAGGGAAGAGCTGTAGCTCAATATTTTTGTGAATTGATGAACTGTTATTTTTCCTAGAAGATCCTCATTTGTGCTGGGTGGGAGGGACAGATGTTGATTAAATGTAAACTTCTCTGCAAACGTGTGTGTGACCTCTGGCACGTTGTTCATTTACACTCCCTTCAGAGGCACGGAATAGAGCTGGGGAGGGTTTGCCATGCCTCTGTCCAATTAACCTGTGTATTTTCAACCAGAGGCTGACAAAACTGGGGGATTCTGAGCCTAGAACAAGCCCTTGAGGTCATTATTCTCATGCTGGCAATAAATCACCCCAAATAATTTGTTTTTTTAAGCTGTAGGAGCAGTAAAAGCAGACGCTGATATGCCAGGGTCTGACCTAGATGGTGACAATCCTTGTGATCTGTCCCACCTCTCCATTTGCTGAGAGTATTTCAGGAGGAGGCAGGTGAATCACAGACTTGATGCATCCCTGTTCTCCTACCTCTGTTGATGAAGGGAACGAGGAGACACCAGGGTATGTCTGACACATGGTCTGGAAATGAAGCAAAAGCCACTCCAGTATCCTGCAGTGCCAGCAGAGATGTTTTTCTTTTCATTTTCTGAGAGGTGCTGCAGCAGAAAACCAGATCTGCTTCCTCAAAGACTGTCACTCCCATCTGGAGAGCATAATATTTGACCCGTGGGCTTAATTAGCTGTCAATCTCCCACAGCTCCCAGGAAGGAGCCTCCATCTCTTTTTAACTCGAGGCTGTTACCTCTTGCCCAAAAAACAGGTTTCTCAAAGCTTGTTCTTGAGCCAGCTGAGAAACATGAAGTGAATGAATGCAAAATACAAGCATCTTCCTTTTTAACTGTCATCAATAAAAACTCTTTGAAGAGGGAATGCTTAGCAAGTGTTAATTAATAGGACTGTCATTGTGACTCCACATTGCCACTGCAAAGTGCAGTGAGTCACTGGAGACACACTTCTCTTTTTGGCTGTGATTTTTTCTTTATTGAGCATCTTGTTCTCAGCTGCTACTAGAAGCAGGAAATCTCTCAAAGCTGTGAAGGGCTGATCCAGTTTGTGCCTTGAGTTGGTTGTGCTTTTCCACCTACTCTCATGAAGAATTGCCTCCAGCAGCTCTCAGAGGGGGCTGCTGCCATTCCTGGCCAAGGGAGAAATTTCAGGGCTTTGGGACCCCCTGTCTCTATCAAGTGTGGTCTAAGCACGTCCCCACTAATGTAGACTATGAGGAGCTTTGTTTTTTCCTGCAAGCCAAAAATACCAACTTTTTTTTTTAAAAAAATATCTGGAAATAAACAGTTACATGATCCACTGAAATTCATAACAAAGGACAAATTGAATCCTTCATGCTGTGTAACAGCCATAAATAAAGGCTTTATGGCTGAGAAGTTGTAGGCAAAGCTCCAGCAAAATCAGATTTATTCCCTTCTCACCCCCTGCACTATAAGTCTCTGGAAATGGGGGTTCCAAGGGCTCTTCTGACACAACATTAACTGCAGCTTCTTAAACCAGACTCCCTGCCAGTATTTACAGTTCACATTCTGTGCATGGTATGTGTGTATATAACTGCACCAGCTTTTACAGTTGATTTCTCAGTAGTCATGTGAAACCAAAACAACTGATGGGCTGAACTTGGAATAACTTGTGCATTTTTCTGATTTAAAATAAAAAAAAAGCCTGCCTTGGTGTTAGGGAAAAGGATCTCCTGATTTAAGTCGCTCCAAGTTGGTGGTGGCCCAGCCTCTGTGAGTGTCGTGTTCCTTTTCCCCAAAACCACTGGCTGGGCTTCCAGGGAACCCTGCAGGATGGATTTCAGAACTTGGTTGTACAATTGCAAAGGCAGCAGCTGCTTTCTTTCTTCTCACAAAGGCCTGGCCCTACCTCTGCTTGCTGCCTCTAAAACCTAGCCCTGAGGTGTCATGAAATACATCTTTGGAGTAAATAACCAACTCCTGAAACTGCAGTTCAGCCAGGTCATTCCCTGTTAAGGAAGAACAACTCATTTCGGTGGATTTAAGAGCTGGTTTCTCACTTCAGCAGCCAAATACAGGTCAGCAGTGGCAGTAGAACACAGTGAGAATTGTATAAACAAATCGGGAGCAAAACTCCTCACATGTCAGTTTTGGATCAGCTGATATGTTGGTTTGCTCTCCTTCCTTGTGTGCTTAGTATGTAGCCTAAGATAGAAGCTAAAATGAATAATTTATTCTCATTAAGCAATTGCCTAAACCTCTCTTTTGAAAGAGTCTGAGTAGTGCTGCTGCCTGAGGCAGAGATGTAGAGCCACTGACTGCTCTGCTCTTGTCTACAGCTTGTTTTAAACACCGAACAAAATGGCTTAAATTGTTGGGACCTGAGAAATGATATCTTTGAGCTCTGACCCTTCATAACTGAATCCAGACACTCAATGTCTCTGCTTCCACATATTTTATATGAAGCACCTGACACAGCAGCAACAAATAGCATGGGAATAAATCCAGCAGTTCTCCTTCATTAGCCAAGCCAAAGGTCACCCTGCTGGTGTCACCATCAGTGTCTGGCCACTGCTGGGGTTATTGTCCACTCTGGACCTTAGTGGAGAGACCATGCAATGGAAGGGGAGGTGGGGAGCCAGGCCAAAAAAGCCTCTGTGGCCCTTTTTGCACTGCACAACCACAGTGCCATCCCAAACCTGTAGTGCTGCTCTGGAAATTCAGCACAACCCCAACGTCCTGGGCTGGAGCCCCAGGTGCTGACACACTAAAGCACAACAGATCCACTGAGCTCCTGGCATCCCCTCCTTTCTCCTTAAGAGCTTCTTAAAATAAGACCATTAGCCCCAAGTTATCAGCAGCTCTCTCAGGAGTCACTGCAGCTCCTGGGGAAAGGTCTGAGTGGTTTTAATTACAGGCACAGAGGCTGCAGTGGATACAGCCACTCACCCCAGCCCCAGACACAAATGCTCCATTCCCCAGATTGCTGCTGACTGGCCTGGGATTGGGTTTTATTGCAGACAAGCAAGGCAATTCTTTGAGGGTGAAGTTAATTCAAGCAGCCTCATGTAGAGCTTTAGCCTGCAAATGGTTAAATGCTTAACCATGCCTGCAAAAACTGGTCAAGTGCAAAGTTGTCTTTCCAAGGGTTTGTGGGGCAGAGGCTGAGCCCCCTTTTTCCCCCCAACATTCCCCAGTACCTTTCACTGGGGAAAAAATTGTGAAGCTGATGAATCTGTCTATGGTGTGCCCTGTTTTCCTTTTAAATACAAAAAGCCAAACTTAAGCTGTTCTAAGATTGTGCTGTGTTCACTTATGGAATTAATTCATACACGAGGATTCTGTTGGAGAAAACAGCAGATTTATCCCAAAGTGGTAAACCTCACAATACCAAGAAACAACTTTCCAAGTATTAAAATTAAGAATCTGTTCCTATTGCCTACTAAATGGACCCTTGGAAAACCAGCTAGGAAAAAAATCAGTATGTTAAACCTGTTATCCTAAACTTTTGGTCTTTCTCTGCTGCTGACTTAGGAATACAAATTCCATGGCATTAAGCAGGAAAAGGGAAGAGATATTTTTATTTAAAACAGAGTAACTCAAAGTAGCCATAATAACCCATTTGTGTTGCTTTTGTACTTGGGTAATGAATGACTGTAGTATAAAGTGCTCCTAGTTTTTGCCTCGAGGTCTTGTCAATCATTACCTGATAAATAAAAACTTCAAACCGGCTCCTTTTAGCTTAATTGGGCAGAATTTCTCTCAGAAGGAAGGTTGAACACAGAGAATAATGTGTTTGTGGCAGCAGTGGAAGTCAGCAGGCAGGGTATTTGGATGGGAGATGCAGAGGATGTGAGTTCTGAACTCAAAAGATGGGTCTTTGGGGGTTTTTATGCAGAAGTATCTGTTCCCATTGAGGGCAGAGCTGAGGGGCTGGATCCAGCAGCAGAGGGAATCCTGCAGCCCCTGGCCATGCCCTGAGCTCTGCTTGTGCAAGCTCTGCTGTCCCTCTCTGGCTTTAGGCTTTACAGCTGACACTTCCACAACAATCAGGAATCTTAAAATTGCACTAAGGCTTATTTAAATCTTTATTTTTTATTATACGGACACTGGCAGCAATGGAAGCAGTTTCCTGCATAGGGACAAAAGGATCTTATTGTCAGTACTGGAACAGATCTGAAACAGCTCAATTAAACAAACATAACATCCTCAAAGTTTGGCCTGAAAGGAAGTTAAAATAACTGTTCTATAAAATGTTTTAAATGTGCTTTAAAATGTCATTACTCAGATAAATCTGGCTGTTTGGAAGCTCGTTCTCCAGGGTTTTATGGCCCTGCCAGTTTATGGCAGTGGATGCATTCATGTCGAGAATTCCTCTTCCAGAACAGTAGATGAGGAGACAAAGCCACAGGAGGGCTGCAGACCAAGGGGAGGCTGCAACCAGCTTGGGAATGGAGTTTTGGCTCCTAGGCTGGGAAAGCTGCTCCAAAGCACACCCAGCAAGTTGTGTGTCTTTGTGGCAGAGCTGGAAACCAGCAGATATTTCATGATATAAGGCTGGATGTGTTGAAGTCAGTGGTAAAGCTGCTGTTGGCTGCAGGACTGGCCCTGCAAAGCAGAAATATTTATTTTATTCTTTCTCCCCTTGCTGCCACCACCCCTGCCTTACACATAAATGAAGATAATTGGGACCATAGCGGGAAATACCAGAAGATCCTCCTTCTAAAATTAGTCCAGGCCTACAGAAGCTGAGTAGGTCTTGTTTTACATCAATAAAGGTCTTTCCACTGATGCTTTACTGGACTGTCAGAGCAGTGCACAAAGCAAATTTACTTATGAATTTGTAACTGCTCGTGGAAGATGGCAGATTAACTCCCAAATGCTGATGATTTAATCCTCTGGGCCAGCAAATATATCTACATATACTGGCACAACTCTGCTCACAGTCCAAAGTAAACAAGAACCCCAAACTTGCCGTTGTGCCCTGAGGATATAATACTCGGTTAATAGAGGGATTTAGATCATTATTTTTTTCAGCTGCCTCCATAGCAATGCAGTGTGGTATCCACAGTAGGAAACCTCATGCCAGCAGCATCTCTCAAATATGCTAAAACAATCTAAATTAGAAAATGTCAGCTTCTTGGCTGATGTTTCTTTGGAGTTTCTTTCTTCCTTTCTTGTGCCTCTATAATTTTATTGGGATGACTAAATCTCTGAACTATGTTAGCAGTAAACAGAACTAATTTACCCCCTGCTTCTTTGAAACAGCTGCTGACAGCTGCACTATAATTCAATCATGGATCTTTGCAGCACAGACTGCAAAACACATCCATATTTTTGCTATTCTTCCCTCCCTGTTGTATTTGGACTGAAGGAGCTGCACCAAATAATGACATGTGACAGTTTTGCTCGTACATAGAGACTGAGCTGCATGAAAACAGAGGCTCAAGATGAAACATTGTCCAGCCAAAAAGGTTCTTTGAACAAAGGGAGAATAACCACACAGATACACAATGTCATCAGGATATCTTTTGTAAAGTTGCAATGATTTATTTTACTAGTTTGTACAAAAAGGCTTCTGACAACTGCTCTATGAAAAGAACCAGAAATGTGTATGCATTTTTGCCAACTGTTAATAAATATCTTCTTAAATAAGGAAACAAATGTGTTTAGGAACCCAGAATAATTTTTCCTGCATGTGATTGAAAAGGAATTCAGAGATGGAAATAAATAATTCTTCTTCCGCTTGTGACAACTATTTACACAAAAATGTACAAACAGTGAAGCTGATGTTGAGCCTAGCAACAGAAATCCTGCTATTATGCTTAAAAACAACAACAAAAAACCAAAACAGAAACAATCCCCACATAATATTTAATATATGAATCCTATACAGCAAGATACTGTGGTCCAAGTTAAAAATGCAATACATCGACGCAGTGACCACCAACGCTGAAACACCCACAAGAGAAAACTAATCCTTGACTACTAAATAGTGGAAGTTCAGGCATGATTAGCTTTTAACTTTCTAGGCAGCACCTTCACTTCCTCGAGGAGGTTCCCAGAAGCACTGGATATATGTATACAATCTCACAGGACGCTTCCTCTCCGTGTGATTTCAGTTCCTCACCCTAAGCCAGGGCTGCACCGAGGGCAGTTTTGGCTGTGTGTGGTGGGTGGTGCTGCCTGCAGGCTCCAGGAGAGGTGGGCTTTTGGCTTCAGCAGTTGTCCTGCCCTGTGGCTGGCTGTGTTTGCCCAAAGTTGCCTGTGGGCCGTGCCTGCTGCAGCCAGGCTGCCCCTGCAGATGTTGGAGTGGCCTGGGGGGGATGGCAGGCACATCTGGCAGCGTGGCAGCTGCTCATCAAGGCCCCCATTCAAAACCTACCACTGTCCTGGATGGAATTCCCCTTTCCCATCAGCCTGATCCTGCTACTGAGAAAACTGTTGGGAAAACACCAATTGACTTAAATGAGATGAGAATTATGCCATCAGAAACAAGTTTCCAATTTATTTCATAGACAGTAGGGTTTTTTTCCTTCCTTTGCTTATTCTTTTTAAAATGAGGCATCTGGTCTGGATTTGATCTGTGACTTAAAGGGAGAAGAGCAGTGAGTGAAGTCCAGAATTTCATTTATCTTCTTTCTCTAACTCTCCTCTAAGGCAAGACATGGAGCCAAGTCCCCACTGCAGCTGCATGGCCCCATCTGCTCACTGAGACCCATCTCCAGGGATTTATGATGTCCTGGACCCATCTGTTGGAGGTTTAGCTTTTTGAAGTTTGGAGATTTAGAGCTGGGTGTGCTGGACATGGTGTTTTATTGGGCATTATTCTCCTTTTATCTCCCTGGTGAAATTTATGCCAAGCCTACTTTGGTGTGTGCCAAAGTGGGGAATTGGTTTGTGATTGGTTACTGCAACTCTGTATTCTTCTTTGCAACAACTTTAATTAAGCCTTAATTACTTAAGTGTGATGTTTGTGTAACCTGTGACTTTAAAAGAAGGCAAATAAAAAAGCCTTGAGGGGACATTCTCTTGCTTCTGCCTCCAGCTTCTTGGTGGCCCTTGAAGGGGATTGTTCTGGGTTTTTTGAGGTGAAGCCAAGAGAGCGGGCGGTTTATAGAAGCGCTGGCCCCAGGAAGGGTTTCCTAGCTTGTTCCCAGTCTGGTGCTGGGTGTACATCCCAGCTCACAGCACCTCCTGCACTTGAGTCTCCATGTTCTTGGAAAAATTCTGGAACTTGTTCCCTCAGGGAAATCCATGGACATTTTCCACACAGCAGCAGGATCTTTAGTTACAGCTCTGTAACTGCTCAGGACACCCCAGCTAAACGTCAGCTTTAATCCCTGTTTCTCAGCATTTTGCTGCTTTCCTCTTTCAAGTTCATAGCAAATTGAAATACTTTGTGGCTGCAAGAGGAAATTTCCCTCCTTGTTGACAGAATAAAATACACCCCAAAATTCTCACTCTGAAGCTCTTTTCTTCTTTTGCTTGCCAATTGATTTTTTCTTTTTTTCTTAGCCTAATCTGTCCTATTGAATTTGTGTCAATCCACATCCAGCTTTTGCTACTGTAGTTAAAAACTGGAAGTTGCATTTAACACATCCATGGTTTTGCTTATGAAATTGAAGCAGAGGGATGGAAGCAATAATTCTCTAACAAAATACCTGTTCACTCCAGGTATATTTTGTTCACTTATTTTATTGCAAACCGTGTTACAGGAACTACACACACTTATTAGTCACAGCACAGTCTCACCTTGGATAGATTATTACTCACAATCAACACTGGTGAGTTTGCAATCTCCAGAAAGTCTCATTTGCAAAAATATGTACTGTAGGAGCCAATTTTGTAAGCAGATTTGGTTTTAAACGGTTTCTCTGGCTTGTTTCAGTTTACAAGCTCATTGTCTGTAATGAACTAAAACAAAATGTGTTCAAATGCCTCCTTAGATCCAGAAACTGCTCCATTGTCTGAACTTTCAGAGGCCTGGTCCTAAAATGGTTTGGGACTTTTTTAAACCCATGGCTGGAGCACCAACCTTTCCCCCTCCCCCACACAGCCACACAAACCCACTCTTCACAAATAACTTCTTTTTCTTTCTTCTTTCTCTTTCCTACAAACCTAGTGGCAGCCACATGCTCGTACCACCATGTTCCTGTATTTTTTTAAGATGACATTGGAGCTGTCATCAAAATAGAGCACTGAGATGGCATTGAGTTGTGTAGGAGCACAGCAGGGTTTCGGCACAGTCTCTGGGTTTATAAAGTGAACCTGGGGAATGAAAATAGGGCAATGTTAAGATTTACTGTTCCCCTCTCCTCCCCCATATTCTTCCTTCCTGGGCAACCTTCTGCCTGTCCCATACCCTCACTCAGACAGTAGCTGAGCTGTGTAACTTTGGGATTCACTGATCCTTTCTCAGCCTGACCCCATACACACTTTTGGGGTCAGGGAGTGGATCCTTACAGAGTTTTCCCAAGAGCTGCTGGTGTTGTGTCTCATCTTGCTCCTTCCTTCCCATGCAGTGAGACTAAACCCCCATTACCATGTCTGTCACAGGGCCCCTTCAAACCAGGGAGAGCCTGCCAGTGCCTGCAGCAAGGACAGGCTCATTTCTGGCCAGGTACCCAGCCAGACAGGTGGAACCAGATGCTGCAGGCACCTTGAGAGCTAAGGCAGGTCTTCCTTCCCCTGTTAGCTTGGAGAGCCTTTTGTGTATAAATTTATTCCTGAGTAGCACCTGTCAGATGTAAGGCTGTGTTAGGAGATGGGGTGCACCTACCAGTGTCTGTACAATGGCATGATTTGTAGCATTCATGTAGGAATTCAAGGGGAAAGCACATTCTCCTTCACAGTAATAGGCAGCATAGCCCTCCGGAGCGATGATCCAGTCCTTGATTAAATTGAAGCCATTAGAAATGCAGTGAAACAAAAAGCCAGCCAGCACATAAATCTAAACATCCATACATCTCTGCACAGTTAAAGTGGCCTGCAAAATAAAAAATCTTCCCCCCTGGTCTTTTAAAGCTCTCTTACAGGCTCCAAAATGCCTGCTCTTCCTGGAGGGACACATCTGCCCACAGAGCAGCTGAACATCTGGGCTCAGCTGTTTATCCATTCAGCAGTGTCCTCCTGGCTGTCCACAAGGATCACTTCACCCAGCAACACAACACAGACACAAGCTTTCAGAAAGGAAAATGTCTTTAACCAGGTCTAAAAGAATGGGCAGATGAAAATGGGGAGCCTTCAGCACTGCCAGAGGACCTGCAGGGCCCCAGCCCCTCAAAAGGACCTGAGTGTGTTGAGCTTCCAGACCAAAAAATATTTAGTATATTTGGGTATACTAAATATTTGTATACCCAACTTTGCAGAAGCACTTAAGCATGCTAAAGTATACAGCATCTTTCCCCTCAGGATTTAAAATAAAAAATCCAGTTAGTAGTTGGATCTCACTGCAGCACTCAATAAATGACCCCAGCTCTTACCTGCCACCCCAGGTCCCTGAAGCTGACGTAGAGCTCATGCTTCTTGCAGGCCTGTCTCTGGTCACTGCTGCTGTTTTCTGTCAGGGGACAATGATGGCCATGAGTCTGGGCTGCCCCAGCAGGGAGAGAGGCATTGCTGCTCATCTGCTGCACTTACAGCTTTTGATTTTAGTTATTTTAATCATATAATAATGGTTGGGTTCAACATACATTAAATGCATTTCTGAATTTTTGTGCAAAGCCAAAACATGACTGGGAAAATAGGTTTTTTATCTTTATTTTTCTTTCCCTTAGACTTCCTCTGATCTCCTAGTAGCAACACACAGATCACTCTGATTATTGCCTGTATCTTAAAGGAGAATCAGTGCAGTTTTAAAGATTTGTCCATCCTGGACATGTAGCCTGAGCTGAAGACCCAGGTAGAAAGAGTGGCTCAGGAAGAATTTCTTCCCTGAAAGGTGGTCAGGCCTTGGAAGGAGCTGCCAGGAAGGCAGTGGAGTCCCCATCTCTGGAGGTGCTCAAGGGACTGCACTGACAGTGCTCTGGGCTGGCTGACAAGGTGGGAATTGGTCAAAGGTTGGACTTGGTGATCTCGTAGGTCTTTTCCAACCTTAATGATTCTATAAAAATATGATTGGAAGCTCTGTTTTCCTTTTCCTTCTGCTCCTCACAACCTCTCCTTCCACTCAGTGAGGCACTCCCAGAAGCAGCTGGAATGTGCTGCTGCCTCAGCAGAGCCAGCCCTGAACTGTGGCTCCTGCTGGGACCATCATCAAGGGCCCTTTACTCTGAGATATCACATAATTAAGCCACATTTCTATTTCAAATACCTGATGAGTTTTCTTCCAAATTAGGAAGCACAGCTCCCCCCGGAAGAGCCATGGTTATCCTGAAAATTATTGGGTTTTCCTCTTCTATGCAAGAATTTTGGGACTTCTACGCTTTTTAGGGCTAAACTTAAAATCACAAGCCCTGCAAATGAACAGCATTTGGATTCAGCTCCACTGATCACTTCCTCATTGCTTTGACATAATTACGTTTCATTTCAAAATAAGAATTTATTTAATATGGGAGAAAATTAGTTTTTCTGGTTAGGTGCTTGGGGTATTTTTAAAATCTGGATTAAGAAATGCCTCAATTTAACATCACTTCAAAGAAAGCAATTCTCCTGCCATTTTTTTTGCGACAACCTTAACCCCCCCACAGCCTCAAACCAGCGGCGCACCAAGGGGACAAAACAAACAGATAATGTGAGAAAAACCATTCCAACAGGCAGAAAGGCAGCCCCAGCCCCCTGTGAGCACCTGCAATGTTGGACACCCTGAAGGCCTCCTGGTTCTTGGGGGTTTTGGAGCGGTTCTGGCTCCTCTGCTTGCCCCCCGTGGAGCGGATGCTGCGCAGGTGCACCTCGGTGGCTTTGAAGAAGGCGACGGTGAAGGGCTGCTTGTTCTGGGGGCCGTGCCTCCCGATGAGCCCTGCCAGCTTGGGGTTGATGCTCTGTCCTGCAAACACCACAGAGGGATGAGACAGCCTGCCAGCACACAGGGTAGCACAGGGTGTTTGGATCCCCTGGAGTTTTGGAGCTTTCTGTGCTCCCAGGCACAGCCCCCCTGGAAAACACTGCTCTGGAGCTGGAACCTTGGAGAAGGCTTGGAAATGTGAATAATGAGCTAGAAATCACCAATGTGCAGTGGGTGAGATGTGTGTGTGTGCACTGGGGGATGGGTTTGGAATTTGAGGTTTTTATATTATAGTGGTGGAGATGGGACAAGACAGAGAATTTTGGGTGGTGTCTTTTACTTTGCTCATCTTCTTCCATCTTCTTCCCAGAACTCAGGCAGTGACCTTTGGTTGCCACAATGTCACTCCAAGGGTCGTGGGAATCTATTATTGGGTCAAAAGGATAAATAATGTAGGTGTTAAACTTTTATTGGTGTGTTTAGCTTTAAAAGGCCTTGAAGCAGGCTCAGCTGGGGCCATTTTTCCACTTCTAGCAATGATCTGAAGGTGCTGTTGTACTTTCTGTGATTTCTGATAAGATATAATAAACATCTGAGCCCAAACACGAAAATCACCTCAATCGTGTTTCTAATAATCCTGGCTCTGAGGGAAAACAAATGAGACTAATGACAAATCACTAATAAGGGGTGCAAAGCCCAGCTCACACCCCCACAATAGGACAGAGCTGCTGCTGGTCAGGGTCACTCCAGCCCTCCAAAGACCTGGGCTTAATGGGCAAAGCTGTTTCTGACAAGAGCAGCTCAGCACAGCTAACTTCATTTTATATCTGTGTGTAAAAGTTACATTAAATAGTCCTACATATAATTATTTTACCCCAAATCCGCTTAGCATTAACTTTTCCTGCATTCTTTAGAGGGGTTTCTTCAAGTTCACCAACCTATAATTTGAAGTGATCCTATAAAAGGAACTGTAAAACTCAGCCCATAGGAACACTAAATTCCCACTGGAAGGTTATTAGTTTAAAATAAAAATGCCTTGTATGAAATGCTGACAGAGTTCCAGATATACCTTAGTTGAGAGAAACAAATGTCTAGAGACATTTTGCTTATTGCTGCATCTTGCCACCACCATATCTGATAACTTTGTAGAAAACTTTGATTATCATCCATGTGTCCTTCATTTTGGGCTTTAGAATAATTTGATTTTTGGTAAAAAACAATTTGTTTCTCTGTAGAATTAAGTCAATTATTTGCAAAAAAGGCAAGGAGTGGGAAATTTAATATTTCTCCCTGTTGCTGTCAAAGGATGTCTGGGTGCTGTTTTGAAATGCAGAGGTGCTATCCAGGATTATTCTGTCCCAAGCTACTGAGTGCTGCTGCTAAATCCAAGTTATGTTAATGGCTTTGGGATCCTTTTGCTAAGGGCAGAGCTGGGCCTTGTCAGCCACAAATCAAATTTTCTAAAGGACAGCTGACACTTTCCTGGAGAAGCCCTGAAGGCAGCCTGGCCAGGGAGAGTGGGAAAAGGGCTCTCAGCTCACTTACTTTGTATGATTTTTTTTTTTTTTTTAATGGATTGCATTGCTTCACGATTACAGAACCATGTAACAGCAGCTACAAAAAAAGATTGGGGGTTGATTTATCTTGGTTTTTTTTCCTTCACTTAAATCCTTGAGGATTGCCCAAGCATAAAGCATTGCATCAACATCCTGCTGTGTTTACAGCATATGGTTGCTGAATGCTTAGTGCTTGCCCTGGCTGGGAATCATGTACCTGGAACAGAGATTCCCTAATTTCTACTCTTTTTCTTCTTTCTCTCTGCTCTACTCACCATCAACACCTTCCACCGAGAGCTGCAGGCCAAGGTTGTGCTGGGGATTCACCACCCAGTGGTTACTGGTGGCAGTAATGTCAAACACCAGCCACCCTTCCTCTGCAGCCCAGATCGTCCTGGAGTCCAGCAGGAACAAATCTGAATCCCTGGAACAAAGGAGCAGAATTCCCAGTTAGCCAGGATTCCCGGTGGAGTGTCCACAAACAGCCTTTAGGCAGTGCCATGGGTTGGGATTTCAGCAATAGGCAGGGCTGGGGGTGTGTTCCTCTCTAATCATCCTCTCTTCTCTTCAAAAAAGGGAGGATGGGTTGAAGCAGGGCTGAGGTGGTTTGGGGTTATTTCCCTGTTACAGTTAACCTTGAGCTCCTGAAGCAACTCCCAAAAACTGCTTGCCAGGCACAGATCTGCAGAATTACTGTTTGCATATGCAAACCCGGTAATTGGGCAGACAATGCTGCTCATTAGCCTTTCCACACATAATTTCCTGACTTTTATGCATAACTGTAGCATTGGTGCAAGCCAGCTGGAACATTGGTATGCATACATTAACATATGTAATAGTTTTGGTTTTTTTAATTTGCTCATCTGAAGTTACAGCTAACTGATTGAGGCAATAACTCTCTGCACAGGTCTGCTCTAATGTGGGTCACAATCTTTTTTCAATTTATTGCTTGGGTTTTTTTTTTAAAGGCTGCTGCTGGGTTATTCTAGCTGAAGAAATAATATCAGAAAATGAAAAATATCATAAATAGATTCTGTTCTTTTGGAAAAGGTGAAAATATTTCAGATTTACAAGTTGTTTCCTGGCAAATTTCTGAAAACTTAAAATTTGAGAAAACAGAGGTTCTGTAAAGGAAGGACTCTTATCAGAAAAGAAGATAAAACTCAGATTTTTAAAATGGATGCTGTTGTAGTTCTTTTATAAAAAATTACTTTAAAAGAAGAACAAAGACACATGGTGGAAGTGTCTAGACAAGTCCTGTAAGAGCTGCTTTTGTACCTACAGTGAACAAATATAACTTGTTCAAGTGTAATTATATCCCTTTGAATGAAGAACGATCCTTGAAAAACCCTTTAATCACATCCCCAAAGCTTTAAAAGGCCATATAAATTTTGTCACTATGTATTTGTCAGTGCAAATATACTTATTTAGCTTAGTTTCCACAGTGCCTTTTGTTTGCATGAAACATCAAGTGATCAGAAATTAATCTGAAAGACCTGTTGGCATAAGGGCTTTTGACTCACAGCTTTTAGTGATTCTTTTCCCTTTGACATACCAAGAAATTAGAAGCTTTTGTCCTACACAGAACAAGAATGGAGTGGGTTTTGTGATGCTTTTACTATTTAGCTTTCCTCTCAACCTTTGTGGGCCAGAGTGTGTAAGAGATGATGCCTTCCTCTGCGGGCTAACTCCCACCTCTGGCTTACATGAAATTTAATTTCTGGAATGAGCTCCTGTCCAACATGTGAGCACACAGCCCAGGGTGTGCAAGAAGAGAACTGTGTTTGTGTTTCCTAAAGTGTGTTTTCTGGGTTTCCTGCCTAAAGCAGGATAGATTTGGATACCCCATGGCCAAATATGCAGCTGGTGCTGCTGAAGGTGCAATTAGTGCTTGCTTTTAAGCAAAGTTCTGGTTTGTGGAAGAAGCCCTCCACCAGAAGTGCTGCAGCACTCCTTGCTCAGGCAGAGGGATCCTATGGCAATATTCCAGGGGGTGTTTGGTAGCCAAAGTGGGTGGCTCAGGAAGGGCTGTGGGTGCAGCAATGCAGAGGCTTCAATGCAGGTGCTGGGAGCTCAGCTTTGCTGAGTGCTCCAGGAAAACTGAACTTAAACAGGATGGGTAACCCCTCTCACATGAGTCACAGCAATGTAAGATGCTTGAACTCCAACCAGGGGACAAATTTCCTGGGGTTTCATCCCCACCCAGGAGCATGGCCCTGTTCCCACAGCTCAGGACACCTCCCACCCTTCCCTGTTTACAGCACACTGAACCAAACACATCCCAGAGGAGCCAGGGACAAGGGAGTTGCATGGATTGGCCCGTTCCAGTGGCTGAGGCCAAGTTTCCAGGAGTAAAGGGTTTTTACATTCACATAGTACATTATTTAAGCATGGCCCCTGACTGGAACTCATGATTCACACAAGGTTTCATTAACAGGGACTTGGCTTGCTTGGTTTTCTCCCCTTATAGTTTGCAGGTTGATGATAGTAGTAATCATGATAAATTTTTGGTTTTAGCTCCTGCTTAGCTGCAGTATTATTACTCAGAAAAACCCAGCCTTTAAGCTTCCCATGCTGACATGATGCAATGGGGTAAGCAGACAACATGATGCATCAAGTACCAGGGTGAGTCAGTCTGGGAAATTGTATAATGCCGTTTGTTTTCCTGTAGTTACAGCAATGTGCAAACAATAGGCCTGGAGGGGAAGCCCGAAGTGAGAGAGATCAAAGGGACCCACTGAAGGGAAACGTCCTTCCCACACACACTTGGAACATTTGGACCCCAAAAAAGCCCAGTATCAGATGCCCTTTGGAGGAGTTCAAGCACTCCTGGATTAGCCCTTTCCACCTGGCCCACCAGCAGTGGCCAGGGCTGGGATGTAAAACCTCACTGGTGCTGCAAGCAGAGGCTCCTGAGATTGTAGCACCTGTTCTGATGAAAGGAAAGATCTCGTTCTTTTCAAAAAGAACAACCGCCTTTAAGTGGAATGTCCTGCTCTCCAAAGACAGGCAAGCAGCATTAAATCACCAGCTAATAGGCAGCCAGCCCTTGAGATATCCTTGTTGGACAGGATACAGTAAATACAGCAAAGAAATGTTGTTCTGCTAAGACGTAAACATTTATTCTGAGGGCTCCCATCTAATGACTTCTCACAGAAGGTAGTGCTGGTTAAATCCAAGTAATGTGGCTGCTTTGGGTTTTAGCTGTGAGACATTGATCTGAGCCCAGAGAGAAAAGGTTTCTAGTGCACATCCCACTCCTGCACCTCACCTTCCACCTGTGCACTCACAGAGCGTGTTCCTGGAGCCATGTGAATGATGGCTCTGCAGCAAGGAGGCAAAAAACCCCTTTGGTTCCTTGGCCCTGCATTTGGTTCCTTTTAGTGCATGCAAGAAAGTGCACCATGCCCTTTTCCAGAGCAAGAGATAGGAAAAGCACATGATCCTCCTTTTACAAAAAATTAAGCTGGGACATGGAAATGTTAATGTCTAGATTAGAGTTACATAAATTACAAAGTCTGGATCCAGACCACAAGTATGTTCTGTTGAGACCACATCAAAATGGCTCAGCGTTCAAAGAACTGACATCAGCGGGAGTGTCAGAGCTTTTAGCAATGATAAAATTTGGGGCTTTCTGCTCCGTTTTCTCAAGCATCAGGCTCTCAGTGGAGCCTGAGATGAAGACAGGAGGTTGGAATTTGCCTGCTGATGTCTTTGGTAGTGTCTGGCACTGGATGCCAGACAGGAGAGTCACCTCCAGTTAGAAAGCACTCCCAAAAGTTTGTCTACAGGTCATTATAAGTGCTGTGTCGTCTGTGAAACTCCCTTAGTGAACTTGTTTTCTGGGCTCAGGAGTGAGTAACAAGTACTGCAGTGAGGGTGGCTGGGCAGGATGCATGTGAGATCGTGTCTGGGAAGCAGCTGGAGCTTTGGAGGTGGAAGGGCTGACCTGCCAAAGGGCAGATGGTGGTAAGGAAAAGGATCACAAATATTTAGTGAAAGAGAAAAGGGCTGGAAGAAGTGAGGATTGCAGGGATGAGCACAGAAATTAGAGAACACAAGTACAGAAAAGGAAGGGAAGGGAGGGTGTGGGATAAAGGAAATTGTTGCAACATGACAATTCTAAAATAAGGATTAACAACCATGAAGCTTCATGAAAATAGTATGTATGGCTTCTTTGCTTTTTGCTGGGGTACTTTTTCAGTCTCTGGGACATAGTTTGGTTTGAAACCAGAAACACTAGAAATATATACAAAAATGAGCAGTGCTGCATCTGCCCCAATCACCTGCCTGGTAAGTTGGGGCACAAGGAGAACATAGGTGAAAACATGAGAGATAGAAATTCTGCATTACCAAGAGAACAGGAGATAAAAGTCTGAATTTATTTACTATAATGCTGTAAGGTCTACACTATTTTAGGACAGTCCTCTTGCCAAACAGTCCCTGCTTTTACGTCTGTTTTCTTCACTCACTGTCCCCATCCCTCTCGTCAGCCCTGTTATTTCAAGCTGCTGGTTGACAAGTGGTAGTAAACACTAATGACCACTTCCAAGTGGGATAAAAATAA
Source organism: Toxostoma redivivum (assembly GCA_013397375.1). Lineage (NCBI taxonomy): Eukaryota > Metazoa > Chordata > Aves > Passeriformes > Mimidae > Toxostoma > Toxostoma redivivum. Next base: position 2,687,279 of record VXBI01006779.1, on the reverse strand, counting down.
ATGGGAAAAAGGACAGGCAGCAGCAGTGAAGGTGACTCTTGGCAATTTCCATTACACTGTAAGACAAGGTGATTTCTGTGACCAGCCAGCACTCTGTGCTGGGAGCAGCCCCAGCTCACCTGGCTCTGTCCTGACAGCAGCAGGTCCTGCTGTCCCCTGCCTGCATCAGGGACAGGTAATCCCTCAGCCCAAAGAGCACACCTGGCACCTGGGCTGCCCTGATCCCTCCCTGCTACCTGCAGGAATCACAAACCTATCAGTGTTCTAAACAGTAACCACACAGTGGCACCTTGCAACAGCCTTTGAATGGCTTTACAAATGTGGGTAAATCCTTCTGCTTCTGTTTTAAAGTCGGAAACACTTGAGGCATGGCTATGTTGAATTCTTATTGATTCAGCATGTGAACCACAGTGTCTAAGCCAGGAGCACAATCCTCTCCTCTTGACTCATACTCTAACCCTAGAGCTGTTTGGGTCACAGCACTGCAAGTTTTCCAGCAGGCAGCCCAAGGACAGAGCTGGCATGGGGAGAAGGGGGTTTCTCACGTCCAGGTTTGAGCAGGTGGAGGGAGGAGAAGGCAAAAAGGGCATCCTGGGAGGGTGAGAGGAGATGTGGGGTAAGGAGACATCTGTTTGGATTAAAAACCTGCTGTATCCAGATTCCAGTTTGCTTGGTGTCATTGCTTAAAGTCAGCTGCAGCTGTCCAAAGACAAGCTTAGGAAAATATTTTTCAGACTTTCCTACTTTGAGAGGGCCCCAGGATCTCCCTGGGCCTCTCCCTGGCACGTTTGCAACACCCTCTGTACACAGACCTGATGCAGCCCTCCTCCCACACCTTCCCTTGCCTGTGCCTGGGATCCCCTGCTTATGCTTCCCTCTCCCTCCCCACTGATAAAAGCTCTCCCCATGCCCTCGAGCAGGAGCCCCCAGCCAAACACAGCCAGGTGAAGGGATGTCCACAGCAGGAATTCAGTTTGCTAGAGGTGTTTCCCAAGGATTGGCCTGAAAACTGGCTGTACTGGTAGTGAAGCAGATCTGTGCAAATTCTGTTGAATCTAGGGGAAAATGAAATTCACTTTAAAATTGCAGCAGATTCTTAATTCTGCTTAGTGTGCTTTTAGTAGCAGGGTTGCCTTTCTTACACAGTGTTGGAGAAGGGTAAGATCTAGGTCTCAAAGGCTGATTAAAAATGGCAATGGGAGTTTGTTACTGAGATGCAACATGTTTCCTAAACATGAAGCCTCTTGTAAAAACAGTGCTGAGAGGAATGAGGTTGTACACACATCTCTGACACTTTCTATACAGATGTTTCTGCTCAGCATTGAAGGGCTGTTCATTAATGCATCACTTACCCAGCAAGGACCCACTGGGGTATGTAAAATGCCTCCTGCAGCTCCTCAAGTGCCTGTGAAGAGCTGTGCCTTGCTAAGATCAAGATTTGTCAGAGCTTTTGCAGGCTGCAGTGGCTTTTAGGAATGGTCTGGTGGAGAAAACCAGATACAGCTCTATTCTTGGAGAGCTGCAGGATCTCTGTGCTCAAGTTCCCTTGCTACTTGCTGAGAGATAAATGTAGTTATCAAATGAGTTGCAGATAAGTCATCAAAAAATTATAATCAAAGTTATTGTCAGTATTTGTAGATACTGTCATGGTGCTGGGGCACATCATTAAATCAAACTATGCTGTGCTGCACCATCCTCAGAACGATCACACAAAAAAGCTCCAGAAAGGAAGCACATCTGCTTTATGGGTTGGGTGGGCCTAAGCCTTTCTTGGGTACTAGAATTACATGTTTCAACCCACAACGTGGAACCAGACCCCAATGAACAGCAGAAAGGGGTCTGGAGAGGGGCTCAGGTTTGATCTGCTGCAGCAGTGCTGTAGTTTGAAGCTCAAGCTAAAGCGTTCCAGCTGCAAGTCAAACCCAGGAATGCATCCTGCAAGATCTGATTTTTCTGTAGGGCTGGTAACATGAGCATTCAAATCACTGCCTTTGAAGCCCGTGAAATCCATAATGGCCACAAAGTGAACATGTAACAACTACATTTCAATTTCCAAAGGCTGGTCAAGTACCTGGTTTTATTCTCTCTAGTAACAAAACTCCCATCGACTTCAAAGGGATTGGGATTTACTCTGCAGTGCAAGTGCTGGGTCCAACGAAATAGGAGATGTAACTCTGGGATGAGGTATTTCAGCTTCAAAAGGTGCAGACAGAAAAGCAGGATCGAGCTCTGAGCTTTAGGGCAGCTCTACAGTCTGCATTTTTCCTGCAGCTTCAGGTTAATAAACTGAGGGGGATGCTCTGACTGAGCACTGGGATCTGCTTTGCTCTCCCTCCTTTTCCAGGGGGAGGAGACTTGAGCAGCACCTGGCCCAAAGGCCACCTTCAGCTCCCTTTGAGAAGGTTTTGTCACCACAAACGTGGACTGGATGTCCTGCTGCTCTCACCCTTCTCAAGTCAGTCACTGGCTTTGTAAAACCCTTTCCCAGGCTTTTGGATGAGTGAGCCACAAAGTCCAAACAGAAGTTGGACATGAGTCACTGGACTTTGAGCTATGCACTTGAAAGCTTTGAGGCATGTTATACCAGTTAAAACATCATCAGTATTTGTGATATTTGGGGCATTTTTGTTCATGAATGTACTTGTTTGCCTAAAGTGAATAACTGATGCTGTGTGCCTAAAGAATGCTGTGCATGCCTTTTTATCAAGGAGATGTTGCCAGTTTTGAAGGGCTTGCCTTGCAATGAAAGATTTGGAAAAGTCAGAAAGAATATTTGATCATTTATCCTGATTTCCTACAAACACCTGTAATAATACCTGCAGTCTGACAGAGACATAATTTCCAGTAGTTCCAAAGTCAAGTGGCATCTCCTCTGCTGCAAAGGACAGGGCTGGGCTCATTTTCACTGCCAGGGTTGTTAGGTTGAGTAGGTGGATGGGGGAGAGTTTCTGTCCTGCAAACATTTGTGCTGTTGAGGATTTCAGGAATAGTCTGCTGGGGGTGCAGCTCTTGCTCTGGAAGCACCTAAGCCTGTATTTTTGACTGACAATGAAGTGCACACAAGATGTGTTGCTGGTTAGATACCTCCAGCCTGTCTGAACTCGTGAAGTCATTAAGTGCTGAGCTGCTCATACCTCTGCTCCATGTGAACTGAGGGCACCATCACTCCCACATCTGTGGTTTAACTGAAAATCCTGCCTTCAGCACATCCCACAGAGGGAAATCTCCCCAGTCACCCCCAGCTGGAGCTTTCCAGCTGTCCCTGTGCTGCTCCCTGCTCTGGGATGATGCTGAGCTGCCCCTGGAGCCTGGCAGGAGCTGCTGTGCCTCAGGCACTGCACAGGAGCAGCCCCAGCCTGGAGAATCCCTCCAGTTCCAGGTCTCCAAAGGCAATTCCAGCCTTTTGTGCTCCTGTGTCAGCAGAAGAGCCCTGGGAGAAGGAAACCCAGAGGCAGCAGAGGTTCCCCAGCCTGCGTGGGGGGGAGGGTTTGGCTTTGTTTTGCTCTTGTTGCTAACAACGTCAGATGGGGCTGAATTTCCAGCGGCTCAGGATGAGACAAACAGCCAAGGAAGCATCAAAGTGAATGGGTGTTTTTTGATCAACACTGCACAGAGTTTGTTTTCTTTCTCCACTTGCCCAATGACACACTGACTTGGATGACTGGGCTGTGACAGAGCCGGGTGGAAAATGTCAGTGGAAAAATGCAGAAAAAGAGCAAATATTTTTACAAATGTTAGTGACAATATTTTTACCTTTGGTCAATCCAAACCAACAGGAATATTTTTTCAGGACAAACTGTTCAAAACTCACCATAGCCTGTGCCAAAATGTATGCAAAAGGGGAATATGCATGAACACTCATTAAAAACAGTGTTCCTGTGGTGAATATGATACAGTAAAATTCCATCTAATCTTGTGGCTGGAACATCTGTATAATTAGCAAGATTCTTCACCTCTTCCAGTGGTTGATGTATATGCCTTCCCTTTGCATACATTTTTTTTTCCTTTAGGAATAGGAATTAGTGGAGTTTGCAGTATTTGCTGCTCCACACACAACTATCCCCAGTAGTACCTCCCCATCCTCTCTAAACAGGGTTGTAACAAACTTCTGGATGCACCATTGTAAAATTAAGATATCAGATCTCATTCTGACTCTGTCAGTAAGATTCCTAGTGGGCACCTCACTCATCAGGACCTGAGGAAGAACTTCCCTGGCATCTGATGAGGGAGGTCATTTATTCAAGAACAGGTTCCTGGCAATTCCCCAGTGCCCTGGCACACAGCTTGGTGCCTCCCCCTCTGCCAACACATCTACAGTTTCTGCTCTTCCCAAGACTGGAAAGTCATCCCTGCAGGCTTGTACCTAAATAACCTGCTCGAGAAATACAGCAAAGGGAGGCTGCTGTCCCTGGAATGGCCTAAGAGGGAATAAACTGAAATACTTAGGGTAAGCAGGACATCTAATGGGTCCTGTTCTGGCTTCTCCTTTAAGGAAGACCTGGTTAAAATGCACAGTTTGAAATACCACTGTTTGACAAAAAAAGATTAATTTTAGCACAGTCCCCAAACACTGCAAAATAATTTCTAGAAATGCCAGGAGAACTGTGAGTTTTAAGCTATAAAATCAGAATTGCAGATGTGGAAGAAACACACTAGTGGTTAAATATTTTTACCATCCAGCAAAGCCAGTAGAAATCCTCACCATTAAAAAAAAAGTTGACATATTTCAATTTTTTCTGCACTTTTATTAGCTCTTATAAAACTATAAAGCCAGAGTCCTGACTATACTTTTTTTCTTACCCTTTTGGACTTTTCACTTTTTAAATCCCTAGTGTTTCTCTTTTCATAAACCTAAATTAGGACTGTAGTATTATTAGCCCATATTTAGTAGTCCTGAAGAATAACTTCTGACTAGAATGTGATTGTAAATACTTTTTCACATAAATAAATGCAATCTCACTTTTGGTAGGATTTGTATGTGAAAGAAATATGTGCAAATGAAACTAAGTGCCTTTGATAAGTGGTTTGGGATTGCTGATTAATTGGAACTAAAACCAGATGAGAAAATTGAACATATGTTCTTATTCAGCTTCCCTGGAGGATTTGTTAGGGAGCTTGGCATACATTAATAATTGCTTGGAAGGGATTTAATAGCTCATCTTGTAGTTTTGCACATGCAAAACAATCAGTCAATATAAAAAGCATGGTGTCATCTGTCTTTGTTAATTAGGGAGCTCGAATGCCTTTGATAATAAGGGCTAGTAATTAAGCTACAATTCCAAAGGAACCGTTTGGGTTTGCCACATCAGAATCCATCAGAGGCAGGAGGAAGGGGGGAGTACTTCCAGAAATCTTGAAACATTCCTGGTTTATGATAGTTTTTCTGTGCTAGCACATGGCCAGGCTACTGAGTGCTCCCAGAGGCCAGAGCAGGAGTGCTGGGGATGCTCCTTGGGAGGCTCCCAGGGCACCTCTCCCCATGTGACAGCACACAGGAGCTGTGTGCCTGCTGCAGCAGCATCAGCTGAGATTCCCTGCACAGCCCCAGTGTCAAACCCAGCCACTGCTGCTGGTGGCACCAAGACCTCTGGAAGTACTTTCAATGTCAAGCCAGTGTCAAACCAGTGTCAAACCAGTGTCAAACACAGCCACTGCTGCTGGTGGCACCAAGACCTCTAGAAGTGCTTTCAATGTCAAATCAATGTCAAACCCAGCCACTGCTGCTGGTCTCACCAAGACCTCTGGAAGCTCTGGGTGTAACTCCCTGAAGGAACAAACCATGTGTGGGCTTTCAATGTCAAACCAGTGTCTAACCAATGTCAAACCAGTGTCAAACCAGTGTCAAACCCAGCCACTGCTGCTGGTGGCACCAAGAGCTCTGGAAGCGCTGGGTGTAACTCCCTGGAGGAACAAAGCACGTGTGGGCTTTCCTGCAGGTCGCTCACCTTCCTGGGTGCTCCTGCAGGACCTGGTAGACGCTGATCTGGAAGGTTTCGTTGTCGAAACGCTCGCGGATGTAATCCTTGTAAATCCTGAACTCGGCCGCCGTCACCGCCTCCCCCTCCGGGATCCGGGACAGATCAAACCTGAACTCTCGGTAGTGGCAGCGCTGATGGTGGAACTCTCTGTCATGCTCCACTGGAACAGAAAACAGCCCATTAGCCACCTGCTTTGTTCCCCTTCCCCTTGCCGTCAAACACGCTCGCGAGTTGCCACAACAGAAAAGGGCAGGAATATCTGATTGCAGCATCTCACGGGCTGCTCAGATCATTAAAGCACATAGGAAATGCCTGCCTCTATCTGGGCTATTATAGGCGTATATGTGTTTATCAGGCTCCCTTTGGAACAGTTTTACCATTGGCTGGTACAGGGGGCCATTGTGTTTTAATGGTTTTTGGCAGCTTTGTGCTTGACAAGTGACTCTGGACATTTGCCACTGATAACGACCGAGCTGCTGTGGGAAGGAGCTGAGACAAACAGATGAGGCTTTTCAGGAGTGCTGGTTCTTGGCCTGGCTCTGCTTCTGACAATCACACACACACACACACACACATACCCACACACTACAGACACAAATTCCAGCCCTTGAGGCTTTTCATGCCAGTGACCCACATTTGGTGCCAGCTGAACTCATCACAAGCTCGTGGCTCCTCTCCATAGGGTCAAAGCTTTCATTTTAAAGGATCTTTAGTGATCAGGGCTGTGAAGCAACTGTTCAAAGTGAGGACTTCCTTCCACTTCCCAGCCCTGACTGTGAAATAACAAGTGCCAGATCCTCCCAGGCCAGTGTTGGGTGACAGGTCTGGCTGTCCCCTGATGGACAGCTGGTGGTCCCGTGTAACCCTGCTTGTGGGCACGGAAGCAGGGGGTCAGTGTTGGGAGGAAACAAAGACTTCAAGCCAGTCCTCCAGCAAGGGGGAGGAGAGGTGTCAGTGCCCCAGCCCAACACATGAGACAAGGCACCCTTCTTGGGACAAATTCCAAATTAAACAGACAAGTCAGACAAAGGAAAAGGGGGAAAAGGAGGTATGAGGGGATGAACTGACTCGCCCAAGGTCACAGCACATGACATTTTAAGAGCTGAGGTTTGAACCAGGGACTTCCTATATGTCCCAGTCCTGTCGTCTGTCCACTTGACCTCTCTGCAGCTTGACTGCACAATTCAAGTAGTTAGCTCTGAGATTTCCTTGGCAAAGAATGTGTGTCTTTCTACAGGCCTGATTTTCTTCTGGCAGCAGCAAATCCATTGTGTAAATCCATTGACTTAAAGGGAATTACTCCTGAAAAAGGGGAGTTCCAAGCCCAGGTCTGGGAAGCGCTGTTTAAATTTACAGCTCTGCATGGTACAAACACAGCTCAGCACTGGCCAGGGTGTCCCATGGCAGGGACAGAGCGTGGGGAGGCTCTGGGAGCAGGGCTGTGTCCAGGAAAGCTTTGCTGGCCAAGGCTCAGCCGTTGGCCATGGACTCTTCCTCCTCTCTCACATCCCTTCTGTGAGGAGTCCAGTTTGCCACTGTGTGATTGCTGCTCAGGGAAAAGCTTCAGAGCTCTTACTCATAGCTGGGATTCATCTTAGAGGAGTTTTTTAGGTATGAAACCTCTAAACTTTCCAAGACAAAGGTGATTAACTTTAGCAAATGGTATTATATGTTGAGCAGTCTCTGTTGCACCTCTACTAAAACATCTCATTTAGTGTCTCATACCTTGATGTGGAGGAATATTGTGAATATCCACCAGTGTTTGTAAAACAGGCTACAGCTGCCCTGGACGTGCTAGCAACACTATAAAACGTGCCTCAATCCCTTTCCTCCAAAGTACTCCTAATAGAATAAGATATAAAGAGCTTAATTTCAGTTTTAAAGGAATTTATCTGCACCTAAATTAAAAGAGAATGAAAAAATACTTTAATACGGATTCAGTCCTTTAACCACAAATGTAGAAGAATGAGTATAAAGCTGGGTGGGTTTAGCTGCAGCTGTTAGCAGTAGGATGTACAGATATGATTTGCTTCCAAAGACACAGGAAGGCTGAATTTCCAGAGGAAGGTGGGTGCAGTTTTTCAGTACGTGTGTGATGACAGCTACATCAACCAACACTGGCCTTTAGCTGCACTTTATACACAAGGTCTGACAACAAGCACATGACAAGGAAACTTTTTGGGGTGCTGCTAAAGTTCACAGCAATTCCCACTGCTGAGCCCTAGAAAAAATGTGTCATGTTAGAATGAAAAATTAACGGCCAGGGTCATAAAATAAAGAGCCCCAAAGTTTGAACTTTCCCATGCTTTGCAGATGTTTGGATATAGGGTTTTGGCCTGAGCCATCTTTAGTGTTAAAGCAAACATTCCTGTGGCTATAGTCATTAAGATCATGAAAATATGTGGATATGTAACTGAAGAAAGAATCCCAAGAAACCCTTCAACTCAGTGTTTATTGTTTTTCCCCTTTTTCTTTGCACTCTGGACCTATCTGCTGACCCAGAAGTAACAAATCCTTTCAGAACTAATTTATGAGAAACACTGACCCTGAATCAACATCTGTTAGATGACTGCAGTAAATCTTATTACATAATTAAACACCAAAATCTATGTTAAAATAACGTTAAGGGTCTGACTCGAACTCATAAAAGCAAGACTCTTCATTATGAAAGCTGAAATCCTATCCCTAAGTCATGCTGCTGTGTGTTGGTATTTGGGAACATATGGTACAGTATATCTGATCAAGCACTTTTTGTAGAGCCCTGTAATACCTTGAGCACAACAGCACGGGGTAAGCAGGGGAGCATTCAAGGAGCCTGAGTTTCCTGGGTTTGATGGGTGTTAGACCTTTGACAATGCTGCAACTGGGTCATTTCCAGTTAATTACCTGAGGAGTTGGAAGGGGGAGAGTGGGGGGAAAGCTTAAAAAAAAAAGGCAGGGGGGAATAGTGGTATTTTAAATGCTTACTGAAACAGTTGAGAATTGCTGCAGCTCTTTGGGTGTGACTGCAGTTTCTCCATTAGATTTATAAAATCCATTATCCCTATTGACACAACGACCATAAGAAGAAATTTTTGGTCATTCTTGAGGGACTTAGTCTCAGCTGTTTGTTTGCCATTAATGTTAAATTAATGTTAAATGCTCCCTTAAAAGACATCGAGTATTTTGAATATTTGCTGGATATGCTTCATAGCCCTTCTGCCCACAGAACTTCAACTCATCTTTGTCCCAGGCTCATAGTTCTCACAAATCTACTACCCAAAGGCTTTGGTGAATGGTTTTAGCCCAGATGCTAATTTCAAACATTGGAAATTCCAGCTCACAATTCAAATGCCTTGGCAAGGCAGCTGCTTGGAGAGGAAGCCAAAGCTCTGGATGTGCAATCAAAGGTTGTAAAATAGGAAAAGGAAGAACACCCTTGAAAAATAATTCTGCTACGAAACAGACTGTGTGCCTTGACTGTGGGAAAACAGTGCATTTCCTCTCCTTAAAAAACACCCAAAGTCACTCACAGGTGATGCACGTGCAAACATGAGCTTCTCCTCATTCTTAGAAGCAGTGTTGTATTTTGGAGGCACAACCACTGCAGACAAATTCTGGCCTGATTTAACACAGGGCTCAAAATTTGCTGGTGTAAAATAACCCTTGGCATGGTGAGTGTGGCAGTTAATTGGAGCTGTGGTGGATGAGGATCATCAGGCACTCCCTCTGGCACAGTCCTTGGGAAAGGAGGAGAGCTGAGAGCTGTGGGATGGACAAGGACATCAGATGCATGAGAGAACAAGCAGGACACCAAAAATTGTGGGGGGACAATTAAGGTGATGCAGCCAAAACAAGGAATATCTCAGGCTGGTGGTTATCAGTAACTTGGCCACACCTGTCACAAATATGCAAGTCAGATCAGCACCTTTGAAAGTCTGGCCTTGCTATCTGAGGATCTGAGGCTGCTCTATCTGATACAGAGAGGGCTCCCTGCTCTCTGAAGTCCTTTGTCTCTCCAAGCCTCTGTTGTGGCCTGCTGGTGATGCAAGAGGGGGCAGGACACAGTTGTGCAACAGGCAGGGATGGTTAAAAGAAAACAGGATGGATACCTGTGCTCAGGTGTGAAGTAGCCATGTATCAGATCCAAAAATATGAGAAAGCTGGAGATAAAATGTCAACAAATACTGGGTGCTTGTTCTGACGTGTGCTGAAGATACAGAACTTAAAAACATTAGCAGGCAGGGATGAAAAAGTGTAGCTGTTGATATTTAGAACTTGGTGCAATACAGGTAAAGCCAGTACCAAAAAAGCAATGTTGGACAGAAAACCTTGTGGTCCTGATTTAGCACCCCAGGTGCCCAAACTTCTCAAAAGCAAATGACACATCAGCAAAAAGCTGGAAACTTAAACTGATCCCACATTTGGTCATTTTCACAGCAAAATATTCTGAGATTAAAAATAAGCACCCCAACTGTTTGCAGCTCCTTTGTAAATCTCTGCTGGCAAGTGCAAAGCCAACCTGAGCTAAATCTGCCAACACTGGTTGGAGCTCTGGGTTGGGTCAGGGATTGCTGGTGGGCAAGGTCTGACACATGACAGCAAGGATTCTGGTGAAGCACAGCTTGCAGTGTTGTTAGCAAGACTTTTTTTTCCAAGAATGACTGTGCTAAAAAATAATTATTATTGAAGCATTAAAGAGCTTATCTAAATGCCAGGGAAGTCAACAGAAATATTTTCAATGGATTTCATGAGAGGCCAATCTCCCTGCTTAGATATTTTTACTCTCTTGTTTTCTGAAGATGCAAAAAACTGCTTTTCAGAAAGACACTCAACGTCAGATGAATAGATTCCATTCTCAGATTGATAAACTGGGAAAGCTTTGGTAATTCCACACCTCTTCCTCCCTTGGCACATTTGGGTGATGCACTTAGAATGTACTTTGAATATATAAACAAGTAAAAACTTAAATTTTCTTGTTAACGCTTTCACCTGATAATATGTTAATTGTTTTTATAAGGCTCTTTGAGAGCAGTTGTCTCATTTATTGTAGTGCTTAAAACAATTAGAGCTACTTGTTTCTCATTTACAATGGAAAAAGGCACCAGAAGGAATGTGCAATAGGGTGTCTGTAACTTCTTCACTCCCAAAAAAGGCCAGAAGGGATTTGTAAAGGACTTTAATCTCTAATAGATTAAAGGTCCTGAATTCCTGAGACTGAAAGATAAGTCAAAGGAAAATAGATTCCAAAAGACAACACCCCTTGCCTCAGCCTCTCAGCCAGGCTGCTGCTGAGCCATCAGCACTTGCCTGAGAAACCTCTCAGAGATTCCAAAAAAACTCTGCCACACTCTGGCATTAAGGTCTAACAGGTTTTCAGAGTCTACCTGTGTGGTGAGTTTAGAGGGTAGGAAAGTCTTTACCTGCTTTCTTTCCAACAGCTGCAGAGCTCTAAAAATGGGCAGTTCCTCCAGAGGTGGCCGAGGGCTGACTGGATCGTCCTGAGATCAGTGGATTGATCTCAGCCTCAGTTTTTCCATGACAAAGCAAACTAAACTCTGACTCACACATTTACATCCAGCAGTGCAAAATCCTATTAGAATTTTCCAAGAGAATTTACCTTTATTTCCCTCCATCATCACCCCCTGAGATGGAAGCCGAAGCTTCAGGAGCTCTGTTGCATCATTTCAGTGCAGAGCACGGGGTTCCCAGGCACCAGCTGCCCTGGGACCAGCAGCACCTGGCCCCACCAGGTGACCCTTGTGTCCCACTGCTCTCAAAGGGATTCTGCTCTGCTATCTCCTGCCTCACCCTCCTGTCTCCCTTGTGAAGTGCATTCAACTGGAAGAACATTGTGCCTTTTCCAGAGGAGTTTTTGGGTGGATGCTGTCCTCTCCCAGCTCCCCAGAGCAGCGTGGCAGGAGGAGCAGGGACCTCCCAGCAGGGCAAGAGGGAGGCCAGGGCCACCCCTTGGGCTCAGGGCTTGTGGTGGTTGTGAAATTGAGCTGTAAATTTTCGGGATGCCAAATCCGAGACCTCTTGATGGGCTTCTAATTAGCAGGCATTAAAAGTTCCCTCTATAAATCGCACTTCTTTGTCTCTAAATTGGTGGATAAAACCATGGCACTTATGAAATATAGGCCTTTTCTCCTTATGTTGCTGAGGCTCAAGAAGGAGGAAACCAATTAGGGGAAGGATCCAGCGGTCTGTGCAGCTGAAAGAGCCTACTGGGCTCAGCAGGACGCCTGATTGAGCAAGAAATGCGAGGTCAGTCCTTATATTTTTCTGAGGAAAAGGGGGACTATAATAAAGATTATTTCAATAATGTCATGCCAGGCCACAGTCTGTGAAGGCACTGTTTCCCTCCTCATTGTGCTTGACAGCAAGAGTTACAGGGGCAGTGGCAGGAAATTTATAATGGCAAGAATTTGGGAATGCAAAGTTCTGTGATTGGTTTTCATTTGTTTCATTCTCTCGGTTTCATGATTTACATGCTGCAGCTAAAGCAGCAGTTACAGAAATATTTGAAGAAATAGTTGAAGAATATAAATTGGGAGTTCTATAAATGGAGTAGAGCAAATGTCCTGGGGTGTGTGATGGGATATATTTTTAATATGTTTTTAAAGAATGATAAAAACAGTATTTGGAGGGCCTCTTACATGGAATAGCTGCAGCTCTTCAAGTCATCTAGAAGCTAGTGCAGGTTTTTGGAGAAATCTAAGAAAAAACAAATACAGCTTAGATTTTGATCTGCGAGATAAGCTTGCTAGAAAAATAGCCTGTGTTTTTTCTATAACTCATTAATGCATCCCATCACTGGGGATTGCTGCCATCCTGCCACTTCTAAAAACACAGCCTGTCCTTGAGCCACAGGCTCAGCATCCCCAGATATTTGGGGGGCTCTGGGCTCATCTGCCCAAGCCCTGGCCTGGTGCTTGTCCCCATGTGCCCTTTGCTGAAGGGGCTGCTCTGAGCCAGGGCAGAGCTCAGCACAAGGGAACCTGCACCCAGCTGCTCCCTGCTCATGGGCCCATTTTACAGCCAGGTAGAGGGAGGAGAAGGTGATAAAACTGTTTCTTGCATGGTAAATTCACTGTGTGCCAGGGCAAAGTCCTGCCCCATCCATGGGCGGAGAGCAGGACTAATGCACTAATTTCAAAGATGAAAACCAGGCTCCATAAATCCTGATTCCCAAACCCAGAGGATGGAAATTCTTTAGTGCTCACTCTGCAAAGTGATCCAGGCTAAGCATTTTTGCTTCGAAAGGGGAAAAAAGCCCCTCTGGAGTTAATATTCTCCCTTTAGCCATCACTTCATTTTTTCAGCTTTCAGCATAGAGCTGGTATTGCCAGCAAGACCACCTAGCCACAAACCCAGCAGGGAGCTTCCAAAATTCTTCTAAACACTGACTCCTTGTTATAAATTGAAAAGTGGTAATAGCAACAGTGCATATCACATCTGTGCCAGGCTTCAGGCCTGGGAAGCAGCAGCCTCCCTACTGCAGAGCACAACTTGGAAAGATCCTTTCAGTCCACACATGCATCAGCATTAGCCATTTCTTTGTCAACAAATCCCTTAATACGTAGCCTTTCTATCATGTACAGATGTCCAAAAAATAATGGAATACTGTACTACAAGATTAAACACTTTAATGTCAGCATATGTGTTGCATGACTCTGAACAATGGTATCATTGTGCGTGTGCAAACAGCCGGGCGAGGGAAGATGGGTTTAATTATCTCCCAAACAGCAGCAAGCTCTTCCTGACTAAGTCAAACTTCAGCTAGCAAGGGCTGCTCAGGACAGAAATTGGTGTTTCTCCCTTCCTGGTGTTCCTAAATTGGTGTTCTCCCAGTGTTGGGATTAGTGTTGTACCCAGGTCAGGCAGTGCTTTGGAGCACAGTGCAGAAGCCACCTGCTTCCCCAGGAGCCACATGCCACCATGGAATGTGCTGTGGGGACCACAGGATGCTGTGAGTCACCACATCCTCTCACCCCATGTGTCACCCAGGAGCCTTTTATGTTAAAATTCCCAAGTATGGTAGATGGCAAAGAGGGAAGCAGTCATTGGGAAGGAAAGGACAGAGAGAATCGTGGGTGCTGCTCTCTGAATTCAGAGACATTCCCTGCTGGGATTTCTCTGCAGACACTTTAAGGCAATGCTGGATGGTAAAACCATTCCTTTGTAAAGAACCTCCATGAAGTATCTGGGCAGGTTATGCACAGGTAATCCATTTTCTTTCCCCAGTGTACCCTGATGGGTACCTGCTCAGGCTGTGGTTTCTCTGCTGAAAGCCGAGCCAGACGAGATGAAAGGTATTGTGAAAAATTTACACGTGGGACTGCTCTGTGAACACCAAACTCTCCTAATAGTAAACAGACCAACAGTGGTGTGACTCCTGGTGCTGCTTGCTGTGTCTGCATGTGTATCTGGGGAAAGCAAAGTTAAATAAGCAGGGAAGAATTGTGTTTCTGCAGAATACCTTATTCACAGCCCTGCCATGTGAAACACAGCAGCACATGGAGCTGCAATCCATCTGCAGCTGCTGTAAGGCACTGAGGATTGCTGTGGGATTTGAGTGGTGTGAGGGAATGGAGAATTCAGGGAGGGTGACAGGAAAAGAAAAAAAATGGGAGTTCATGAAGTTGTTCCTTTTGACAGACTCACTCTATTTCTACCTTCATCCTCCTGGAATCCACTATAAGGAAATCTGCAGGGCCTCCCTCTCCAGGCTCTCAGATCTTGTTCCTCTTCCTCCTTTCACAGCAAAGTGACAGTGCTGATCTGGGGATTCACCCCACCAGCTCTCCCATTCCCAAAACCTTGGGGATGGCTGTTTTCCAGAGAGGCAAGCTGGGGACTGTGGTGATGCTGCAAATCGTGGCTCCTCCTGTGTCCTCCCAGCTGGCCGGTGTGGTGGCCATCACAGATGTCTCAAGCTCTCATGCTGGCACTGAGAGCAGGGTTAATTTAGCCAAGGCTGGTGTTTATAATCCTGACAGACCAGGACTGTTGTGTCTCTCTGTGTACCTGAAAGTTGGGAAGCACCTGGACAGCAGCTCCAGGCCAGGGGCTCCCTGCAGGGACTGGGGGTGCACAGGGCAGGCTGAGTGAGTGCACAGCACACAAAGGCAGCTCTGCTCTGCTCCAAACTGAGCAGTGAGCAAAGTGACAAGCAGAACTCTCCTGCTTTCTTGTCTCTGCGTGCACAGTGTGGAATAACAGAGAACAGAGGCACGCTGCTGTCTGACACATCCCCTAAATCCTCTGGGTGCAGCTGGGGGAGGTATGTGAAGATGCAGGAGTACATTTTTCTTTTCCCCTTATATAACCCTTCTCACTGGCCCTTTGTAACTCAGGGGACAGCCAGGCTGCTTCCTGAGGCTGTGGAATCAGGGATCTCCATCTGGCCAGGCCAAATTCCCAGGAAAGCTGTGCCAGTGTTAGGTGTGAATTGCAAGTCACACATTTTGCCAGGGCATCCAAGGGTCAGGGAGATAGTGGCAGTCAGGAATTATTATGAGGATCAGGCTGAGGTGGCAGCCACAGCACAGAAAAGGGCAGGTCTGGAGGAGGGGGAAGCAGGAGGGCGATGGGTGTCTCAAGGGGGAAGAGGTTGCAGAGCACAAAGAGGGAGAAAAGTTAAGTGGCAATAAGTTTTATTGAGAAAAATAATCCCCCAGTCCAGACACTCGACAAATGGGGCCCAAGGTGCTTCCTGCAACCTGCTCTGAGACTGAGCAGGTCTCAAAATATCACTGATGCAAAAACCAGCAGCCTGCCCTGACTGCTTGTACACACTGAGCAAATGGAAACATCCCCAGGCCCAAGGAAGGAGACACAAATGGCTGAGCAGATCTGGTCAGGAATAAAGAGTATCCAGCCAGGGGAGATAAGAGGCAGTGTGAGAGACTGCTACAGGCAAACCTAAAATGGGGAAAAAAGCTCACAAGGGAAGGATTTGCAGGAAGATGGGAGCCTGCTGGGAGCACAGGCACCTCAATCTGCAGCTGGCCTGTGCAGAGGACATGCAAATTAAAATCAAATCATGTTATCATGTCAATGCAATGATCTGATCATGCAGAGGTGTAACAGGATCAAATTTTTCCCTTGCATTCCAGTACCTACTCTGGGGCAAAGTAATAAGTCTTTAAATGTATTTGATAAATTTGCTACTATTCATAATAAATGGTGTGAGTCAGTAATTTTGGGAGGGTCACTGCCTGAGCACCTCTGATATGTTTATACAAAATAGATAGAAATGGCTAAAGGTACCTCTAGTGTCTGGAGAGGGAGTCCCAAATCTTCCCTCCAGGACCAAAAGAACTTTATGAAAGTCGTGCTCATGATCTGATGCTTTTAAACTCATGCTAATTATCTTCTACTATATGACTTTTTTCAAGCTGCTCTCTGTTTTTTATTACTATTGCAGAATCATTATATAGCATAAAGTTACTTAAGACAGCAAAAGATTCAACACTTAGAAAACTGATAGAGAAAGGACTGGATTCTGGACTGGTACAGCTGGTTTAAGGTATTTTAGAAGTAAATGAAATCAAATGAGAATTTATAATCCTTCCTGAGGTCTGGATTCCATCAGACTAAACTCATTAGGCATTAAGGTGCAGGTGCAGCTAAATAAAGGATTGTTCTGCTTTTCTTAATGCCATAGATTCACATCTTGAGTTCAAAATAAAAGTCTTTTTAAAGCACATGTATATATTGTGCATCTACTGGCAACACTTGAAAGAGAAAGCTCAGCTGATGGAATCTTCAAATGCCTCATTTTTCCAAGGGAATGTGCCCATTTCTGCACCAGCTGTGCTGAGGGACACGAGTGGAGAAGTGACTGGACATTGGCCTCTTAAGGCTTATTCATCTCATTTGCATTAGACTTCCTTTCATCTACTGAACAGCTGCCCAAATAAATGGCATCAATCTAATTAATCCTCCTTTAATATTGTATTGCCACAACAGTTCCAGCATCCCCCCAAATACTGCAGGAGTGTGAGCCTACACCTGCACAGGCTCCCTTGGGAGGAACACAGCAGGGAATCCAGCCTTTCTTGTGGTTTACTGGGATAAAAGGAAAATAATTAAAAACCAGTTTCCCAGGTTTGAAACCATACAGCTTGCTGGATTTCTCAGCTGAAATCCCAGATTCTGGTGCTGTTGAGAGAGCAGTTTGTGGGATATTACAAAATAAGCAGCCAATATCAGATAAGGATCTCAGCCTTTGACTGTGATCAGCAAAATCTCAGCTTGGAATGTACACACTGAGCTGTGCCCCAAGACCACGACCAGCTGGGCCTTTGGAGCTTGTCTGTGCTCTAACAAATATCTGCAGCTCTGGGCCAGGCTGGGAGATTAGGGGACAACAAACTATTGAGGGGAAAGGTCCTGCTGCCCCAGATGGGAAATCCCTGCCAGAGCAGTACTCTCCTTGCACCCAGGCTGTTACAGCCATTGCCTCTTTCTCAGGTGTTCTGCATGTGGGAGGTCCAGAAGTATTAACAGTTTATAATCATTAGACAGAAATGAAGTATTTGGAGGGGTGTTTTGGAAAATAACCATTAGAAACTTCAGTTACTGCTTACAAAGACACTGTGGAGTGCCCTTCCTCATGCAAGTGTGACTTTGTGACCTAGTTCACATTTTTCTTTGAGATCATCATGTTTCCTCTGTGCTGCCAAGAGAGGCGAGCTCAGGTGGGGCACTGGGTTTGGGACACGGGACCTGGAGAGGAGGTCACTGCCTGGAATGACCCTCCCTGCCAGCACCACACGTCCTCTCACTGTCCTTTATCCTGTGATGGGACTCAGAGCTTGTGCATAGGAGCTTTTTGCTTTCTAGGAATATTTGCTGTGCAACACATTTATTTTATTGAGAAATAGGCAGGCGGCCGTTTGTTTTTTATTACCTCTATACAGCCCTGAGAGCTATGAATATTAAAGGCCTGTGAGCTGCTGACATCCACACACACTCCTGTTTGCAGATGTAAAATGTTAGTGTCTCACAGTGATGGCAAGTTTAAACTGTTATTTCAGGAATGTCCTCAGGAAGATAAACATGTTATATTCACATATAGAGCATGTGCATGTGTCTGTCCCCTTTACACTCTAAACGTTGGTGGCCCATGCCCCAGGCATAACGGCATCTGAAGGTGAGGCAAAGATTTATTTGCAGTTTAATTCCCACCCACGATCCCTATTATACAAGAGGAATTTTCTTTTGGTACAAGATAAGCCCATCAGTGACATCAGCAGCACCTAGCCCTGCATACCATAGCCCTGCTGAATTCCTGACTCTGAGCCTCTCACTAGGGCTGGGCCATCCAGCCCCTGAGTCAGCCCCTAACAACAGCATTTTCTGTTTTGTTTTGGTTTTTGTGTGTCTTCAAACGCAATTTTGCAATTGCAGTTCTGGGGTAAAAGATCAGCTGTTGAAATACACCCTGGTGTCCTCGCATGGGTCTGGTATGAATGGAGAGCAGCTCACGCCTGCTGCGTGCAACTGTGCAAAAATAGCACAGAAATGAGAGTGTGGGGTTTGTGAAAGCATCTCTGAAGGAGCAGGAGCACACAGCACTCCTCTACCCACCAGGCACTGCTCACTTGTTGGACTGCAGCTGCCAACCAGGGAGGAAAGATTCTCTGTGTATCAGACACGCTGGCTTAGATTTAAGCTTAGATTTACCTCCCTCCTCTGCAGGATTTCAGGAAGACAGCTCTCATCTCACAGCTGTGCACTAATGAGCAGAATGACAGTCACTGTTTGCTCAAGAAATATTTGGGGCTTGCTTGAATGCATTTCTGCATGGTTCTGGATTCTTTCGTGTATTCCTGTGTTCCCTGTGTCAGGTTTTAATGTTGCAGAACAGTCAGAGATTTCCGTGGATATGAACTCTAATATTCTGGTAATTTGATTACAGTGCATGCCATGGATTGCAGGAACTGCTGTATTCAGAGGTCAGAGTTGTGTTCACACCAATGAGAGAAGTTTTACACCACATGTCTGATTTGCTTCTCCTTTTCACCTGTCTCAGGAGACAAATGATTCATCACATAGTGCTGAAATATCTTCATCTCCTGATTGGGGCCAAGATTTAAGAGTGGTTACCCAAAAGCTTCTTTTTGAGCCGAGGAGGAAGATCTGTGATGAATGATTCTTTTCCAGTTCTTCTCTCCTGCAGTTTATTACAAGTATATTTGTGTAATTAGGGGGCCCAGTAGTAATGTTGTTAAAATACAAGTGGGCACATTTATTGTTTCCTCCAAAAGGAAACAACCAGTCTCTAGCAGTTCTGGTTTTTCCCTGCCTCAACTGAACATTTACTGTTTTATGTAGCTAGAAGATTGAGGCTAAAGTTACTTTTTCCCCCCCGCCCCCTTTTATTTCTTTTTGTTAAAAAGAAAAGAAAAAAAATCCCCCTCCATACTCTTAACAAATGCTGGATTTTTTAAGGATATGGTCAGAAAGGGGAACTTAAACTCAGCATGATGTTTATAGTGCCACACAAGCTTCAGGAAAAGTGATGTGCAGTACTCTTTATTAACATCTAAAAAGTCCCTGTGGGTTAATAATGACTGCAGAGTAATAAACAAATAAAAGTAGCAAGATTAAATTGTTCAGAATATTTTTAGTGATGGAAGAAGCAAAAAGTTTTAACCTTGAGAACCAAGGGAAGAGCAGCTTGTGGGTAGAACAAATACAATTAAGAATGGACTCCTCTTAGTGATGACTGGTAATCATTCATGGCATTACAGATAATTGTCTTATGTAAATAAATTGTTAAAATATGGATACAAAAGAACAGTACTCAAATGTAAGCACCAGAATTTGGAATTTCTAAATTACAGTAATTTTTAATCTTCCATTTAAATGACAGACCTAAGTTTGCTTTCTCCTGTGGTGCCAAAGGACTCACTGCAGTCAATGGGAAATACAAGCAGCCCTATCCCCAGTCCTCATCCAGAAAGAAACTTCTCTTCTCTCTTCTCTCTTCTCTTCTCTTCTCTTCTCTTCTCTTCTCTTCTCTTCTCTTCTCTTCTCTTCTCTTCTCTTCTCTTCTCTTCTCTATTAAAACTCCCAAATACTGATACTGCATTATTTAATGAGCATTTTTAAGTACTTCTCCCAGAGCTCTCCTGGTCTCTTTTAAAAAGTTTGACAGCCACTGAGCTGTGGGAAGAACAATTGGTAAAGCCAAGGCAGCCTTGCCAGTGCCAAGGCAGGGCAGGATTTGGCCCAGAGGCTCCAGTGCCAGAGCCAAAGCCCAGGCTGATTTACAGCCCCCAGGCTGGGCACAGGACTCAGTGCCAGCTCCTGGGATGGTGTCAGGGCTGGTGACTTCACCGCTGGGGTGGCCTGGGGCCAGGAGGAGTGCAGGGTACTGGGGTGACATCATGGGGCTGTGCAGAGGGGTGGTTCAGCCCAGCATCACTCAGCGCTGGGACACCCAGAGGAAACTCTTGCTCATTTGAAAGGCACTTGTGCACAACAGGGAAAACCTTCCAGGGCGATGCTCTGCACGATTATCAGCTCAGCCCCCACCACAGAGCTCCTGCTCGCTTTAATTATTGCTCAGGGGGATGCTGCCTTCCCTCTCCCCTCCTTTTCCTTGATTTTTTTTGGTTTTTTTTTAAAGGAAGGTAGCTTTTAAGAGCTTGCCATGAAGATCTAAGTTAAGGGATTTTCTCCACTACAAAGCCTGCATAGTTTCCCAGGCCAGGTGGACCCGATAGCACTGACTGCATGCTGAAAAATCTCATCCCCACCCTTCAGGCACTTTAATTGTAAGCCTTTCCAGATACACTGGATAAACACTGTCAAAATGAACCTGAAAGGGTTGTTGTTGTTGGTTTAGCCCTTAAATAATTATGAGTTTGTCTGTCTCATTACAACATAATCTTGTTTAAACTTGGATTGTTATTTGCAGTATCTCTTAAATGAGGTGGAAGCAGAAACACTGAGGGGGGGAGAAAAAAATTCACACTTCTTCCACTTTAAAAGAAGGTAAATAGAGTTTTTATTCCTGTAAAATTTAATTCAACCTGACAACAAAAGACTCTAACTTGGAAGCTACTGTAGTAGGATAAAGATGATAAAGAATAGTGTGGAACCTCCGAGATGCAACAGAAACTTAATCCCCCACGGATAATATTTTTCAAACAGTTTAGAAATAGTTTAAGGTAATTTATGGGAAGACTTGAGTGACAAAGCACATTGCTTGAAGTGCCTTTCCTTCACTAGGCACTTTCTAAATTCTTTCTCTTTCATTTCTTTACTCTCAGGAGACTTTTAAATCCAGTGAACCAAAACAACACTTTGTTTGTTTGGTATAGCACGGGGCTGGCACAGATGGCAGACACTGCACCTGTTCCAATAAACTGGGGAAATGGAGAGATAAACCATAGCACTCATTAGGGGGAATCTACTGAAACATAACAATTTGTATTTTGAATATCTTCCAGGAATAAAAGGAGAAATACATAAACAGACTTTGTTTTTAGCATTATCACTTTAAAATAAACTTTGTTGAAAGGGAACTTCACATTTGGTTTATGTACAAAGGCAGACATACCACTAAAGAAACTATGATAATGCTTGATTTTCTTTCAGAAAGGCAAAGATTTTATCTAGCTTCTCTTATTCTTCTAAAGAAAAATTACCTGTTGGCAGTTTAACCAGAATCAGTTAATTCCCTT
Source organism: Toxostoma redivivum (assembly GCA_013397375.1). Classification (NCBI taxonomy): domain Eukaryota; kingdom Metazoa; phylum Chordata; class Aves; order Passeriformes; family Mimidae; genus Toxostoma; species Toxostoma redivivum. The sequence continues at coordinate 2,665,615 of VXBI01006779.1, read as the reverse complement.
GTTCCTTAGTTGTGGCAGCTTTTTTTGCTTTTGCATTTTCTCATGTTCTCATGTGAGTAATATCACATTCTCACAATCTAGCTCAGAATGATCAAAACAACAACATAAACTAAAGTCCACCTGCTCATCTATTAATAAAACACTAAAATTATTGGGGGGTGGGGGAGGAATTGTTTAGATCGTTAGCAACAAAGTTCCCTGCAAAACAGCTTTTTTCCAGGCACAAGGAATATGCTATATAATATCTGACAGATTATTTTAAAATCCTAAATAAAAAGAAACATTAAGTAACAGTTCCTCAAGGGATAAACTTCTTCAAATAGTTGCCTTGATCATCAGAGCTTGTGCTGTTCAACATGCCATACATCTCCCTCAATTTCTCTCTCTCACACACACAGCATTAAATACAAAATGTCATGAAAATTCCTAAGTATCATTTAATGTTGGCAGCCCTGCACTGTAAAGCCATTTATATAAAACTGTGGTTGGCAGCTCTCACTCTTCCATGGGAACAAATTAACATTGGCATTCCAAACACAGGAAAGTAAGGAAATTAGAAACACAGTTTATATTTGGCCAGTGCTTTGAAATACTGTACCATGCTACTGATGTCAATTAATGAAAAGCAGAATTTTGTGGAGAGGGTCTGGTTTTGAAACACATTAACACACGTTAAACATGTTTGCACAGGAACTGGATTGTAAGCATCTTGGTTCCAAAACAATAAAGCAATTACACTAAAACTTGTAGTCTCAAAGTTGCCATTAATTCAATCCACTCAGTCTGGATCACTGAAGGATTTTCAGCAGTTCTGAGATGTAGATGACACAAATGTTTAAAAGAAGGGATAAGGTACACTTTGGCAGGGATTACACCCATGATGGCTTCTCTGTTACCTGCTGTAAATCAGGTATATTTATGTATAAATAATGGAATTGTAGAACATATACCCAAATAAAGGGGGGGCTCAGCAAACTTTGTGGTCCTCATCAATAAAACAAGGATTTCCAAAAGGACTTTTTGAATTAGAATCAGTTAAATCTTTGCTACCTGCAACCTTTTTCATAGCAAAGATTTTTACTGACAAAATCTTCAACACCAAAAACATCTAGATGGCAGTTTATCTCCTGGCACAATTCCACTAACTTCAGTGGAATTACTCCAGCACGGAATTTGGCCCTGCAGCCTTTACAAGGCGCTGTTTATTTGTACTATGATTCAGATATTTTGATACCAGGAACCTTTCAGCACTGAAGTTTCTCCATATGAAATATGTCTTGTATTAAGAAATATCAGTTTCACATTTTTGTCAAACATTATTTGCTAAATTCTGTTTGTTGCAAGGATGGGAATTCAGCTGTAGTTCAACAACATGGATCAGGCTAATAATGATAAGCAGTGACTAATAGGAGCTGGTTCATGTTTTGATTGTTTGCAGCAAAGGAAACTTCCCTCAGAAACAATTTCAAGATTAGGAGAGAAAACTCTGTGAAGCTCTAGCAGAAACTACTGCATGCTCATTATTTCAACACAGGGGCACTTCTTTGGCCCAGTTCTGCTCTCAGTGGTGCTCGTGTAAATCAAGAGGGAGTTTATGGGAATTACTTTGGACATAGAGTTGTATAAATGAGACCACAGAGCCGGCTTCGGTAGAAATTTGACAATTTACACCAATGAAGACCTAGCCAAGAATTTTCTCTTGGGTTTCCATTTTTCCAAACTTAAGCATGTGCAGAACTTTATCCATGTGATTAGTACTTGTGTGCAGTCTCGTTTATTTCGAACAGTTGTGAAGGAAAAATCATCCTGAAACTAATTTAAACAGCTCTCTCATTTCTTTAGAAGTTTCTTCCATTTAGAGAAGAAATAAGCATATATAAAATAGCATATTTTATTTATATATAGTAATGGTATGCATTTTTGATATATAAATGTAGTTAATTCACAAAAGTACTTTGATGTAGGCCCTAGAGAGGAGGACTGGAAAGGATTTAAAATATCATGGTCTCTTAATGCTGTATATCAACAGGTAATCTCTTTATCTGGCATGCTATCAAAATTTGCTTATTGTGCTCTTGCTCAGACGACTTCATCCATCATTGCAACTTCTCACTGTTATTCATCCAGTTAGGACAATTTAGAGGCATAAAACTAAATGTGTTATCATTTTAACCACGAATTAACAGTTTCCATATAAATATTAGCATTTCCTCACTTGGTTCAAGGATAGCAGCCCTAATGGCACTAACCGTATATTTGATTTAAACTAATTAAAAACAGGGGCTCTTGCAATTTAATATATTGATTCTACCAGTGGGACTTAAATCTTTTATAATAAGTGTACACAGCTGCAGCACTCACCCACCGCCACTCTCAGACCTAATCCCTGCATTCCTCCTGACAATAACATGACAGGATCCACACATCCCAGTATTAGCCTTAACCCCGGTGACACTGCCAGAATGTATTAAACTAAAACATCACAGTGTCCTATTTAAAAGGAGCCTGTCAACGGCTCTGACTGGGCTTTAATAGTTATAATCTTTTTTTTTAATTAATGTTTCCAACCACTTGTGTAACCTTCTCTCACACTTCTCTCCCCGCCGACCCGAAAATGTGTTTCAGGCTTATTTCCAGGGAATGTAGTGCCTGGTTTTGTGCTGCCTGTGCAGAGGCCATTAAAGCTCCTTTGCAGGGGGAGTGCTGGGACACACACACACACCCCCCAGGGACACAGGCATGGCACAACTGGGAGCACTGGGAGCAGGTCCTGCACGCTCCACTGGTGCCCAGCTCCTGTTACCAGCATCACAAGACCTGGCCATCAAGGCTTGTCTCCTTCAAAGCCCTTTAAGAGCTGTTGTGTTTTGGCTTCTAAACTGCAGCTCACAGAGGGGGATTCACCCCCCTCAGGACAGCCTGTGTGGGAACAGAGGAAAGACCCTGCTCTGGGATAAATCTGCTGTGTATGAGTGGATGGGGAAAATTTCCAGGTCCTCTTCCTTGCGTAAGGACATCTGTCCTTGGCTGCTCCTTTCTCTGCTACCAGCACACCCACATGGCAGGAGTAAATAATTCCTGTCCTGTTCTGCTGTTTTACACCTGGAAATTAGAAAATTAATTAAGTTCTCTCTGAAATGGGTCTGTACATTCAAAGAATGCCTGCTGGACACTTGCTGCACGGTCAGTCTTTACTGGACTGCGAGCTTTCCACCTTAGCCAGTGTTACACCACTAAGTGCTGCACATATCCACACTGCCCAAAACAATTATGGGATGTACCTGTTCAGGCTTGAGAGCTTTTAACAGCATTAGGTGGAAGAGAAGAAAAAAAAGCCAAGGGCTTGGGCTAATGTATGGACAAACCATGTGATCGGGACCAGGCATCCTGGGCTAACTTTTAATCTGCTTTGTTTCAAGTGGGAAATATGTGAAGATCAAATAAGTTCAAATCCAGGTCAAATATCCTTGAAAATCTTTGATTTATATAAGCAGGAAAATGAGGTTTAAAAGAAGTGATTATGAAAGGGTTACTAAAAACACAGCTGTACGCATACTCTTATATCTGAGGCTCTCCAAAGAAAAACTGTGTGACATCTATATTAACCTTTGGCTGTACACCAATGAAGGCCTGTAGTGAGCTGGAATGCAAGGCAGCCCCTTCCAAATTTTAACACAAGCCAGGTTACAGCTGCAAATGCCTGCAGCCCGTGCTCACTTTATAAAGTATTCCCCGAAGGAAATTTTTTAACTGTTATAGAATCTTTTTCTAATACCCTGCAGTGTTAAAGCCTGTTATTAAAGGGCAAAGAGATGGCTCTGTATGCCAAACACTTGTCAACAAAAAGGATAGCCAGATGGTACGAAATAAAAGGAAACTTGGGGGCTCTTCAGCTTCTTGATTTATATTAACAAAAGCCACTTTCAAGTGCTCCTTCCAAGAATGACTAATTCCCCCCCCTTCTTTTTTGCCAGGATTAAACAATGTTGTTCATTTTATAATCAACCACGAGACAAATTAACAAATTGCGTATCACTTGTGCCGACTCTTTTAAAAATATTCTAAGCAAGTCTGTTTACCAAGGCAAGTTTACCAGCATAAGGACAACGCAATTATTTTTAGAAGAGAAGGTCCAAGTCATGTAGAGGATGTTTACTCCTTAACTGCTGTTTATAAACTTAAAATTAAACTTGTGTAGAAAATGCTTTGTGTTTTTTCAGTTCCTAAAATGGATCCATTTGTAAATTGTATTGGACAGGATCCGAAATTAAATTCCAAATGCTAAAATTACAGCAATAAATTTTACAAAATTAGCCAGTAATTAACTGGCTAACTTAGTCAGACCACTGTGGCTAAATTCTCTTTTAATTTACATATAACTTCATTCTTGATACAACTCTATTCCCCATTCATCTTAGCACAGGTGTAAGCTAAGACAAAATTTGGCCTGTAAATTAACTGGTTATAAATCTAAATCTAATTAGTTGTCAGGATTTTACAGTAAGTTAAACTTTGCTTAGTACAAAGCTCCCTAAGACAGAGCACCTGTATTCTGGTTCCTCCCTACCAATACCCAGCATAAATTCTCTGGACTAAATATACACAGTATCTCCATAGAAATCAATGTGTGTGGGGTTTAATGTTGGGATTTTTACTATGTAGCCCAGTAAATCTTGCAATGCAGTTTTTTAAAAGGTATTATTCCTTCTAAAGTTGTACAACTAGATGGATGAAGAATATGAATAAGGCAAAAAAAGTGCTTTTGTAGATTAGCATTTGGAAGCCTGTAATTAACGTTTTTTATTGACTGAAATTTCAAAGTATTATTTCTTTACTCGCTTTTATTTCCTCCATGCTAAAATGAAACTTTATTATGCTGTGACACTTCCTCATTGTGATGGCTCTGGTATAGTAATAAAAGCCTACCTGTGAAATGCAATGCTCACAGAGTATCTCTTACAAAAGTAGGACACAGTTTACTACAGTCTGCATTTAGGAATTCAGCTCTGCTTTAAAAGGGATCATTGTAGAAAGTCTCCAAAAAAATTCAGTTCTACAATAGATCTTCTAATTTTCCCTGAATGTCATAGAAAACTGTACGTCTCAAAGCAGGTGTTGTGTTTGATTATATATGGAGTGAGTGGCTGCTCTAATTCATTAAAACCTCCATAAACAAGCCTGCCTTTGTCCTATAAAGATGAAAGGGCAATGACTATAATGGGATGAAAGGTGTGCACAGCGATGAAGAAAGCTATTATAGATCTGTGTCCTTTTTAAACTCGTCCTGGCATGCACTGTTGACAAGGGAACAAAACAGCACAGATAAACCTTCAAAATGTGCCTTGCTGGTCGTAATTCCACCTGTCCTTAAAACTACTGGGTTTTGCTTGGGCTCTTACTACTCCCTGACCATGCTGACAGCAATGAAATAAAATAATCATTTAGGATTTTGCATAAAGAACACTCTTGGATTTCTAAGCTAACAAACCCAGGCAGGTTGAAATGAATTAATAAATCCACTGCAGTCATCAAACTGCATCAGGATGTTGGTTATCGGGAGTTATGGCTTATACAGGTGAAACCTGCTCCATAAAAAGTTCTCAAGTAGACACAAACATATCCAAATTGTAACTTTTATTTCACATTTACTGATCGATTCCACTCCTTTGTATTCAAAATCATTGATGGGCTAAACATTAATTCTTTCTTAAAATTCTTAGATGAGCTGACAAGGAGACTCTTCCTTGCAGCAGCAATGTGGGACTGAGCGCTGCAGTTTCACTGATGATTCAGTAAATTACTACACCTGAGGAGCAGAGCTAAACTCCCTCCCATTATGTACTTACATGTTTCATAAGGTTCTTTCCTCTCTACTGAAATGGAAAGCAAAGAGTGAATTTCACTATTGTTATTTCAACATCTTTTATCTTCTGTTCAGGGCTCTCCTTGCACTCGGTGTAGGACCCGAGAACCACAAAGATGAGTGTTAGCAAGGTCACCCTTATCTTTAAAGTCAAATATTTGACTGCCATTGGTACTTTTGACTGCTCAAATATTTGATTTTAAATGTATCGTTGCTCATCGGTTTAAGTATCTAGCAGTGACTAGACAAACACTGTAATTCCACATGGAAAGCACCAGCCCTCATAGAGCACAGCCCCCGGGCCAGATGTAATTCCCAGCTTCCCACTGGGAAGCTTATGGCAGTTAATAAGGAGGCGCAGCTCATGCAAAGTGGAGCTCTCCCACAGCGTCCCGTGGCTCCTTATCATGCAAGAATTGTGCCGGGATGGCTACTGTGTCTAATAATTATTAACGTGTGTCACAGAGCCTTTACGGCTGCTGATCTTTTCAAGTTAGTTAAAGTGCTGGGATTAGAGAGGTGATGGTTTAGGTGGTGATTTAATCTTTGCTACCTCTGAAGTTCCAGACAGTGGAAGTGTCCAGAACAGTGACATCCAAAAAGGTGTTAATGGATTTATTGGAGATGGGGGTCTGTAATTCCTGGCAGGTTTTGTGCCAGAGATGTGCTCCTCTTGCACTTGGCGTTTTCCTTTGTTTGGGACAAAGCCTGAGCTGATCTTGTTTTGGAAATACAATTCAGGTTCTGCCTTGAACTTGCAGGCACCCAATCTGTACGTGTGTGGTTTAAGAGCCGCACATGATGAGGTCTAAAAACGGATAGAGTGAGCCAGGTCTATAATTATATATTTAAAATAGAATGCGCACCCTGACAATGTTTTACTCAAATCCGGCCAAGTCAGTCCACACGGGTGTGCAATCGACAGCGAGCAAATAGAAATCAGATTGGGCCGTGGCATCCAATTAGGGAGGCCTAGTGAGGCGCATACAAAGCGTGCCAACTCTCGTATCGTTTGCATAAACCCATCCACATGTGCTTGTGAAAAGAGGCCAGTGAGCGGCATATACTGGGGTCAACAGGAAAAGCTGCAGAAGTAAATAAGGATTTACTGTGGAATCCCTCCCAAGCCATTAGGAAAACATGTGCGAGCAGCTCAGCCCCTTCGGCCGAGGGAGCGCGGCGCTGGGATGCCGCAGGGAACCATCCCAGCCGTCCGACCCCGCAGCCCCGGCGGCTCCGCATCCCTCACGGGCAGCAGCCCGGCCCCAGGAGCTGTGCGGGACCCGTGCCGTGCTCCTGCCTGGCTTTCGTGCCTTGCTTGGCGGTGTGCGATGTGGAGCAGACCTGCTCATGGTCCTGTTTAACTCCTACCTGCAAATCCCATTTCTGACGTGCAGCAACTATCAAAGGGAGAAGACGACAAAGACCTCAGTGTGTCGGCGTGAGTGGAGCGTGGGGAGAGCTCGTGCTGTCCAAATGTTGTGATGGGACGTCAGAGCCCTCTCCCCGCCACTCAATTACCGCCTGGCAAAGCGGCCACCCTTCCGCGAGCCGCTACCTGCTCTTCCTTGCCCAGGTGGGCTGTCACTCACCTGACCCGCTGGGAAACAGCTCCCAGCCGGGGCTACCTGCGCCACCAGCCCCTGTCCTCCTGTCGCTGGCCAGGTCCCCGCTCCAGCCTCCCCCCGGTACGGTTCCCCGCCCGGCTGCCCCGGACCCAGCCCCGCCGAGACCGGCACTCACCCAAGTTGACGAAGCTCATGACCATGTCAGCCTCGGTGAGGAAGTTGCTGTCCTGCAGGCTGGCCAGAGGCGGCCCCTGGGTGCTGAATATGGGCTTGTAGGGGTAAGAGAAGCCCTCGCCATCCTCGGCGGCGGCCCCCGCCGCCCCCTCCTCCACGGACATGGCATTATAGAGGTCCAGCATGAACATGGGGGCCGAGTTGTGCTTGCCGTGGAGGTGCGGCCGCGGGCGGTGCGGCAGGCCGAGGATGGAGAGGATCTCCCGCTGCATCTCGCGGCGCTCGGGGCCGCGCAGCCGCCGGTGGATGAAGCTGGAGTGCACCTCGTTGTCCACCGTGAAGTCGGCGAGCACGCAGCGCAGCCAGAGGGCGGGCGCGGCGGCGCCCAGCACCAGCAGCCAGGAGGCGGGCTGCCCGCGCCCCGCNGCACAGCTAAACCCAAGCGCTCTCTCTCGCTCGCCCGCTCCAAACCGCTTGGGAGAGAAAATCCCTGGAACTGCCTCGAGGAGGGACGTCTGCTCAGGTTGCTTTTCAGGATGTTTGTGGAGGCTGCGGGCTCGGCGAGAGGCTGAGCCGGTCCCGAGCGCCTAAATTACCGTGAACGTCATTAAGGAGAAGACACCCCGGGAGGGAGGGCGGTTTATGTACAAGGAAGGGGCCCAAACTCCCACAGACTTTATAGATGCATCGGCTGTCTGCACAAGCACGCGTACACACTTTTTTTTCCTGCCTACTCTTTTTTTTTTAAAGAAGTACAGAGTAGAAGAGGCTGTCCGTGTCAAAAGCAACTCCATTAAATAATTTAAAACGTGACGATTGTATATTCACGTACATAGACACGTAAGTGTGTCTCTGTGCACAGAGCCCCGGGTCACTTTTTCCAGCTGGCGGTGGGGAGAGTTAATGGAGAAGCATCAGAAATCCTAAGGAGATATTCGCTCAGAATGGTAAAACCAGGAACATTTACTTGAAATGAAACCATCAACCTGTGCACACGGGTGGTTTATGCCATTCCATTGCGCTGCACCCTTGCCTTCCCATTTCCTTCCGCTCCTGATACATGCCATTTTTGAGATACTGCCTTGAAATGGATTGTCGGCTTCTTAAAGCAGTAACTTTTTTAGCTCGGTGGGTGCAACATCTACAGTAATGGAGCCCCAGTGCCAATTAGCCCAGGTACATGTCTGCTACAACAGTAATTAATAATAATAATAATAATAATAATAATAATAATTATATCAGATAACAAATGTAAACTAATGCTTCCCAAATCTTACTTGGAAAGAAGGGGAAGCCAGGATGGTCTTTTTGGGTCACTAAATCCAGCCTGAGGTAACCTCAGACACCATTGAGTTTATGCTGACATTAAGATTAATTCCTTGGACAAAGGAGAAAGAAGAGGGTACAGGATAAAGGATGTCAGCAGTTTTGGGGGTGTTTTTCGCTAGATTGTTCATTTAATATTTTCATACGAGCAGTATCTGATAGTATACAACACCAGATCCTGCAACTCCTTTGGAAACTATTATTTATCACTTATTTTAGCTTTTATGTTTCAAATCTTGATGTGAACAGCAGGTAGCCAGTCAAAAAACTGCATGGGAATCATGATGAATGATTTAATGTGTTTGTATGCATGCATCTGCACCTCTTAATAACAGGGAAACTGAGGCATCACATAGAAATGACTCACGGCACTATTGAAATAGTGGTGGAACCAGCATTAAACCCTCAGCTCAGAGCTAACACATGTTTAGGAATGGCTCAAGCTCTGGGAGGATGGAGGGGGCAGAGAGCTTGTGGAGCTACACTCACTGGTGCTTTGGGGCTGCTCAAAAATCCCCCCCTGTAGCTGCCTTCCCAGTACTCCCCACTGATGGAAACACCCTAGCAGTTGAATTTTGGCTGCCCAGTTAAGATCAAACTCTCCAGCACCTTTTGTACTTCCTGAGGAGCAGCACTAACCTGCTCTTTACCATGCATATATTTGCATGTTTCTTCCTTGCCGAGGGTGTGGTTTCTAGATCAATTTAAGCTGATTTAAAGCCAGGCTCCCCCTGAGAAAGATCTTTGTTTTCTCATCCCACCCCAGCTTGGACCTTCAGCTGTGCAACCCCACCCCTCTCAATGCTGGTACCAGCACTTACACACAGGTCAGGAAGCTGATTCTGGTTTTAATTTTTTTTTAACCATTTGTGTATTTTATATTTTTTTTAATAATTTTCTGCTGGATCAGCTTCTTGTTCTGACTGACTCCATGTTGTGGTGGAAGGAGGGAGGCCACAGGAATGCACAGCTGGGGGCAAGGAGAGGGTGTCTGGGTCAGGATGCAGTAGGAAGAGCAGACAGATAATTTGGGATCTCTCTGCTCTCCCTTTCAGCTGCAGACAACTTGATTTCTCTTCCTTTCTGTTCCTTGTAGACTGTTTTTCCAGAGTTGTGAGTGTTGGCCTTTCATCAAGCAGCAGTAGGACGAGGAGCCTTGCCTTTGGCATGGATATGAGATTAGAAGGTCTGCAAGGATGGAACAGTGGGCTGGAGAGCAGGTGTCTCTGCTGCCTAAATTGCTTGTACTTGAATTGCTTGTAGCTCCCTTTCAAAAACTTTCAAATCTTCAGGTCAGTGGTGTGTTCTGGAATGCTGTGAGAGATGGAAAAGTGTGGGAGGTTTCTCTGCTCACTCGTTAACACCTTAGGTAACTGCTCTTGGAGCTGTAGGTGTCATTGGAGAAAGAGCAGAGAACAAAAACTAAACCTTGAAACCCTTGATTTGACAAATTTCTTGAAAAAGTGATGTTTGAAACTATTTCCTTCTTGTTTTGTCCAAGTGGTGTGGGTTAGGCCACATTTAGCTATATTCTGATTTAATGCAGTATAAAATCTTAAAAGAGGGCAATGTTGCAACTATATCCTGTGCTTTTATAGGAACATTTGGGAAAGTTTTCTCTTTTATACAGTATTGTCTATGATCCTGCTGCACCCCTACACCTTTTAATAAAAGCTTGATAGTTTGCAATGGGGGTACTTAAAACAGCATAACAGAAAGTGAATTTGTTAAAGAATAAATTTTTGATGTGGAGTCCTCAGCTCTTGCCTTCATCTTGCTTTGGGACATAACAAAGGGCAGCATTTATTCTGCTGGATACAATAAAGGATGATGCAGGTCAAACTGCAGTGCTTCAGCCCTCAGATCTGAGCTTGAATTTCAAATACCTTTCAAACAGAAAGGCAATCCAGTTTGTACCTTTTCTCATGGACAACGTCTTTCTCTTCCCTCCTTTCCTGTCTGCTGTGTAAACCCTATCCTGCTTCCTGTAGGATCAGTTCCACACAGGTTGCTGAAATATTGGCCCCTTCATGTCACTGTCTTTTCCCTCCTCCTTCCTGGATCAATTAAGAAACCAGTTTTTCCTCTTAGTCTTCTCTACCTCTTTTGTGTATCCTCCTCTCCTTGAGAAGGAAAACTAAATGCTTGTGATGAAGTAATCCCAGTTTGTTGGCACTTGCTGCTTCAAATAATTTCTATAAAAACAAACTCCCAATGTTTCTGGGATTCTGCACAAGCCACATTACCAATTGAGTAACTTTTTGATCTCTATGAGCTTTGCATGCATGCTCTTACCTGGGTTTAGTACCATTTAGCTGCTACCATTCTTTAGTTTGTGAAGTCAGTATAGTTGGAAGTATGTATTTAGGAGATAAATAAAGGGGCTGATTTAAAAACATGAAATGCACAAAAATGTGCAGGTTCGTGCTTGGTGAATTTGCCATCCTCGTGTATCCATCTGAGGCATATGCCAGGGGCAGAATTTGGCCATTTGCATTCAGTTTTACCAAATGGACAGTAAAAAGTGTGGGTTCTGCTCAGAAACTTATTTAATGACTTTTCAAAAATTAGACACAAAGCATTTTGTCCTCTTTTCTGCTGAGTCAGTTTCAAGCTCCTTGTCTTCCTACTTTGATGTCCTCTTTTTAACTTTAACCATGGTTCTTTTCCATTCTGTTTTGCATCTTCTCTCATTTGTCTTGAACAAAGTGCAAGTCCTAAATTATAGCAAACTTTTTTCTCCTTCCAAATAGTCCCTCTCAAATAGCATGTGTTTGGAGAATTTTGAACTGTTTGTCTATGCCCTCTGCATGAAAAACATTTATACAGCAAAAAATAATAGCATTATTATTTGTATAAGAATGGATAATTAGCTCATGTAATTTTTTATGCTGTGTTGGATCATTCTTATCAAAAGTTTCTAATCATCTCTCCAGCATTATTATTGAGAACATATTCACCAATATGAAGTTAATCACATTATGGATAAAGCCATTACATTAGCTCTAATCCAGGAATTTGAAGAGATTTGGGTTGAGCTGTGCTCTGTTGGACAATACTGATCATGTAATAAAAATTAAGTGTTGATTCTCAATGCTACTGATCAGAGGAGAGTCAGAAATGAAATCTGCATTTTGGGGGGTGAAAAAGGCATTACTACTTCTGAGGATGCTGGTGAAAGTTAAAATAGAATTTTAGGATTTATGAAATGGGGCTATGGCACTGAATTTAATGTTCATTAACTGAGGAAGATGGGCAGAGTTCAGTCCTTCATGGTTTAGCCCATCACTTCATAAAAGTGAATCACCACAGGGATCCTTTTATTGCTATTGACTTCAGAGAACATTAGAAATGAGTTCATGTCAATGAAACTTGCAGTGTTGCATTTATCATACATTTACATACAATTTAATTATTGGCCTATGCTATATTTTCTACATATATTTATATATTGGTATGAGCATGCATGCATACACCAATGTATTTCTATAATCTCTTTAAACTTTATGTAACCAGCATATTTCTGCAGCACAGATACAGGCATGGGAGCATTGTTTAATGTAGACTCCAATATTGCCAAAGCAGCTCGAAGAAAACTGAATTTAATTTTGTACTATTAAATTATTGTGTGCACACTTGATTTGGTTGACGCTTTTGGCACAAGCCCAGGTATTTCCTTCATGGGTAACATTGTAATCTGAACGTCTGAGATCTCAGGCTTATATTTGTGAAAAGCTCTGCTGGGCACGAGCTCGGACGTCACTGTTGGGAGCGGATTTGAGTCGTGCTGCAGCACCTTGGAAATGTGCCTCTTCTGAAAATCTGCTTAGTTGCTACATTTTCTTACAAAATGTTGTGATCTTTGCTCCTACAGTCATTCAGAATTCTTCTTATTAACATATATTTATGTATTTTCCAGTTTTCTGCTGTGTGAGTTCACTAAAGGCAGAGATGTTTGCTATTTTTATACTGAACAAAAAGCATAGAAAACATATTCTTTTTTTTTCATAGGGAACAAAATAACTGATCCTGACTTGTAAATGCAATGGGATGAATTTGGATGGCTTTGCTTTTTGTCGCCAGGCAGGTGCAGAGCAATACCTCAAAAGAACCATTATTTTGTGCCTTTATTCCAATGTGTACATAAATGCTTGCATAACCCTTGCACAGCTGCTGTACAAACTACTCATGCCACAAGTATTAGTAATCCTAACAGGGGAGGTTGCATGGAAAATTGGGGTGTGTATGCTAAACCATATGTACCATGCCCCTGAATCATAAAACTCGTGTTGCTGGAGCAGAGAGATCTTTGGAGACTGCTGGTTTTACGGGTCTGTAGGAAGCAGGATTATATACAACAGCTGCACCCCACAGCTTCTCTCCTGTTCAGGCTTATCTTGTGCATTTCAATAAGCAGGAAACAGAATTTGGTCCAACATTATCTTATATGGTCTCAGCTCCTACTTTTATTTATATTTAATTTCCACAGGAACAATTATATTCACAGTTTATTTTGAATACACATTAGGGCCACTCCAATTGGAAGTTTTGAGCTGCCAATTCCGAGCTGCATGGGGCTGCAGAGACACAATGTGCATTTTTTCGTCTCTGGTTCTGCCTCTAAAATAACTTTCTTTATATCTGCAGTGATTTATAGCAGCGTTTCTGAACAAGTCTGAAAAAAGATGGAAGCTGGAGATTCATTTGACTCTCTAAAGCCCTGGCCACAAAAATCCCCTCCCAAGTAGAGCAGGGTAGCAGGGCTTGGCCGCAGTTCTCCGGGCTGGGGGGAAGGCTCCAGCTCCCGAGAGAGGAGCTTTGCCACATTACAAGTGGCTGCGTGAAGCAACCTCCCAGACCTTCAGCAGCACAAAATCATGAATCAGGAGGATTTAAAAACAATCTGAAGAGCCAGTTTCCTCAGCTGATGTGTGTGAGCGGGAGGTGTGCGTGTTTACACCCACCCAGGAGCTCCCCACGGCTGAGTGTGCAGTGCTTGATGTCACTGCTGCCTCTTTTGTGGAGGGGCTTTAGTTGGAAGTGCAGTGCTGCAGGAGTTTATCTCTCCGAGACTGGCACTTCTAAGTTTTCAGTCAGAAAAAATGCGCTTCCTAAATGGTGCTCAGCGTGCACTGAGTTGGCTTTGTCAAGTGCATCTTTTCAGCATTCATCCAAAGCCCTTTCTGCAGTTGTCTGAGCCCCATAGGCGAATATATACTGTTAGACTATTAAGATAATTTTTCAGTTAAGACATCGTCAAACTGCAAGCGGGACAATAGAAACAAAAACCCTTTTGTTCTGACTAAACTGTTCCTAATGACCCCCTCTATAAACAGTGGCACCAGCGGAGGTCTCAACAAGGCTCTTCATTGAGCCCCCTTTCAAAAGGACAAGCAGAGCAGAACATGGGGCAGAAACTCTCAGAGTTGCTGCACTTTACTCCGCTCTGGTGGTCTGACCGCAAGAGAGAATCTGGTGTTTTTGTTGTTCGAGGCACCCAAAAAGCATAATTTAAAAGCATGGATTTCCACAGTTAGCATCCTATAAAGAGCACTAAATATTTGGATTGTAGGGAAAAGAGCAGAAGGAAGCAGTTTGTATGTTTGTTTGTTTGTTTATTTAAATCACGGAGCTATAAAATAGACCATTTAGAGTTCCATATAAAAATTTAACTTATTTCCTTGGGATAAGTTGCTGTCTGTTAAGCTCATGAAAATGTAAAATCCAGAGAAGTTAAGATTTTTGCATTCCAGAAAGATCCTCACATTTGTTTTGGGGATAAAAACTCTCTTCATCAATAACATGTTTATCATGAGCAGGGGAAAGGTTTCAGTTGTTTAAAGCCTACAGAAATTGAAGTCATGATGATAAACTGAAACCACACAGGACCAAACTCCTGTTCTTCCAGCTGAGTAACTGCAGGATACGTGCAGCACAGGCAGTGTGTCCTCACACAGATGAGTGCTATGGAGATTTTGAATCACTTCCTGATTATTCCTGTCCCTATTTCCATGTCCTGAATACATGAGGAGAACAGCACAGGAGAACTTCCACTTCAACAAAACCTGTTTACGGAGCATCTTATGTCTGTAACTGGGAAATGATGACAAATCAGACAGCAAAAGTCCCTAATTTGGACAATTTGGGAATTATTCTGGCTATACTTGCAAGTAGAAATTTTGAAAGAAGTTGGGGTTTCTGTTCTAATATTGGATTTAATAAGGGTATTTCTAACTTAAAGTATAAGCTACTGTTTTATTTGGAAACTAGGAGAGATCAAGGAAGGAGAAAAAAGAACATCCATGGAGACAGGAAGTAGATATTGAGTAAAGGCTAAATCGTGGAGAAAAGTAACAATAATCAGAACATCTTGCAGCTTTCATGATGTGAAAGTTTTCCCAGGTCTGAGGAAACTCTGCCATTTTTGGGAGGAGTTCAGCAGTTCATAGCTCTGAGGTTTTGTTTTTTGGTTAGGGCTAGTGCCTACACTCTTCCTTTGTAAAAGAGTGGGATGGAAGGTTTCAGTGCGTCTTGGAAAAAGGAAGGATTTGGGTAAGTCCCAGGATGAAGGTCCAGCACCCTGTGACAGGATACTGCGAGAAAGAGAAACGTCAAAGAAATCTTTAAGAGATTTTCAGTAGAAACAAAAGAATCTTTGTGAAAGATACTGTTAGCAAGTCTAATGGAAGGAATGGGGGACGCAAAGCGAATTGAGAGGATTTGCAAGTTGTTTCTAAGCCTTGAGGCAAGAACAGAAAGCTGAGCATTCACTGTTTACTATATTTGGTAGGTATGGAAGAGCATTTGGCCATCGAGGGAGCTCATAAACTGCAGAGCCTCATTGTCTCTTGACTGCCTTGTTGTGCTGGGAGTGGAGAAAACGCTCCTGGTAAAGGACAGCTCTGAGGAAGAGAAGCCTCTCAACTGAGACTTGACCCTGCCTTTGGTGAAAATGCTGTTTTCACAGCAGCTCATGCCCATGTTTCCATGAATCTGATTTTATTTTTCTTATTTGTATAAATAGGCATGATCCAGAGTGTGGTAGGTCTAGTTTTCAGGATTAAATATGGTAACTGCAATGTGATAGCAGGAAGGTACAGTATTCATTTTGTCACATCTTTTGTCAAAAATATACATTTGAAGACAGTTTTTGCTGAAAATTTCTAGGAACAAGATATTAACTGTATCTGACTAAAATTTGCTGCCTCAGAGAAGTTAAAGTGAATAAACAAAAGAAAAAAAAGATTTTTAAAATCTATCTGAAGTTTATGGGAATTAATTAATCAATAAGAAGAAAATTTAAATGGATTTTTTTACTGTTTAATGCCATGTAATGCAGATTTTATTTTGTGTTTTGGTTAATCACTCTCATGCTTAGGGATCACATTAGAGATATGATAATTTTAAATAATGAAAAACAAGTGTGTCAAATGATAATTTTCTCCAGTTTTCTTATGGGTATATGAGGAAAAAGTAATAATGTGAACTTTATATTAACTTTGACTGTTGTAAAATTGCTTTCTCTTGAAAGTGATGGATCTGGTTATGCATTCATCTCCTGAGCCAGTCTTCTTACTCTCTTCCAAAAAATGTTGTGATTCACTTAGTTTTTAATATTGTTAATAGTTTTTTTATCCCAGTGCAAATAAAAGCTTATTGCAAGCTTTCAATCTACCCTAGCAGCAGTAGGACACAGGTATATTTGTATAAAGCAGTGATCTTTGATGTTTTCTTATTTGCAGACTATGGTGGCAGCCAATTCTTTGTGTCATGCCAAAGCAATGTGTCTTATTTACCTTTTTGGATCCCTGTAAAAGCAGCTCATGGGCCTGAAAGGCCTGTGAAGTAATTTTAAAAGTCAGTTATATAGGACAATGCAGAATGCACAAATCAAATTAATTTTCCCTATGCAAGAGCTAAGTATCTCTCACTCTTCTAAAGGCCAGCAAGTTGGACCAAGTTTTAAGAGAAGAAATGAACTGAAGAGTTAAGGGTGGTGCACCGAGAATTAGAGTTGACCAGAAACAGAAAAAAAATCTAGTGTATAAAAAAATTAACGGTTTTGACATTTGTTTTAGATTTGTCACAGAATGATTTAAAAAACAAAACATGAATAGAAAGAATGAGACATCCCAGAATAGCCAACATCCAGTGGCTAGGGTATTTACTTGGGCCCTGTCCAAGGAGTGCTTTATGGGATTTGGAGCAGACATTTGACATAATGTTTTCAACATTATTTTTGTCAGACTGAAATCTGGGCTCTGTAGTGGGTTGAAAAAGAGCTTGCTTGGAGTCCTGTGCTTTGTAGGTGAGACTTAGTCACCAGCTGTTTCATCAGGCAGTTTTTCTTCAGCCTGGGGAATTTTATTTATTTATTTTTTTAATAAAATAAAGTAGCTGCATGGAGAATAGACAGTTATTCTGTTGTGTTTGGTAGGGTGCTAGCATATATTTGAGTATACTTCTGACTTTGGGAGTCTAATAAATCACCCCCCACATTTCTACTCCATTCTCATTCAGAGCAGATTTTTCTCATGGAAATATCTGAACCTACCTAACTATATTTCCATGGAAATCAGCAAAAATATAAATGTTTTTGCAAGTTAGCGTTTTCTGATGGAAAAAAGCACTTTGTCCAAAAAGGTTCTCTGAGGTGAAATCTTTCTCTGTATTTGACAAATGTGAGGTGTTTACTTTCAGTATTTTTGTAGGTTAAAGAAGAGATTGTAAGTGAAGTGCAGTCTGGGGTGATGAAATCTGGTGGTTAAATTTGTGGAAACTTTGTAAGGAATATCTAGAACGAAATACAAAAAGATGTTGGTGACTGTCTCTCAGCTGTTACTGAAATTAGGTTAAATTCAGTATTTAGGGCGAAAAAATCAGAAAATGCATTGAAAGGTTGAAATTTCAACCCTTCTCCTTTGCTTTGCAAACACAGATCTTTCAATCCAATCTTTTCATCCTTGTTCCCACTCTGAATCTCATCAAGCCACTGGACACACATGCTCAGCTTCTCATTCTGGTTTAGCCTGTGCTCCTGCCAGCCTCCCACTGTTTTGTATTCCTTCCTTCCTGCGTCTGTCTGACACCCAGGCCTGATCCTCCCACAAAGGCTCTTCCCCAGTGCTGGGCACCCTTGGGCGTTATTGACTAAGAACTGAGACTTGCAATGTCCCAGGGGACTCTAAGGGTGTTTGCAGAGGTGGGGAGCATGTGTTTCACCAGCACCCAGCTCCACACCTCAGCACTCTCCATTCATTAATCAGCAGAGCTCATCTGAGAGGTGTTTACCACGTCTGAGACTGGTTTTTAGGATTACTGGGTTAATGGCCCTGCTTGGAAACTGTTATCCCGTTTCTGCAGGTGAGGTTGGTGCAGTACAGGACACTTTGTGATAAAGCCTGGTCACAGATCATGAATGAAGTCAGTGCATTGTTTCCTCGAAGAGCCAAGGGGAAATATACTTGGCACTAGATATGAAATGTGGCTTGCCCAACTCCCCAGGCAGTTAGAAGATATTGAACAGTACTGGGGAGAAATATTTTTGATGTGTTTGATGTCACATGTCCCTCAGCTCCATTCCCTTGCCGAGATTCAGTATCTTTAGTGTTTCACTTTTAACTGAAGTATCTAGAAGTGAAAATTCATGCCGTGTAGGGACAACAAATCTATCTCAGTCATCTCCAGCCCAGAATTTGGTGTAGCTGCGCTAATTCGCTGACTGAGAAATAAACCAGGGCAATTATCTACTGAGAGGAAGAATTTATTAGGTCTGGTGCAAGTGTCTTGTTGTGCTCCTAGAACCTGGTCCAGCTTGCTTTTGAGACCATGCAGGTAGTCTGGACAGGTGCTGCACACACTATAAACAAGATTCTACTGACTTGTGGTCAGTGCAGATCTTATCACACCTCTTAGTCTGGTTCCCTAGGGAAATCACTTACACAATCTAACTATTTGTCTGACCCAGTTTCCAAGATGGTGACACATTTGTCACAGGTTATGTAGATGATTTGGAGACACTTACCAGTCGTCCTTACCAGTTTTACAAGAATTAGCATCTAAGGAGAGGAAGGAATCCTTATTAATTCTCCCAGTGAGGGAGAAGGGAGAGTTCAGGAATTGTTCATTGTGTTTGACAGCAGCAAGACTCTCAACTGATTTGCGCATTGCTCTGATATTCCTTGGTGAAAACACTGCTTCATTCAGCTGCCAAATCAAAAACAAAAGTCAAGGAATGGCTGGGAGAAGATGCCAAGGCATGCTACAGTATTCCCCGGAGCATAAGGGAGCCTGCATATGTTCTTGCAGGGGGGAGGTGGGGAATGAAGGGGGCTGGAGTGGGATATGGTGGAGGACAAGCGGGATTATTCCAGGAGGAATGTAAGAGCTGCAGCATAAATCCATGAAGAACCAAGTTCATTAGCTCCACTTTCAGGGAATAATTAGTTAGGAAAATACTGAAGACTTTATTTTGCTGTTTTGGATACATTTACACACTGATTTAACCCTCCTACAACTCCTGTAGCAGTCAGGGCTGGTACACAGCCTCGCTGTTACACAGCAGGCATCTGCTGTTATTTGACCTGAAAAGATCATTATAGGAGCTTTATTTGGTGTGCATTTAATAAAGCTGTAGCTGTTGTGACTATAACTCATGGCTCCCATGTCATTCCGCAGTGGTGCAACCAGCGAGTCAGCATTCCAGGCCCATCAGTTCAAAGGGAAGTGTGAGGGACGCCAATGTATGCCAGAGCTTTGGAACTTTTATTGCTCCTCTCCTCTGTTAGGAAGATACATTCTCGAGGAATTGAGAAGTACAAAGCGTCCTCAGACCTTGTAGTGCAAAATGTAAAAAGTGATGTTATCTGCAGAAAGTGGACTTTAGATTCTATCAGCGCACATTTAGCATAAAGCATTTCCTATGGTAATGCCTCTCACTTTCCCAGACTTTTAAAGGCTCCAAGTGGCACACAGGCTGCAGACCTCTTTGTAATGTTAATGAATCATCTTAATGGACTGTTTTAGCAGAAACATTCATCACCTTTTGTCCCACAATGATTTTTTTTTGTTATACTTAAATGGTTAAGTAGGCAATAAATGCCTATCAGACCAACCACTATGCTCTAGTAATCCACCTCACTATAAATCACCAGTGGATTATTATTGTCCTGTTTAATTAACACTCTTAAGGGATTCTATCGTTGGATAGACTTTCACCTTGCACTAAGAAGGCATTAACATTTGAAATAAGAAGTGTGTTTATGTGAAAAGCATTAATCAGCATGACCTGGAACTGGTAGTGGTGGGTTGGATGAAATATGTGCCTGTGTCCAGAGGTTAGGGTTCCTTACATCAGTTTTCAACGGAAGCTAAAGTCAAACCTGTGGAATACTTAAGTCATAGCAAATGATACTTCCAGAGTAATTTTTACTTAGATCTAAGAGATATTTGGCTATATTTGGTTGAAAACAGCAAGTTTAAACATTTTTATTCCGGCAGTTAGGAAGGCAAAGGTTTTGTGAGTGTAACAGCTTTGCTTGTGTTCAGGGTTCAGTTTTTAGAGGACTGGATCAAACCCTTTTCTTTTTCTGCAGCAAAAGGTGAGAGGGGAATTCTGATCCTGTTGCGCCTTTGTGAACTCTTTTCAGACTTCCCAGCCACAAAGAGTAAGCCAAGCAGCCAGAGTTGTTGGGATGGGCAGGGGGGTCCGGAGGCTGGGATCCTCTTTGCAGAACAATCCCAGCAGTTCTTTTGCAAACAAAATTCCCACACTGAGACACAAACTCTACACAGGATCACTCTCAACAAACGTTTTTGTACCTAGTACAGCTCAATGCTGATTTTCTCTTCCTGACAGAATATAAAGTTGGCAGCTCGGGTTTTTTCCGCTCATATAATACAATTTAATGCATTTACAAGTAATTTCCTCATCTTTTGTCAGGAGAGGAAGACATTTGAAAAAGGCTCTTGTTAAGGCAGTGTTTCCTATCCGTGAAATCTTATCCTGCTCTCTTTGATTTTGTTACATTGGTAATACCAGTAGTGCATTTACCAACTGCTCCTTCTTCAGATTCCAGCACTAACAGCAGCCTTGTGAGATAACCCACTGCTGAATTTCATTTTACAGACAGAGAACTGACATGTGCAGAGATTTTCTGAGGTCTTTAAAAGTCAAGACTAGTAGAAGAGCTCAAGAGATCCTGGTTCTTGTCTGCACACAGACCTGGTATGCACATCCCTTTCCTCTTGGCATTTTCATTCAATTATTTCCCAGTATGGACTCCTGCAAATTAAAGAACAAATAAAACTGCTAAGTGGAACACAAACACACTAAATCTTTTTAATTAAGAGATTGAATCTCTTAGTATAAATTCATTTCCTGAAACACAACTCCAATTATGTAAGATTAATTCTTTCCTCTGAGATTGCAGGGATTTATTGACTAACAAAATCTTCTGTTGCGTAAATGGAAGTGTGCTTTTTAATGCAGACTGCTGCTCACAGGCAAAACCATAGCATTAGCCTTTTCACTGGGCATTTTTGTTTTAGTTGCATGCTAATCTTCCAGGTTTCTTTCTATTTGTAACAGGAAAGGGATGAAATGGTTCACAGCTGAACATGTGGTAAATAACACAAAGCACTAAAGGAGTTTAACCAAGATGAGAAATTGAACTAAGCTCCTAAGAAGCCCGTTGTGATTACAGCAGGAATTGTAATGACACAAATAAGAATATCATGCATGCAGGGTAGTGTTGTGAGGAGGTGTGTGTGTGTCATTGATCACACAATAGCTTTTTCAAATCATTTAACACAGATGCACAAACTCCACACAGCTTCAAGTGCAGGCACGTCCTGAGAAGAATCTCCTTCATTCCCCCTAGACACACCCAGCTCATTAAATCCATCACTGCCTCGCAGTAAGCCCCAGGGCTCAATCTTTTCTAGAGCACTGTTACTATCCAACCTTTTAGCTCATAGAGTGGGCAGCCAAGATTTCATGTCTATGCATATAGTAGGACTCATAGCCAATATTTCCTCCAGTTTCCTCCTCTCCATCCCAGTCTGGATATATATAAGAGTTGGATTATGCTATTGGGGGGTTTTTGAACATTTTTGGGGGGGTTGTTTATTGTTGAGGTTTGTGGGGGTCTTTGTGGATAGGTAAAACTTCAGTATTGCTTTCAGATTACTTTCTTATATCCTACTCCAATAACCTGTATGAGGGCAGCAAGTTAAAAGGTAATAAAATCAGGAATCTGTGCTCCCTGTAAGTAGCTGGCCATGAGAAACTGCAGCAGGATGGATATTGAATGACTTCAATAGTCCAGTCAGGTTTTATCAGAGCAGGTCATCAACCTGTAGGCTGCCTAAACCTGTTTCACTGCTTCCCCATTGATTAAGTATCTGGAAGCATTTACACATATATCAAATTCTCCATAATCTATTTTATCTTAATGACACCCAAGTTCTTTGTCAAGCTAGGACAAAAATGTTCCCTCCAGTGGTGAGAAAAGATGGTGTATTTCCTTAGTGTACTTCAGTACACTGAATTTCCTTGAAGCCAAATTATGATCTCAGGTTCTCATGGGCTGAAATATTAGTGGGACTGCAGGGATATAAAGGAGGTAAAACCTGCCTGTGTATTCCCAGATGTTAAGGAATTTAAAACTGGATTTTTTTCATTTGATTGCAGACCTGACAAGTATGGAGGAAAGGAAGGAATAGGGAATGTGTAGCTTCCAGCCAAGTTCTGATTTCTGATGGCCAAAATTCCTTCTAAATCTCAATACCTATATCATCAAAACAAGACAAAGGGTTTTGCCTGAAGTTGTCACCTGTTCCTGTGGGGATTTCCACTCTCTTTCCTTTGTGTTTGGACCCAGCCTATTTTCCTGCTCTCACTCTCTGCCCCAGACAGAGATGCAAACATCCTGAGCACTGAATTCCCTTCATCTTGCTTCAGACTCCAAAGTTTAAAGTGGTTTTGTCTTTTTTTCCCATTTTCACCCTCTATTTTTTTTTCCTTTTCTTCTTTCCCTAGTCCATGACAATAAGAGTCAGGGGAAGCAGTGTGGAAATATGTTAAAATTCTGAGAAAAAAAAAAACAAAACAAAATCTCAACCTAGTGGCATGGCAAAGGAAAAAGGCTGATTATTCACTGTCTTGTTCAACATCATAAGTGAGGTGCATCATAACTAATTAGGAGATGGCAGAACACACATCTTTGAGAATGAGTAGTTAATCTGTGGAACTCCCTGTAACAGGATGTATTATACTAAAAATGTGGATAAAATCCATTGAAAAAAACCCTGATGAATCCAAAACACCACCAGAAGTCCTTCAATACAAAGTCCCACCAGTTATTCCAGCAGTCTTTGAGTCATAAACATGTTGGGAATATATCACTAAACACTGGTTTTGTACTCTTCTCATGATGTCCAGTATTTCTTGCTGTCAGAAGGAGAATATTAGTCTAGGTGGACTTTGGATTAACAAGTATAATAGGTCTTATGCTTTTTATTAAGAATAGAAGGCAGGATGCAATTTATCCCTTAGTTGTCAAACAGGACTACAAAGTGTTGTGGTGTTTGCTCTCCTCTTTTTCATCCCTTAATCCAATCCAGTGAAGTGTGGTAGATGTTTCTTATATTTTGTTGCCAACTGTTTTAAGAAGTTCATACAAAAGTTTCTCTCATCAAGAAAATTTATGTGAGGGCTCATGAGTCCTTGCAGCAGTATATTGAAGCTCAGAGACATTGTTAAATCAGATCCAAACTGATGGACTCAGTACAACAGGGATAAACTCTCAGGAATGGGTTTAAAAAAATAAATGTTTCAAACACTAGTCAATATAATAAAGCATAAATCTATATTTATATATCTCCAGACATTATCTTTACCATTACAAATTTTCTGTGGAGAAAGCCTTAGTTTGCCTGTAGGCAAATCCATGTCTTGGGTTTTAACACTGCAGAGATAATTATGACACCCATGTTGTAAACATTTTGTGTTTCTTGAATAGAGAGTCTGTATTGAAAATATTAACTACCGGTCTGTGGAAACTGAAGAGTTGCAAAGGAAAGAAAACCAATTTTCTCTGTGGGTACTGAACAACTGAAGATTGGAACTGTGTTTGGGAAGTTTTAAAATTGCTATAAACCATCTGAAAAATGCTAAAATCCTGAGGGAAAGGTGAAAACTTGCTAGTGTCACAAAGTACCTTAAATGGAATATCTGCAGCTTGAGTAATCAAAATTAACCCCTTTACTCCTGCACACATGTGGTGTTCTAAACCAATGCTTAGATAAATACCACAGCTGAGGTAACAAATACCTGGAAGTGCAGGTAATAAATACAAGAAAAAACCTGTCTTGATTATTCAAGTAACTGCTTCTGGTTAATTAGCACGCTCATGGTTTTTAGGCCAATGGAGATTTGCAGTTTCCTTTCAACTGGGTTTTTTTCCAGCTTTTCTTTTTAATCCCGTTGGACACAGTGATGCAATAGTGCTCAAATAATTGAATGAATTCCTTGTGAAGAACTGATTTTTGATTCAGAGATGATAATCAATATTACATTGCAAATTAAGCACTATTGGGGTTTGCTTGTAGTAAAATAATTCATTCCCCAACAAAAAATGACATTCTGTCAACTACTAATTGCATACAAAGAATTTTAAACAAAACTGGGTAACATATGTATGTAACGTGCCTGTATAATTAAACGTGTGTAATTTCTGTAATAATAAAGGTAGGAGATATCTGAAACAATAATAAAACAGAGGATGGCAATTTTTTACTTTCTATTGGCTTTTTCAGCTGTGCTCATACTTGGGTGTGGTTTTCATAGTTTTTGAGGGGGTTTTGTTTTTGCTTTTCAAAGAATGCCTAAAAAATGAGTGACGTTTTTTCCTAATTTTCAACTGAACCTCCCATGCAGTGATTTATGGCCAGTGCTCCTTGTTCTGTTGTGACACTACCTACCCTGAACTTGGCTGTCAAGAGCTGTGCAGTGAGAGACCAGTCCCTGGCCTCTGTTTTGCCAGGACAAGCAAGCCCAGCACCCTCAGTCCCTCCATTTCTACCCTGAGCTCTTGACCCAGAGTACCCCAGCACCTTCTGCTGAACCTCCTGTTGATTCTCCACACTGCTCTTGGACTGGGGGAGCCAAAACTGGGCACAGCATTGCCAGCCCCATCTATCTGAATTTGTCCAGCTTCACTGCCAGGTCCCTGCTCTGCTCCATCACTGCTTTTTGCTTGCCAAATTGGTGCACAGAGGTGTCTGGGAGCTGCTTGTGCCTGCTCAAATCAGTGCAAAAGAGAGGTTGAGAACTTCAGCCTTTTTCTCATTGTAATCTTTAGGTCACCACCCCA
Organism: Toxostoma redivivum; assembly: GCA_013397375.1. NCBI lineage: Eukaryota > Metazoa > Chordata > Aves > Passeriformes > Mimidae > Toxostoma > Toxostoma redivivum. Next base: position 2,640,308 of record VXBI01006779.1, on the reverse strand, counting down.
GCTATTGGCAAAGCCATGTTTTTCTGTTGTACTTGGCTTTGGAGACATTGGCTTCTGTGCAGGACACACCAGAGGCAGAAACTCCATCCCTCTATTACCACATAGATAGAGGCATGACTAGAAAAAAGGAGAGTATGACAGGTTTTTCCATGGATGAATAACTTCTGTGCCCTGGGGACTGTAAATAGCTGGTATAAATCAATGCAAATTGGCTATTACTAATCTTGCCAGTAATGAAGTGAGAATGAATGGAGTACAAAGATGAACTTTACATATCGTTAGCACCAATCTGCCTCGCTGCATTTATGGGCAAGGCTCTACCTAGGAGGTCAGCTGGCAAAACTTACAGGTTTTTCTTTTGAAAAGTATGCATTTGTGCTGCACAGATATGTCTCTCAAGCATCAAGTCCATTTGGGGATTTTTCAAGTTATGAAAATAATTGTTTCGTAATTTCTCAAGCACTCAGCAGCACATATTTTTATTACAGTGCTTTAGCACCACAGTATATAATTTAATATGTTTATTACAAGTGTGTCATATAAAACACAGAAGTGTGTAATTTCAGAGTAAGAGTTCACTTTCAGTTTAGCTCTCAAACAGAAAATGGAATGATATGAAACACAGAAAAAAAAAAATCAAGACTGTTGTTATCACCCCATAGCAGCAGAAAATTAATATGAATGAGAATAATGACTGGATATTCTGCAAGAACATTTCTCATAAAGCAGACACTATAGAGGTTATGAAAGAGAAGTTTTCCACTAGGATTGGAAATCAGTTTGAATCTCCATAAATATTGTTTTTTGCATAATTTAAAAAAAATTATTCTACATTCTCAGTGACCAAACACCCTTATAGGAGCACAGTGATCTCTTTGGTTTGTGTTGTGTTGTTTTCCTCTCCACACAAGGAGAGTAAGTGAAATATGAAGGTGAAACAAATTCTTGAGAGATGGATGCTATTGAGATGAAAAGATGGGAGCAGAGTGTTACCAAAACCTGCCCTTGTTCTTCAAAATACATTGAAAAAATGAAGATTTTTATGTATTTGCCATCACAAAACAGATGAAATATGTGGAAAATCAATGTATTTAAAACTTAAAGGAATGGTTCTCTCCTGCTTGAATCTTTCAGAGGGAAGAGCCAGTATAGTGTAAGAGCAGCTGTCCAGCAACACCTATTACTTGCTTACTTTCATGACTAATGTGAGGCACACCATCGTTAAAATGCAAGTTAGGAATTGGCTCTCCTGATTTGCTTCCTAGCATTCCATAATTTTGCTGAGGATATGATCTCATCCAGCTCTCCACACCACCTAAGAATCTGGACTGGTTGATGAACATGTTAATTTCCCTTCTGATGAAGTATCAAACTTCACTCAAGGGCTGAAAGATAACCTTCAGTTTAATTTAAAAAGAAAGCTTTAGATACTCTTTTCTTAGGACTAATGGATGGTTGATGCTATCTTCAGCAATGTCATTTCTATATTTTTTTATTTCTTCTTGACATGTTAGGGTCCCAATTTTGCATTCCTGGCACTCAAAACTCCTCATCAGTGGATCCAAATGTGGAAGCAATCCAGTACAATGCATGAGAGATCCTGTAACATTACAGAGTAGAGGACATGCAGAAAAATGTTGAAATAATAAATTAACACTACATCAGATTTTTAGAAAGGAACTCTGTTAACAAAGTGCTAGACCCGCTTGTCATCCATCTGTTCCTAAGGCACCAACAGGAATTCTTAGCCTAGCAAAGGTACTGCTGGCAGCAAATGGCTATTTCTTGTTAATTTATTGTTTATTAAAATGAATGTGCTAACACCAAAAAAGCCTGGATTTTGCAGAAGCACAGAACTGTTGTATATTTCTAACAATGTGTATAATGTTACCACAAGACTGATGACTGAGATGTGAGACCCAGCAATCAGAGACTACAGCAAGTAATTTTGTTAATATTTTTGCACTGACTTAATTAAAAATGAGAGGGTTTTTAATGATTTAGTTAAACTGATGCAACATCCTGTAATGGACATAACCTTGCAGATGTAGAGATGTTTTTAGTATGTAAGTAATCATAGTAAATTATAATAATATATCTTATATTAGTAAATTAAATAAAGGATCTTAATCAATTGCATCATGATCTTATTCAAAATTCCCTTTCTACTTTCCCATTTTGCCATATGTTATATATCAGACATAAAGCATTTCTCTGTAAAAAATAAACCAAGCTTACTACAGCTATGCATGGACACTGTGCATTTCTCTGTGTGGGAAGAGTGACCAAAATAGTTATTTCTGAATAAACTATCCATAATAGCTCCCTGTGTGGATATTCTAGTCTGGAAAAGTCATGGGTCAAATAAGTCATTGTAGAATAGCTGATCCTGCAATAGCAATTCCAGTCCACTTTCCAGTGTAGAAAAGTCCTTAGTCAACAGCTCCAAACTCCTGTTTCTGCCAGAAAATTTTTCTCTTTAGAGAATAATAAAAATTTCTTCTATTCAATTCTTTAAGGCCCAAATTCTGCACTGAACTCCCTTTGGGAACAATATGTGAGATCAGTCAGGGAGAACTTTATATTATAGGAGTTTGTATTTATGTGCACAGACTCCGGAGTTTTATTACATAGACATTTCATTAACACCTTCCTGTGGCTGTGAGCTGTACACACCTTTGGCTGTGGGACATCTGGGTGATTCTTCTGTTTCAGTACCTCCTAAATCCCTAAAGCAGCAGGCAGAAAGTTGCCTAGAAGATCCATCGAACCAAATCCAAGCTGTTTGGCCAGCAGCAGTGGGACAAGGCAAAACATGAAAAATCTCACCCATTCTTCCATGCTTGATTACAGGGGATGGGTCACAGCAGTGACATCCAGCTGACACTTTTGAGTTTGCTCTGAGAACAGAGAAAAGAGTGGTCTGAGCAGAAAGAGTTTGAAAAATGTTTGAATGGGCTAAAATTGTATCCTGAAAAAGCAGCACGGAGTCTTCAATGAAGGCTGACCAGCAATCTCACTGCAACCAGAACTGCTTGTGCAACAGCTCGGTAAGACATGCTTTGGGCTGTATTCATGTTTATATTTGAATCATGGTTTTTATCTTCTCCAGTAGGAAAAAAACAACAAAAAAAAAAAAAAGAAAAGCCAAGATAAGACATCCATGCTATTTTTTTATTTGATATAATTTTTACTGAGCCTTAAGACCCTCAAGAGCAAAAGAGCAAAGGTTGCCATTTCTCCAAAATTACATCACAGTGCCCCTGGCATTTTTGTGGTGTGGACCAACTAACATTAGTAGCTTAATTAAAATCACCAAATGCATTTTAAAGAATTACATAAGGCTGATTTTAATCTAGACTTCCAAAAATGAAGTAGAATGTTAATCAACTGCCCCACCCATCATTTATATGGCCCAAAGTACTCAGCGTCAGAACTCCTACATCATCCTCTGACTTCATTTCCCCCAGGGATCATTAAATAGTTAATAACAACTGTCTGAAGTCCACCCCAAGTTTTACCTGTTGGCAGAAATCTGGGATCATGACACCACTAGTGTAGCATTCCCATAAATGCAGCAGATTTAGGTTTAAATAGTTTTAATGTACAGCAGGTGGCATTTTTGTGTTTAAAGAGTAAAACCATACCTGAGTGTCCATGCTTTCTAGGATTTTGCCAACAAAAGGAAAACAGAAAATAAGACATTTTACTTTTTGAAAGCCAGAAGAAATCATGCAGCTGTTTTCAGGATTGCTATTTTCAAGCTGTCATATGAGCATGGAATAGAAGTGATTCTTGCTTTCCAGTTATATTTTAGTACAAATATCTTTCATTTGTTTGTTTCAACATATTTCCCCTTCAACACATTTTTTTAATCAGAATTTTTCCTAATAGGCTGGATGAGTGTTCTATCTTAGTGTGAGATTAGTTCAGGAGAGAGGGAGGAAAAGTGGCTAAGTGCAAACTCAAACTTCTCAGCATGTAAAAATTATGTGTTCAAATGTTCAGTCACACAGTGCTGCCTGTTTGTAGCTTAATTATTATCAGTGCATGTGGAATTTATGCTAAATTATTAAAAAGTAATCTTTTATTTAATTTACATTGTGTTTCTTTGTCTCAAACATCAATTTTGCCCTGCCACCAGAAATACTTTACTGTCCCTAAAAGGATTAGAAAATGTGGATCTCAAAATTGACAGAGGTTAGGTGGAAAGTACTATTCCTTTTAAGAATGGTCTGTAGAGTTTGTTTCTGGCAGAAACACAAAATACCAAAATAAGAGATGGCAACAAAACCCCACTTCCTCTTACAGTGACTTGACTCATCACAGAATAAATATTTTGCAGGTGTTTCTCACTGAAGCCAGGTAGACTGCACACATTCATTATTTTTGGGTTGTTCTTTTAACCACCAATGTTATTTGGAAGGAGATATTCCATTTGAAGTTGTGAGTTGGTAGCAGTGAAAGACATTTAATCTCCTGTTTCTCTGGGCTTTGCTCATTAGAAAGAGATCAGTAACTTCCCATGTAATTGGCTGGTGATAGTTGCTGCTCCTGTTCCACCATGGTGTTAAATTTAACAGTTTCTGAGTGGTAACATTTTCTCTGGCACATGTGGTGCCATCTACTGCACAGCTTGGTAGAGGCAGGACAAGAAAACTGCATCCCTCCACTGCTGCCTTCACTGCTTTCTTCCCATCTTAACATCTAAAAATGGTTCCTCGTTTGTTTTCTTAGTAATTTTCCTTATACATATACATATAAATGTATATAATAAATACATATTTGAGTATATATTCGTACACATTTATTTATAAATATATATATATTGCTAGATATTTCTATAATTTTTTAGACATATGCAGTCGATATTTGGAATTTAATTTTGGTGAGTTTTTTTGATGAGAAGATTTTAAAGACAGATAATAAACAAAGAAAGAGGATTCCAGGAAAACAATCTGCTAGTCCATTTATTGATTGTGGTTCATTTACTTATCATATTCTGGATACAAATTTATCTGGTTAAATATATTCATATTTTCACATGTGTGTAGTGTTAAGTTGGAAGCATGGAAATATTTATTATTGTTACTTGTTTTTGTTAACTGAGATATAAACACTATTTTAGTTGGAGTTTTTATGATTGCTGTTCAATGCCGTGAAAAAGAAGTAAGTCATTAAATTGGCTTCTCATAAGTTGGTGTATTTAGTTTTGTTTGCAATCTGTTGCTGGGGGCATGGTATAATTTTGGCAGTTCCGTATCAAACAAAAATCTGTTGATTTTGATGTTGAGTTGTTGGAAAGAGCTACAGAGATTTTGCATAAATATTTCCAGAGTGATCTCAAGATACCTAAAGGCCAAAGATTTAAGATGAAAGATGTGAAAATTTCAATTTATTAATTCCGCTTTCTTTGGCCTCCCTCTGTTAATTGAAGCACCTTGTACTCACATCCTCATAGCCTGAGGTTTTCCTTGAATAAATCAATGTATGAACTTTTTAATTTCCTACCCAGGCTGGATTTGGATTGTTCACTCATACGAGTACCAAAGAAGAAACGTTCAATGGCAGTTGCTAATGGAGCAACATTTTAAAAGCCACATTATCTAACTTGCTAACAAGTCTAAGCATCACCATGTTTGAAATGCTGTTGGCTGTGAGCTGGATTGAGGACAACTTCCAACACTGCTGACTGCCATGCACTAAACATGATGTTATCAACAGGGAGCTTTGAAAATTTTTCCCTAGAAAGGACAAGCCTTAAGATATTTATCACCTAAGTAACTTCTAAGTAACTTCTCAGAGAGTCTTCTAACGAAGAATCAATTATGATGACATTGTTATAAATGAAAATATGCCTTGGCATATGATAACTGCAGAGGTAAGAGCAGTTGAAGTTTGTAATATTTGGAGCTGATGGTGCAGGAGCCCTGATCTCCGCACACAAAAACACTGCAGAACCAGTGCCAAGGAATACCAGGGGGCTGGCACCAGGATTCCCGGGAGTGCTGCATTTTCTCTTTGCAATTACCATGAATTTAAACATTCTGAAGTGAAAGACTGGACTCTTTTGTAGGAAAAGCTGAACATCTAAAGATGAAATGCACCAAAATACTCATAATGTGCGGAGTTTCTTCCCAAAATCACCGTCTGTGTCTGGTTGTGTCACCCATTGTGCAGCACTGTCCTCTGGCCGGGGATGCCACATGAATAACAACAATCCCAGCTCAGCCATAACCCTTACAGAATTCAGCATTCTTTTCTTAAATTTCAGCTTCTTTGGAAGCCAGTGATTCATGACTCTTAGAACTGGGGTTTATTGTTTGTTCAGAATACAAGACTTTAACAGCATATTGAGAAAGATTTGACAACACATCACAAGACCGTCGTAAACCTTCAGAATGCTGAAGGCAAACGATAAAAAGTAGAGCTAAATCTTGAATGTCAGTAGAAGTTGAATTCAACTTTGGGGAAGGAGGTGGATTTTCAAACAGCTGGAGCTGCACTGGAGTTCCATCTCCCTCAGCTTCCCGGAACAGACAGGAGATCGGAACAGAGCCAGGAACAGACATTTGAGATTATAGGAAGAGGAAAATGGCTGGATGAGGAAGGGCTGTTTGGCCGCTTCCTAGCCAGCCAGGTTGGGTTTATTGCAGAAACCTGGGTGAGTGGGGTTTGTGGTCAGAACTCAGCTCCATGGATGGGCCTGAGGGGCAGCGTCCAGCGCAGGCCATTGCCCCTCAGCCCCCTCAGGGTGGGCGGGGCCACCGGCTGTCCGTCAAAAAAAAGGCGGGAAAAGCCCTCAGGCATCAGGAGCAGCAGAAGTAGCCCTGGGTCAGTCAGGACAGGTGGGAAAAACCCTTGGCTGGTCAGGATAGGTGGGAAAAAGCCCTTGGTTTGTTAAGAAAAGTGGGAAAATCTCTCATTTGGGCAGTCAGGGTAGGAAAAGCCCTCAGCTGGTCACAAAGGGCGGGAAAAACCCTCAGTTGGTCAAAAGGCCAGAAAAAGCCCTTGGTTTGTTAAGAAAAGTGGGAAAATCTCTCATTTGGGCAGTCAGGGTAGGAAAAGCCCTCAGCTGGTCACAAAGGGCGGGAAAAACCCTCAGTTGGTCAAAAGGCCAGAAAAAGCCCTTGGTCATTCTGGAATGGCAGGAAAAGTCCTTGGTTAATTAAGAAGAGTGGGAAAATTGCTTGGGAGGTCAGGAAGAGCAGGAAAAACCCTTGGTTGATCTGGAAGAGTCGAAAAATCTCTCAGTTGGGCAGTCAGGATAGGAGAAGGCCTCAGCTGGTCACAAAGGGCGGGAAAAGCCTCAGCTGGTCAGGAGGGCCGGGAAAAACCCTCAGCCAGGGCCAGAGAAAGATCCTGGTCATTCTGGAATGGCAGGAAAAGTCCTTGGTTAATTAAGAAGAGTGGGAGAATCCTTTGGTAGGTCTGAAAGAGCAGGAAAAGCCCTTGGTTGGTCTGGAAGAGTGGGAAAAGCCCTTGGTTGATTAAGAAAAGTGGGAAAATCTCTCAGTTGGTCAGTCAGAATAGGAGAAGCCTGCAGCTGGTCAGGAGGGGTGGGAAAAGCCTCAGCTGGTCAGAAAGGCCAGAAAAAGCTCTCAATCATTCTGGAAGGGCAGGAAAAATCCATGGTTAATTAAGAAGAGTGGGACAATCCCTTGGTTGGTTAGGAAGAGCAGGACAAGCTCTTGGTTGGTCTGGAAGGGTGGGAGAAGCTTTGAGTTGGTCAGGACAGTCGGGAAAAGCCCTCAGATGGTCAGGACAGGGAATGCCAGCTCCTGCTCATGATAAAGGGAGGGAGAAGCCCTCAATTGTTCAGTCAGGAAGGGTGGAAAATCTTGACTTTGATTTCTACAGCAAATTCCTGCCTTTTCTCTGTGACACTGTGGTGTGAGCTCAAGTCATGAGTTTTACATCCAGCAAGCAGAAGAGTGATTTCCAGTTTCTGTGATAAGCTCTTTCTGTCTCTTTTTAACAAGGCTTCTACCCTGTCCAGAGAGGCTGGACTGACCTGCAGCAGCCTTAATGGAGGAGGATGGTCTGTGTTCCACTGAAACTCCAGCTGGGAACAAGGCCAGCTTCAGGGAAACAAGTCTGTCTGGTCAGGAGAGCCATGTCCCCAGGTAAAAAATGTAAAAAATAGCACCTCTACTCTCTTTCTGTTGTAATGTTAAGTAGATAGGACACTATTGCACCAAATAGGCTCATGCTAAAGCAAAAACATAATCCAATACAAAAACAAACAGCATCTTGGATTGCAAACAGTATCTGCATTCCCTCAGACCTCTCCAGAAAGTCTGTGGCTACAGAAATACAGAAAATTGTGACAAAACGAGCATACTGAATTACACTACCAAAAAACCCTCATCAACTTTTAAAGAGTCTTTCTGCACATAGTATATCAGCCTCAGCAGCTAGAACAGTCTGGGAGCATCATGGTATTTTTAAAAGAAAAAGATATTATTAACATTATTATTTGAAGATTTCTTGGCCTCTGGCTCATGACTTTAGCAATACACAGTTCTAAGTGTTGTAGTGTGCTGGTTTATTACATTGCAGATTTTTATTTGTAACAGTTTCTTTTGTGTATCTTGTTAGCTTGCTAAAGGTGCTATAATATGAATATTCTATGCTATTTATGTTGAAGATCTGTTCTCCTTCTACATAGAAACAAGTATCCACTCTGCTGCAACCTGTTAGAAATGATCAGACAAACCCTGTGAGCTGTGCAGCACCTTCCCTTTCTCTGCTCAGAGGTCATTGTTAACTAAACCACAGTGAATTTTAAGTAGGCATACTTGGCCAGTGTCATATGTTTGCTTGTTAAAATTCATATAATCTCTGCAAAAAGAGACAGAATATCAGCACGGGATACACGGAGACTTCCTGTCCTCCTCCTCCTATTTTGTATTTTGTATACTACATTTCCAATTTCTGTTGGCTAACAAGTAGGAAGATTGGGATTGGAACAGAAACCTGGACTTGCAAATTCTGTAGCAAACTTTGAAGTAAATCTGGAATATTCGGATCGTTAAAGTGGCCAGAATCGATCTAATAAGTAAAATATTTATCAGTATCAAAGTAATGACATGATTTAGAATTCCTACCTATCTGTTCTTTCATCCATCTGCCCACACAGATTTTTATTGTCTTCAACACTATAACTGATGGAACTTTAAATTGCACTAAGAAAATTATAATCTAGTTTCAGCAAAGTGGAGAGAGTGGGGAAGCTGAACTATAAAATGGAAGAAACATATTCAGCTGATAGAAGGGAGCTTTAAATGACAGCTCATTATTGTTTAAGGATACTCTGCTTAATTTTAAAAATCATTCTTGCTGATTTGAGATAATTCATTCTGTGTGGCATGCACTTGTATTGACTCATCTTTTCTCTGTACATTACTTAATGACAGAATTGGACTTTTGCTGATAAAACTTTGAGCTAAAATAAGTTCCATGAATTCTTTAATTCCTACCTAGACTTAGGATAGTGCAGAGTATACTTGAAATTTTAAGGACAGCTGAAATGCTGGAGTCAGATTGCTTATGAAAATAAAAAGCATCTGTCATAACACTCAAACCAGCCTGGAGTTTTGCTGTAAGGGATCTGCTGCAAGGCTACTTTGTCTTTTGAGGTGAAAGATACAGATTTGATTCTTTCCATGGTACATCTGTTGAGACTGAGCTTTCATGTAATTAAAATCCCTAACAGTTTGTTCAGGGCAGCAGATCAAAAGGTTAATGTGCAATGGTACAACAGGAAGTATTTGTACTCTTGAACACTTTTGAAATTTATAGCATTTACAAATAACTTTGCCAAAATCATGGCCAAAGCCAATATTACCTCATTTATAGTAAAACATTAATCATTAGTCACAAACCAGCCAGTTGGTCTAGAGGTTCAGCTGGTGAAAAATTTGATGGTTACAGGATTGAATAGAAATATACTTTAAATTGTGTCCTCCAGCCATGCATTTGCAATGGAAAGGCAAAGATTGAAGGGAAACTGGGCAAAACAAAAATTAAAAATGAAAGTGTTCCTCTACATTTCTGAAACTGAAGTATGCTGTGAGCAGTTTTGGCCCACATGATTTTTGTAAGAGTGTGGATGTTTGATAAAACTTAAAGTAGAACTAGATTTTCTCTTTTGATCTGTGTCTTTAATTATCTTTCTTTCAGTTCTGAGGTTCTTGAAGCAATAGAAAATGTTATCCAAGGTGTAGTTCAAAGCCTGGCCCAAAAAAAAGCACCTGTTCTCACAGTGGCTAACAGAACAGACTGGGGGAACATAGAGTAAGTAGTAAATATTTTAATCCTGCCTTCTGTTAATACAAATGCCATGAATATGAATTTAATTATGTAACTTCCAAAAAAGTTAATAATACATAATCATTCTATAAGCATTAGAATCAAGAAATAATTCTGAAAAGTAATGGACAAATAAAAAGTAATATTTAGTTACCACTCTAAACAGGCATCATGTATTAAGTAATAGCAGACCATAGCACAAAGGGAAATGTAAAATTACTGTAATAGGGGTTGGAAAGGAAAGGGAGGTCCTATAAACAATCCTTTTCTGGAAGCAGTAGAAACCAAAAATGATAGGTTGTGTTAGAGTGAAAAAACCTGGTTTAGGCTGGAAGAAGTTACTGGCAATTCTGTCCTTCAAACCCTTTGAATACTTCCTCTTTTCTTCTTTTCTGCTTTCCTCATAGTATCATATTTCTCAAAATTACAGTGATAAGCTTTTCCTTTTATTCTTCGAAGAAGATGCATCTCACCTCTCCCTGATGTTTTTCTTACCTGTGTGCTGTTCTAAGTTCATTACCAGCAAAATAAAGCAAATCCAGTTTCCAGTACATATCTAAATTTCAGCAGACCTAGACAGGAGCAGAGAAAAAGAAACCTGTCCTCCTTTACAGCACATTCTGTGATTTGTAGAAGTTCCTTATGTAGCAGTGTTTTTCCAAGGAGTTCATTTAAACTGAAAATCTTCAAACCTGAGAGATTAGCTGATTCCTACCATATATAAGCAAAAGAATAAAGGAACACACAAATCCAAATCTGCCTCTGGCCTTGTAAGAGCTTTGGACAGCAGTGGGTTAAAGGATATTCAGATTTGTAACACTGCAGAGGTGCTTGTCAGTGGACACATTACAAACATTCAAGGTTGAGGAAGCACAGCAAATTTTCCAGGCGTAACACTCTGGTAGAATACTCATTTAATGAGAACAATAAACTTCTGCCAATCAAAAAACCTGAGGGGCCTGAAGGTAATCAGTTAACTGAAAAGCTTGTAGGTTCCAGGGAATTTAATGGTTTGTGCCTTGATAGTTTGACAAAAATGTTTCACTCAGATGTCTGTAAAATTAAAATACTCTTACAAAGTTTTGTAATTTTTGGCAGTCTTTGGAGAAATGGCATTCCATGCTAGAAAAACAAATGTTACCATCTGAACACATATGGGGGGGAAATGTTCAAATTAAAACGAGTTAAGATCACAGTATGTTAAAAATAAGAGTCATCAATCACATCAAAAAGAGCAGAACCATTATTTCTGGTGGAGAAGTGTAATCTCAAATATGTGTTACAGAAAGCTCCTCTGCTGGAGCAGGCACAGTCCTGGGAAGAACGGGAGTGATCCAGGTTAACCTGAGAGCAATTCAGCCCAGTCTCGATTACAGTTTTCCTCCTTTTCAGTTACAATGTTGGGAGCAGGCGAGAGAAAAGCACAAATAACTTTAAAATGTTGCAACACAATGGCAATAAAGTTACTTTAAAGCTGGGGGGCAGATGCTGCATCGCGCTGTCCCTGCAGATTTGTGCAGCGTGTGCGCTCTGCCACCCAAAGGACGCACGGAGCAAAACCTCGGACAAACGAATCTGGAAACGTGACGTGGTTTGGGATAAAATCATAGCCATTAAACCACCGGCAATTTTAAACTGTGCATACGAAACTCTGAAATGAAAAAGAATGCTTTAAAGGCAGGATCATAAGGCATTACATTAATTTTAAGTAAAATAATGAAGTGTCCTTAAGAGAATAATTGATTCTTTTGGTGAAATGTACACCTTCAGATGTGAAATGGTGAAGCATGAAATAGTGGAGTTCGTTTAGGTTAAACTGCTGTTTATAGAGCAGAATATACCCCTTTTTGTTTCCAACACTAAATAACAGAATTAAGTTACCCTGATAATAATTTAAGGGCATAATTTAGATAATATTATTGTATTCTGAAATAGTAACACTTTTTCATACAGTCTACTTCAGGAAGTCACTTTTGTCAGACAATTTTTATTTTAATTATGGTTCATATTTTTTCTTCCCATTTATTCCTTTGTTTTCATACTAAGTAATTACTGATGCTGATATATTAACAATTCTAAACATGAATAAAATACTTTCCTTGCCTCTATTTTTGTTTGGAAACTTATCTACTTTATACTTTAATTCAGTCTTGAAGCATCTTCTTGAGAAACTCTTTCAGGGAGTTTGAAGTTTATTGTGTTTGTTTGCATTATATCAGATTTAAAGATTCTGTAGGTCTACAGATGATACCAGGTTGTACTTCAAAACAAATAAGAAGTGACTGCCCTCAATCAGCAAAAAGATTTGGTAAGTTAAAATATTGTCCAAAGCAGAGTTCTTGGGATTTTCCTTTTTTTTTTTTTTTCTTAGTTCCCAAGTTCATAAAACATCCAAAAATATTATGCACTACAATTTGGAAGTGTGTGGCTGATATAAGTTGATACTATGATCAGCCTTTCAGCTTTTCTCTTTTTTCCTCTATTAAATTATAGTGAGTGACAGTGAAATTAATATAATATTCTTAGAGTTTCTCCTCTCCCTTAATGGATATCAACTAAAGGCATATTCAATAAGTCTTAATGTAAAAACATCACCCTTCTTCAGAAAACTGGCCAGGAAAGGAATCTTGGAATGCAGACAATAAGCTCATTTCTTTTTCTAACTCAGTCATTTCATTTCTTGGCCTGGACATTAGTGCATACATTTTCTCACTTAATTCCCTCATATTTTTTCTCATTATGCTAGAAATTATTGAATCTACTAAATAGTACAATCTCTCAGTATTTTCACAGTACATTCCAAACTTTTATTTATGGGACACAAATATGGTCATATATAAAGACAAATTATTGTATACATATTTCTGAAAACTGAAAGAATATTTTGTAAAATGTATTTTTTTCAGCTCTGATGCTCAAAATATTATCAATGATCTATAAGATGGTGCAGAGCAACACTTATGCAACTAAAAGGTAATGGAGTCAATTTCTGCAATTTCAAATAAAGCTGTGTCTTGCATTTTTTTGGTGAAAATCAGCCTGTAGGATGCAAACCTGCAGGATTCCTGTACATAGAATGTTTGAGATTTATCTGGTTAACCATGTTCTTTATAAAATTCTCATGAGCCTGCAGCTGTTTCAGTATTATAATTAAAAATATAATATTTTGTCTTGATAGAGATATATATTATTCAGACACTCAACTGTTTGGTAGCCAAAGTGTTGTGGACCAAATAATCAATGACATTTCTTGCATGCTTAAGATACCTCGGAGAAGTCTACATGTAGTAAGTGCCTTTTTATCAATATTTTTGTCATTATTTCCAAATCTACTAAACTGATTAAACTGACAGGGGAAAGAAATATCACAAAAAGTTGGCAGCTAGAATGAAATCATTAAAATAAAAAGTTCCATTGGTGCTAATGAAACCTAGTTATGTTTTATTGTGGTATTCAAAAGGTTTTTTTTCTTCACAGAAAATTCAGTTTACTTTTTCCAAAGGGTTTGGGACAAACTGCCAGCTAAAATCATAGTGGCTTTTGTTATCATCTAGTGAAGGCAGTATTTAAACTTCAGAGCTTAAAGACATGCAAGACAACTGTTTACAAATTTCTACTCAAATTAATTGATAATTTGGGGGTTAAATGAAAATTTAAAGTACATCAGAAATGTAACTAGCTGTCAAATTGACTCTCACCTCATGTCTTACAAGAGTTTCTCCATACTTAAAATAATTTATTGTAAGTCCTTATGTCCCTGAGGACAAAACAATGCTTAGTGTTTAAAAGGCTGATGGCAATGAATCACAGTCAGAATTCTTTACAGAGATTTCTTGCTTTCTCTGTGCAATATAGTAACTTCCCATTTACTCTGTACAACTTACTATTTTTTTCCAGCTGGCTACAACTAAAGGTTTTGTTGCTGGTAATTTAAGTTTCACCGAGGAGGATGGTACAAAAGTGAATTGTACCTGCAGTGCAACAGTATGTATTATAAACCCCAAATAAATCCATGGCATCTGCTTGTACAAGATATCCTGCACTCCCTGTAGCTCAGGTTACAGTGTACTTTATTACACAAACCTCTGCTTGTGGTAGATGGAGGCATTACAACCTGGGTGAATACAACAAATAATTGCTTAATAGTATTGTAATTCTGAAACTGAACTCTAGACTCACCAGGAATAAATCTTTGGGTATCACAGGATCCTTGCAGAGGAAGCTATATATATTATATATCTTAGGCTTTATCTTACAGTGCTCTGTCAAATGAGTGCTCTTGAAGCAAGGAATCCTGGGCACTCTGAACATACAGCATTTCTGTCACAGCAGATTGAATTCTGGCAGAGAGAGAAAAATCAAAATTGGTTTAAGGGGATGAGATTCAACTGGCCTAGTCCCGAAAGATTTTCTACAACAGTGCAGAGTATGAAAGCAGAAATAAAACTCAGACTTGCTGAGTACTGTCACAATTTTCTGAAAAAAATGTGTTCATTGTAAACCTTAGCTGGTAATTTCACAATTCAAAGGTAACCTTAGCTGCCCATTACAGTTTCTTTGTAAGCATTAAGTCCCCTTTTAGTGATCTCCAGCTTTTTATTTGCTGAGTTGTTCCACCCTGGCACTGGGGGTGATTTACAGTCAGGAGTTAAAACAGACCACACACTTCCATATATACATTCTCTTTGACCAAGTTCTTCCCCCAGTTCCTGTTTTCTCATCCATATGCTTGCCAGATTCAGCCAATCCTAATTGAAGATGTAAAGTAAACATCACCATGTCTTCAAGTTGTTGCTCCAAAA
The DNA here is from genome assembly GCA_013397375.1 of Toxostoma redivivum. NCBI lineage: Eukaryota > Metazoa > Chordata > Aves > Passeriformes > Mimidae > Toxostoma > Toxostoma redivivum. The sequence continues at coordinate 2,625,192 of VXBI01006779.1, read as the reverse complement.
TACTCATAAAATCAGGTTAGAGGTCAGTAAAAGAATGAATGTAATGGTCTTACAAAAAGAAAGTTTAAATGTTTTAAGTCTGTATTCAATTTGCAGTCTTCACACCAAGCAGACTTTTTTTCTGGCTAAGACAGATGAAACATTGATCAGGGTATTATTATCTCCATCATACCCATAGGATGAACGATTTTTTGCAACAGTGGCACAAATATTTTTGAAAAGCATCTTGTTATGACAGGAGGACTCCAAGTCCAATGCACAATGGTGCACATGAATGGTTGAATACACTTGTAAAGAGGTGAAAATGTCAGAACTGATCTTGCATATAGAGGAGGAATGGTGGTCTCAGGATGAAATTGTGTCCTTCATTACCTAATGTTGTTATTTTAAAAGATATCATTTTCTCTATTTAAAATGATTAATCTAATTTTTGTTGTTTTAGGCAGTCACTGTGCCATCTAATGTTCAAGGAATTAAAAGTATCCTTTGAGCAAGAACTCTAATCATAGATGAAAAAAAAAGAAAGTAAAAACAAGGAATATTCCAAGTAAAACAACATGCTGGTAATTTTTGCTTTCCTTGTTGGCTCTGAAATTGAGTCATGATCACTGCTCTTGGCTCCAGAACAGGTATTTTAGAGCAGTTGGTTTTAATTGATTGGTATGATGGATCATTTTACACACAGCTGGCCTTAACACAAAAGATTTAACTTCACATGCCAAATTTATATTAATTGTAGAAAAAGATGCAACTTTCCAGAGACTCCTGGATGATGACTTCTTCAATAAAGTGTCTCCATGTATCATGATCACGGTATGCACCTTGTACTTCATATCCTCCAGCTACACCTAATTTAAGGAATGCTTTAGCATTGTAGAGCTGCTCAAACTTGGGCAAAAGGCCATCATAAAATTAATATGAAACATATTTAACAATAATTTTTAAAATTTAATTATCCTCATGGAAACATGAAATACACATTCTAAAGACTTGTTTCCTCCAAACATGTCCTTAGAACTTGGTAGCTTATCAGCTTCCTGTGCTGCTGCAAAGTTGCTGCTCAGCCTCAGAAGGGCTCAGCTGTTGAGTGACCTTTTGTCCTTCAGGACCCGAGGTTTTGCAAACCCAAATGAAACAGACTTGGCTGATTTTGGATTGTACTGAAAGAGCTAAGGAGCCAGGGGAATTAAAAGGAATGTGTAAATGAAAAAATGCACACAATGAGGAAAAAACACTCAGCCAAGAGATAAGCACTTCTACTGTGCTATGCCACAAATGGTCCAGCTTCGGTCAGACAAAGCAAAAACTTGTTTTATATTGTTCCATTAGTGCCATAACTATTTTTTTAAGATAAAAAAGTGGCCTTCTTACACCAGTCTATGCAGACACCAGGTACATCTACACATCAACTCCCAGCTTACAAATTAATTCCTTGAACAGAGGAATGTCTGATGCTTCTGCAGTGCCCATAATCCAGAACACCTGTCCAGCTGCTCCCAGCCTGGCCCTCCCTCTGCACAAAGCCAAAATAGGAGTGTAGAACTTTCCCTGCAAAGCAGCTGCTGGAGAAATGTTTCTGCCAGCATTTTGTTTGTTTGCTTGCTTTTAAATGGCAAATGTAAACACATATGCAGCCAGACGTTGTTTCAGTTAATTTAAAACCATCTGTTTTTCTTTTATTTCTTTAGGGAAGAGGCATACCAGATCTTAATACACGACTTTTGGTCAGGAAGCTGTGGGATTCTTTTAAAATTCCTATTTTCTCCCTTATGGATGCAGATCCACATGGTAAATCTGTAAAGGTTCAAAGGCATAAAAGGAAAGCAAAATTTGTTTAAAATGTTCTTTCTCACTTTTATGGGAAGGTTCTCAGAGCTCAGAAATCCAACACAATCAGAAGGTGATGTCTCTACATTGATCTCACCTGAAATTGGGGAGATTATTGCAAAGTGAGAAGCAGCAGCTCAAAGAAATAATACTAAGAGATATGAATTACACAGGATAAAGAAAGACACTTTTAATAAGAGATGTTGGACAATGTGTAAAAGAGCTGATTATCCTTGGGTTTGAATTGGCTGCACACAGATAGTGTGAAACATTTAACTATATGAAGGTGACATGCTGAGATTCTGATTGTTTTGACCTAATCTAAAAATATATGTAAACCATAAGAACCTGAGTAATCATAAAGCCATAACTGTTGTGACATAAAACTGACTTTTTAAAAACAGTCTCCTTAAACATGCTCATTGTGCAGACAGACACCTGACTTTTGCTATTCTGCAACCCAGGTGTAGAAATAATGTGTGTCTACAAATATGGATCTGTGGTGAGTATGTTTTTCCCCTTCAAATACATTGTTTTGTAGCCTAGCCAAGAAGTGGAATGTATGAAATGTTACAGCCTTTGTCAGAATGGGTGCTGCCTTTTACCATTTTGTTTCAACACAAAGAGGTGATTTTTAGGCCTTTTGTGTCTGCAGAAACAGCTTCTTCCTGCAACAAAAAGAAACTCAATAGTAATGGCAGGTGTTTCACTGAACCATGTTTCACAGCTTTTCTCCTCTGCACAGGCAGTTTTCAGACAGTCCAAATAAAAAAAGAGTTCACCATTTAGATTTGTTTTTGCCTTAGAAGAGGAACAAATGTTGGAGGGACCTTGGGAGGAGGAGAACCTAATGGTGAGATGGGAGATTCTCCACAAAATCGTGTTATGTTGGTAAAGATTTTATTCTGGTGTGAGAATTTGCTTAGGGATAGTTGTGTTAGTGTGGAACATTATGGAAGAAGAGGCAAGAGGAACAAGAAAGTATTATCATGTCACATGTCTACAAACAAGGCACGGAAACACAACCTGGAATGCAGGCAGGTATAGGTGAAGGCAGAGGGCAGGAGCAGATGGGTGAACTGTTCAGTAGAGAAAGGGAACAAGAACCTCCCAAGTTAAACTAGAGATCACAGAATGATATAGCTGACCTTTCTTCTTTTAGTCAATGTCCTTTGAGGCCCATAACCTCACTGTTCCCTCTGTCAAGTGGCTCGGTCTCCTTCCATCTGATCTCAAGAGGTGAGTTGTTTCCTCAGAAAAAAAAGAAGTATCCTTCTGTTTCACAGACAGGAAATGCAGTCTGACTTACAGCACAAAAATCCATTTAAATTAACTATTTTCATGCATTATTTTGGCTTAATATAAGGAAATAAGATGGGCAAATATATTCTTAAGTGTGTGAGAAAATTTAAGAATTTTATTTTCTTTGCAGATTAAACATATGCAGAGACGCCTTGATTCCATTTACAAAGCAAGATGAAAATAAGTTAGCAAGTATTCAAAAGAGACCTTATATTGCTTCTCAGCCACTGTGGAAAAAAGAGGTTTGTATAAACCTGTTTTCTATGTTTTACTCCTCAAAGGACAAATCCTATATCTGACAAACTTTTAGGATAGCAGAACCTGCCAGGTTTTGCAGCCCTAAAAGAAGGCAAGATTGAGAAAGCCTGGAGTGTCTCTCTGAACAGCTTTACAGCTCTACATGCCCATACAATGAGTGAATAGAATTCTCTTCCTTAACTTCCTACACACATTAATTTTTTCCTTTTTTTCACCCCCCTCTTTTAGCTGGAAATTATGGCAACATCAAAACTGAAGGCTGAAATTCAAGTTTTAACTTCTCTCTCATCAGATTACCTGTCCAGAGTCTATTTACCAAACAAACTGCAGTTTGGTGGATGGCTATGAATGCTGCTCTGCAAATGAAATGTTTTCCTATAAATTGATTTAATTTGACAGCACTTAAGAAAAAGAAAGTGCAGAGACAAAGGAGTATCTGTCAGTTTCTTGTTCACTTTCTTTATCTCTGTACCTAGAGTATAATTTTCTCTTTTTCTTTCTTCAAACTATAAGAGTAATTATGATTTTTGCAGACTACTGCTACTTCCATTCTGTGGCTTCAGCTGTGAAACAGTGCCAAATGCAATAGTACACATAGAAAAGATAATGAAATATATTTTTTCTGGCCAGAAAAATGTGCAGTTCAAAAATGTATCCAGGAATTGTTTTGCGTTTTGTCTTAAAAGTACTGCATGTTGGTGTACCAAGCTTTTCATATTTGAAGGGAGTGAAAGACCTGCTTAGGAATTTATTGTACACGCTCCTTTTTGGAAATTATTTTAGGTACAGCATTGTAGGGTTTTGTGTTCACTGTACATTCAAACCTAAAAGCCAGATATTTCAAGCAACTATAAATATTTCAGCAATCAAATTAATATTTGTCTTCAATGAACAAATAAGAAAGTGGATGTTACTGATTAAGAATTTAATAAACAATCCTGTTAATAATGCACATCTTAACAGAATCGTTTGTTCTTTTCATTTATTTAGTTGGCTGTGAAACAGTAAAGAGAAGCAGAAAAGGGTGGTGATTAAAGTGTACATCAATTTTTACGTGAGGGAGTCTGACTGAATAGAAATTCCTCCAAAATTGACGTCCACAGACATCAGCATGGATCTTACAGATGCTGTTTTCAGTAGATTTATTTAGTTGGGTTTTTTACGGCTACTCCACCAGTATTAAACTTGAATGAAACGTCCTTTTTATTTACAGTACAGCGGCAGAGTTTACAACAGGCACTGTAATCCCAGCGAACGCAGGGCTGGTCCGGCAGCCGCTGTACCACGGAGGCTCAGGGACACCCGCACAAACACCCAACTCGCGGCGTCTCCAGCAAAAAAACGGGAATTTTTTTCTCCAGCCAAGCAAACGAGGATCACCCAGCTGCTGTGCCGAGCCGGGCAGTGGCAGGACCCGGCCGGGCTCGGGGTTGGGCTGGCCGGGGTGCCTGCGAGGGAATGGCGGGGTTGGCTCTGCCAGGGCACGGCCTGAGAGGGATCCGCGGCAGGGTGGGCAGCCGGTAGGTGTGGGAGATCTAACAGCAACGATAAGTGTCCTTTTATGCATTCATTTTATTTTACTATATTTTATTTGGAATATTTATATATGCCTGGGAGGCACCCAGGCGCGCTGGTGTGGTGGCTGCGGTGAGACGCCCCGTGCACGCTCGAGGGCCTTGCAGGGCTCAACGTTTCACTCGTTCGCAGGGCAAGGATGAGTCTGTTCGGAGCAACGTCGGGCTTTGGTACCGGCGGTACCAGCATGTTTGGCAGCACGACAGCAGATAACCACAACCCCATGAAGGTACGTGTGTCAGCCCCCTGTGCTGCTGTGGTAATTTATCACGCAGGACCTACTGACTCATTCTATAGAAGTAATAAGAGCTCAGTTCACACTTTTCAAAAGTTGTTGTCTCCTGTCCTTCGTAGGATATTGAAGTCACATCTCCACCTGATGACAGCATATCTTGTTTAGCATTTAGTCCACCAACGCTGCCGGGTAATTTCCTCATTGCAGGATCGTGGGCAAATGATGTGAGTATTCTCAGTTAGACATGCAGATGAATAAAGTGCCTAAGCTGCAAAATGGAATCCTAAAAGCTTGTGCAGGACACCTAAAAACCTAACTTGTTGAAAAACTGCAAAATTTATGTCTGGTACCGAGGCACTAAGTCTAACATAGTTGATAACTCATCCACTTTGACAGTGCAAACCCAGAAAGATTAAGTTGTTGATTAAGTTATCATAACAGGCTTTTTTGGTTTGAAGGATGAGATCCCAGCTGGCTCAGGCAGGGAGGGAAGACAAATGTGAGCATGTTTTCTAAGTGTTATGTTTTGCCCAGCTGAGGGTTAAGGGTTCTCCAGGAGAGGGTGGTGAGGGGTTACAGGTTTGCAAGGCACTTTAGAGGTGGGGTTGAGTTTTGACTCTGCAGGTCAGAAAAACATAAGCAGAAAAAATAAGGTTTCCCTAGTTCTGAAAAAAACCAGGTTTTGGTATTTATAACCATACTTTTTGTTGGATAAACTAAGGCTGGGGTCTTCAAGACAAGTTCCTGTTAATATGGTTTATCTGAATTTGCTTCTCCCATTACAGGTTCGCTGCTGGGAAGTTCAGGATAACGGACAGACAATTCCAAAGGCTCAGCAGATGCACACAGGGCCTGTACTAGATGCCTGCTGGAGTGATGTATGTTGTTATTTAAAAACAAATGCACATTTCTTACCAAAAATCTAAATAAATTGGTGTATGACTTGCAGTCAGATGAGTGCCATGTGTAGCTGCAGCCCATGACTATTGCATAGACTTAAATTACTGTGAATGTCTGCTGAGTGTGTCCTAGAGGAATGGGCTGGCATGGAGGTAAGAAGGCTGAAAGTGAGTTTAAAAGTTAGGAGTGTATTAAAAGCTAGATAAAACTAGCACTGTTTGTTCTTTTATGACATAGTTGTCAATAAATTTGGGTTTATGTTTCTTCTTTGTCTTGCAATCCCTGTACATGTTATATTGATATTACACTGTTACTAGAAGAGAGTAAGACTCAACAGTTTTCCATAGAGCCTGTTAATCTCTCGGTTTTATTCTTATTTTTTAGGATGGGAGTAAAGTATTTACTGCTTCCTGTGATAAAACTGCCAAAATGTGGGATCTCAACAGCAATCAAGCAATTCAGATTGCACAAGTAAGTAAAGCCCAAAGTTTTTTTTTTCTTTTTTCTGTTTTTATTAAAAGCTACTTTTCTAATTTTTATATTTTTGAGATAGTGAAGTGCACCTGAACAGGTGATCAAAGTGATTTAAAAACCCTGTGCACGTGTTGCTTCTGCTTTACTTAAGAGAGCTCTTCCCACTGCTGCAGTGATCTCACTGTCACCCTGCTGCATTTGAGGGGCAAAGAAAATTCTGAGAAGTCATTAAATTCACAAATACCAGCTTTCTGCTGCAACAATGACAGAATTACAATTTGCATTCTCAAATTAGAAGTTAATGTCTGTTTGTAGAATATGTAATTATGGTGACTAAAATTAATTACTAGTTATAATTTAAGAAGAGCTAGTTCCTTTAATGATTGCTTCTTGCATGTGTGTTTGTCCTTTCTTTCTTTAGCATGATGCTCCTGTGAAGACTATCCATTGGATTAAAGCACCAAATTACAGCTGTGTGATGACAGGAAGCTGGGATAAAACTTTAAAGGTATGATTTTTATCTGAATAAATGCACACAGAGTGTGCTAGTAATTTGTATATAAAAATATTTACGTGAAGTGAAATTATTTCATTAAGCTCTAATAATGGAATAGCCTCACTTCACAGAGAGTTGCACTATTCTGACTATAATAAGAATGAAACAGTTATATTCTTTTTCCTGTGGTAATTTAAAGTGTATCATGAGCTCCAAGTGTAAGATTGTTTATTTCTCTGTTCCCATCAGTTCTGGGATACCCGTTCACCAACACCTATGATGACACTGCAGCTCCCTGAAAGATGCTACTGTGCAGATGTGGTAAGTCAGGATATGTAATAAACTGGTGCTAGCTGGATAACTGGGACTGGAATAAATTTTGGAGGCTTCTGTAGGACAGGATTTGAATACTGTTAGTGTTTGATGTCTGTGTGATTGTAGTACTAAAACATAATCTGATCTTCTTGATCAGGCCCTGGAAAATAGGGATTTTCATCACACAAAACACGCTTGGTGTCCTTTTAACATCACAAAACTCAGCATGAGGCCTGACCTACCCTCAGTTCTGGGCAAGTTTGTAAACCACCATTCCACTTCACACTGGAAGAATCAGCTCATAATTAGAAGATTTTTGGTGTGTTTAATTTCTCAGTGGCAGGGAAAAGTTGTCTTGTTGTGTTTGAAGACACGTGAATAAATTAACTTTTTTCTTTATCTGCTTCCTATTTCCCTCCCTCTCATTCCTTAAGTTCCTTAGGGTGTTCTGCCGTGCAATTAACACAAGTGTCTCTCTTCCAACTTGTTTTACAACCTTATCCAGGTTCATCCTATGGCAGCTGTGGCCACTGCAGAAAGGGGTTTGATAGTTTATCAGTTAGAGAACCAACCTTCTGAATTTAGAAGAATAGAATCTCCTCTGAAACACCAGGTAAATAATAATATTTGTATTTATACAGATCGTTGACATTCTGGGCTTGACATTTTTTGTAAAAACTTGGTTTTGAAACACTGCATGTTATCTTAGCATGGCAATGACCTGGTTTGCCATTGATCTGTTGCTGGTCTATTACAAGGATTTAGAAATTTAAATACTATTACCCAAATTCTCAACAGAATTTGAGCTATTTGTTGACCTTGCTAGTGGTTTTGCTTTAGCTTGCATTGATGACTTTGAAGTTTGATGTCCTTGTTGAAAAGATGTCTCTGTCTGAAAGTCCTTTGTATCTTTTTCAAATTCAGCATCGCTGTGTTGCTATTTTCAAAGACAAAGTGAACAAACCAACTGGATTTGCCCTTGGAAGTATTGAAGGCAGAGTAGCTATTCATTATATCAACCCCCCAAACCCGTAAGTATTCAATAAAACATCCTCTCTTTATTGCTTAGTTCACAGTGATGAAATTAAAAAGCCTTTTTTTTTTTTTTTAATTTTTCAATTTCCTTTCCAGTGCAAAAGATAATTTCACTTTTAAATGCCATCGCTCCAATGGAACAAACACATCAGCACCTCAGGACATCTATGCTGTGAGTATCCAACATGTGTCATATAGACACTGTACACTCCTCATGTAAAATTGGCTCTGAATTCTTTGTTCTCTTTGACCTTTTATCTTGCCTAAGGCTGTCTTAGACACATTTAAAAACCTGTCATAATAATTCTTTAAGAGAAAAGGCAAATTTTTATACTTCCCATAAAAAAAGCACTATATCAGCCTTTCATTGAATCTGCTTGTCAACAAGTAGAGTTGACACTTGTTAATTTTGCAGATATTGAAACAATAGTTGTGTAATGGCATTATGCATTGAATTATTAGGTACTAGGCCAAAAAGATGGTGTTTTTCTTGTTGCTTTGGTGGTTTTTCTTTGATTGTTTTTGGAGAAAAAAAACCCCAAAAACAAAGAGCTGTATTTAGTTGAAATTTAGTGTATTTACTCTTGTAGACTTTAGCACATTTTGTGTGTCACCATCACCTGTTGCTATGTGTGGTGTTTCACATGGTGTTCTGTGTGGTTCTGCAGGTTAATGGGATTGCATTCCACCCTGTCCACGGTACTCTGGCCACAGTGGGGTCTGATGGGAGATTCAGCTTTTGGGATAAAGATGCACGGACAAAGCTAAAAACCTCAGAGCAGCTGGACCAGCCTATATCTGCCTGTTGTTTCAACCACAATGGCAATATATTTGCTTATGCTTCCAGCTATGATTGGTCAAAGGTAAGAAGGGTTTGGACTCATGTTCATACTTTCAGTTGACAGCTAAGACACTTCTTGTGAGGCTCTTGCTGGTTTCTATAAGTAGTAGATGAATCTTTCTGATTTCTAAGAGAACTTAAAATGGTCATTTTGGCCAGCTGATGAAGTTTAACATTGAAGCTGTGAATTTGTGGTGTTTCAGCTTCAACTGGACAAGATTCTAAACGATGCTGGCTTACAAATGGGGATGAGCAAAATGTAAATTCCCTGATTCAGAGGTTGCTATGGTTGCTCATACACGTTGTGCTGTGGGCAGTGTCACAGGACAGTGTGGCATCCTAACAGCTTCCCACAGAGCTTGTGAAATGCACATCTCTGCTGCCTGTGCAGGGAAAAAAGCTGTGACTGTGATTATAAACACTTATCCCTGTGTTTGAATGCTCTGTATTAAATTTTCACTGCCACTTAGTGAGGCTTTTGATGGTGCTTATTCATGTATTTCTCTTCCACACTTAACAATACAGATGCAGCAGACCCACAGCAAACCATGATCTGTGGAAAATCAATACTTCCTAATAGTTTAAGGAGAGAGGGCAGCAAGCTTGAAATGTAACTAATTTTCATGGTGCTGGGGAGATGATGTTCTTTGTGGTTTTGAGTGAAATGAATGCAGAAGTCACATACATTAACTCAGCTGCATGCCACAGAGAGCTAAAGTTTAATTCACTGCATTGTATTTAGTCCTCTGCCCACATTAAAATATTTGTTGGTGCCAGGGCAGATGAATTCTTCAGTTCTGATGCTTGGGCAGACTGCAGTGGTACTTAGAGATCTGTAGACCACTATTAAGTAGTAAAATCAGTTGGTGCTAAGTACTAACCTTCCTTCCCAGAACCATTTCTTGTCCACAGCGTTGGTAATTTCCAACTTGATGTTGGACTTCAGTAGCTTTATTAGTGTTTACTCTCCCTGATTTGGATACTTGGGTATTAATTTGGTAATGTGTATGCAAATGATATGCAAAACAGGACATTTGCATCTGCAGCTAGGGTATAGAAAACTGCAGTTGCCTGTAGAACTTGGGCTTCACTTAGAAAAAATGCGACTTTATGTCATTTACAAGATAGAAAATATAAAGTGAACCTGGCTGGCCATTAAAGGTTTATTTTTTTTCTCTGCCTCAAATGACATTTAAGAGCAATCATACTGAGTTCTTAGGCTGCATCTCTAAAATAGAACTTAAGAAATATGTGGTTATTTTTTAATTAAAAGGATTTTATACTTTAAAAATAGATAAGAGTCTCTTAAATTTTATTTTATAGTTCTTGTAATTGCTTGTTCTAGCAAGCTGTTTCTAATCTACCAGTGTGGTCCAATATCTGGTTTTAAAGGCTTTAAGATTAAATCTTAATAAACCAAACTGATGGCATATTCATATTCTTATATTTTAAGTAATGCTGATATTTTTTTCTTTGAAGAGAGTAAATGTAGATTATTTTTCTCTTTAGGGTCATGAATTCTATAATCCACAGAAGAAAAACTACATTTTTCTGCGAAATGCAGCAGAAGAGCTGAAGCCCAGGAATAAGAAGTAGTGAGTCTGCCTTGAGCTCCTCTACTTGTTCTGCCCTTCCTGCCTCTGCTCTTCTGCCGTTTGTGCCCTGTTGCACCATGGTTCAGTCAACTTTGGATGACAAACATTGAGCAGGAACTGTAAAAATTACACTAAATGTATTCTGACTTGCTGGAGAACATTTTCCAAATTAAATACTCTGATATGTATGAGAAAGAGAGGCTCGTATTGACATGACTTAACCACTCTCTGTTCCACAGCAATAATGAAATTGCAGCAAAATCAACATCTGGGGTAGATATTCCTGCTTTGAAGTGCAACCATTTGTATCTCTGGATTTATTTTGTTAGTATTACATTAAAATATGTTAATTATAATAGTTCTGGAGAAGTTGTATAAATACTGTATTTTTTGTAAGTACTTGGAGAATCACCAGTAATTCTTCTCAAAGGAGGCTTGTTTTTTTCTTATTAATAATTCAGGGGTTCTTTCATTGCTTTCTGGTTTTTGAAATGGAAGCATTGTCTGCTGTATGCCAGGAAGAAATGCCTTGCAAATAGTTTCCCTCCTTTTTTAGATGACTAGTAAGGGGCCAAGAGCAGTGACAGAAACTCAAGACAGATGATGGGCCCAGTGCAAACTTAAGATTTTTCTGACAGTGCTGCAGTGGATGTGACTTCTGAGCAAACTGCTTTTTCTAGTTCAAAGGAGAAGTTGCAGTGGTGCCAAGTGGTAAAATTAGCTCAGAGTTCAGGAACATGAGCAAACCTTTAAAAGTTTTATTCATGACCAAACCAATGTGTGCAAAATCCCTTTGACCTAAACTTCTTTGAAACGGACGCCTTTTAGAGTTATAAGTTGAGTATTTTACATCTCTTTTAACATGGTTTTCTCCTGTTACAGGGTGTTCAGGACTGAAAAAAATACTCGTTTTTGTATTAACTAGAAAGTAGTGCTGGTGAGCTTCATCTGAGCAAAAATGCTGTGAAACAAAATGAGTGGGTCTCTTTCTGACTTGAATCTACCACTGTTTACTTTTAACTAGCCAGTTGTATACATGCCAAAGTTTTCTTTCTGGAAGTGAATGCTTACTATTCCTGTCTAACTATTGTTTGTTTGATAATGACTGAATAAAAAGGAGAGGGGGGGAGCATGTATAGAATTACATGGCATATTGTACAAATTCTCTGTGAACCTGTAATGGTTTAATGCTGATGGTTACGGATTCATGCTACATTTCAAATAAAATTTTTACTAAATGCTTTTTTATATTCAGAAGTTCTGTTAGAATAATGTGAGCAAGGCAAAGTGCTTCAAATTTAAAAGCAGCTTTTTGGCCTTTCACTGTAATTCAGGGACTTTGCTGAAAGTCCTTTTCCTCCAGCTGCTTGAGCTGAGAATCCAATGCATTTTCCAACTTCTCTTCCACTACAAACGATTGCTGTGGCTTTGCCTGGAAGAATTGGGAGAACTGGTGTGAAAGGCCTTTTGTTTTGTGAGATGAATCAAGTTCATTGCTATTTCAGCAGCCAAACACCTGACAACGTGAGTACAAATGAATCATGGACTCTTCAAACTCTCCAGCCCACTGTCTTTTCATTCCAGACTCTACCCTGTGTTCAGTTTTTGCTGGATGGGTATTTCTGCATTTCTTGCTTGGTATAGAGGAAAATCCTTTAAATACACCCAACTCTGATTTGTTGAAGTATTATCTTTTTCTGTTTTATTTCTCAAGATAGTTTTTTTTTCCTGCTTTCTCTTATATTTTGCACAGTTTTAGATTTCACATTCAGGCATAATTTGTTTTCTTTAAGGTAGGAAAGAGTTCTCAGCACTTACATCAGTAACTGGTCATTTGCTCAAGCATTTCTTTGGTTTCTGTTGACTTTTTTTTTCCCCCCTAAGGTTCTGGTTGTTATGCAGCAATCTTTGGTTGTTAGCACATTTTTCCAGACTTCCCAGTCAACTGAATGCCACCAAGCAACTGCAGGCTCAGGATTAGGTGTATGTGACCACTGAAGTGTGCAGGACTCCCACTGGTATAAACAGGGAAGAATGGAATGTGTCATTGTTTCTCGCTTTAAAAAATAATTTTGTTTAAACACCTAACAATGTGAATGAGTGAGAGAAAATGGATGAGTCCAGCAGGTACCTTTCTCTGGGGTCCAGGGGAGCTGCACCTCCTTCAGTGGCCACTGAGGCCAGCACTAGTGAGTCTTGTTTCAAACACATTATGTGTTAATATGTTGAGTGCTCTGCTGGACTGAATTTCTTTGTCAGTGAGGCTTCAGAATTATTTAGTCATCACTTGCTACTTGTTCAGACTAATTTTAGGAGGACATAGTTTCCATTATGTTGCTGTGCACATTAGATGTGTTCAGCTGGGAGGAGAGTCAGGCTTTGAACTGAATTGTTTTCCATTACCCAAGTTAAGAGAACACATTGGCAATTTGCTCTTCCCTGGAACTGGTGTGAGGTTCTGTTGTAAAGTACACACAGCTGTGTATCCTTCAAGCATCAAAAACGAGAGTTTGTTCACACCCTTTAAAGTGTTAGTGCATTAATTTGCTATTCTATGGCAGTTACCTGTCCAAAAAAACTTGAGTGAAGAATGTAAGATTCTAACAAGCACCCAAAGCTGCTAACCATGGGAATGCTTGATTTATAAAATAACTTCTTCAGTTTTCTGACAGTTTGCTGTCAATGTGTTTTATTGCAGGAAAATAATCTTTGGCATAAAAAGCAGTCCAGTTAAAGCCCTCAAAATGGGAACATTTTACAAGATTTTCAGATGAGTTTCCTGCTGCTGCTCTCACATGTCAGTGGTTTTGCACATTGGTTTAATGAAATGTAATTCAGAAAACTAAATAATTGGCAAAGTTGGTCTGTTAAAGCCTTTCACAGATGAAACAAGACATGTTTGCACAATGGCAGGCAGGCAGAGTATTGATTTACCATCTGCCACAGGAAATGCAATCCTGAATTGGTGAGTACTCCAGTTTAGCTCCTAGGCCAGAAAAGTTGTTCACTGAGTTGTTCTACAGAGAGGTGTGGATTTGAGATCGAGGTGGGATTAGGTGTATGTGGGATATTTCAATAAAACTATTGCTTTATAGCTCAGTTTAATAAGTGCTATTAGCAGGTGAGGTGTCTGAGCAACTGCCCACAATAAGGAATTGTGTCAGATCACTATCACGAGGTTTTCATCCAGCCTTTGAAATGATAGAAACCACTGATTTCCAATTTGTTTGCTTTTTGCAGAGATGAACCTGAGCAAAATGAAATGGCTGTTAATTTTTAAGTCTCCAGACTGGTTAACTAAGTGCCATTTGCAGTCATTTGGGTGAAAATGATTTATTCCAAAAAGCTCAGATGCAGATTCACCGTGTAAAGCCTTTCCCCTGGGTTATTTACCACACAGGTGATGATCATCATCTGGAGCTGCAGCACACAATAACGACTGGAACAAATTCCCCATAACTTTCTCTACCCCGGCAGATGCAGGATGCACAGAATGCTAGTTTGAAGCCGTTGCTGTAACTCTTCTGTGGTGCCAGGTGATGGCAGTGCTGATGGCTCCTGAGCACAGCTTTCCCTGCAGCATGCCTGGGGTTCTGCACAGAGCTGGAGTGCTGCTGGAATGGTATGGTTATTTGTAAAAGCAAGTTATCCCAAAATACTCAGGGAGCAGAAGAAGATGGAAATAATTTCTATTTTTGAGTTTTTCAGGAGTGTACCTGGTATCCATAAACATAAACCAAGTTTTTAGAGCTATCTATGCAATGCTCTTTTAGCTGCTCAGCGAGACATCTGACCAAGCAGGTCATGTATTTGTTCCCCTTCTCTCACTATCAGGCCCTGAAGGTTCTCTGAACCAAGTCAACCAAAAATGTTTCTTCTTCCCCTCGCTGCTGGCCACACAATTCCTGGGCTCCAGGCTGATTCCTCCCTTCCTGCTGGCCTTGAGGGTCCCAGGCTCCTGTGGTGCTGCTGAGCCCATCACAGACAGGGAAGTGTAACCGCACCCAGGGCTCTGTCTGTAAAATTATGGAGCTAGAAATCCTCAGTGCAGAGCTGGACACTGACCTGTGACCCCTTCATGGCCACGGGTGCCTCCACTGTCCTGTGCTTCCTCCGGACTGAGTGACATTCTGTGACATGATTAACAAGCCTATATGATTGTTACATTGATACACTAAGCCATGTGTTAAGATCCTCAGACCTGCAGAGGGTCCAGGCTATAAGAAATTAT
This sequence comes from Toxostoma redivivum, assembly GCA_013397375.1. Taxonomy (NCBI): domain Eukaryota; kingdom Metazoa; phylum Chordata; class Aves; order Passeriformes; family Mimidae; genus Toxostoma; species Toxostoma redivivum. Next base: position 2,610,108 of record VXBI01006779.1, on the reverse strand, counting down.
AAATTTTGTATTATGCTACTTTCAGATTGTACCATATTGATGCTACTTCTAGAAGTCCTGTGCCATACTAATCATAAATTTTGTGCTATGCTAATCAGAATATCCTGCTGAGAAAACCTTGACTGTAACTACAGTTTAGTGCTGTCTTTATGCTGCCAAAGACCCCTAAAAGAACCCATCTGTCCCCTTAGTGTCATGTGTAACAGGTGTTATTCAAAAGGAAAAAAACCCAGTAATATTTGCACTGACAGAATGTTGTCTTTGCATACCTCAGACTGTGAGTTGGAGTAGGTAGAACTGTATTTCATCCTGCAGCTGGCGTTCAGACAGCTGGAAGCCATCTACTTGCATTTCCAGGTAAGCTTAGGTTTATATACAGCAGTGCAGGCCCCATCCTGCTCTCAGCAGCAGGACAGCCATTCCATGAGAAGAAACTGCTGCTGTTCTTCCCTTGCCAGTGAGAATAAATGGAGCAACAGCAGCTGGTGGCTGGCTGTGGTGCTGAGCTGAGAGTGGCTGCACAGCCCCAGGTAGGTCCCACCTGATGCAGAATGAGGAGGGTAAGCCTGGTGCCTGTGCCAGTTTGAGCTCATTCCTTCCTCAGAAGCAAAGCAAACTTCCAGGTGTTTGCACCATTTACCTGCTTCTGAGATGGAGATGGTGCTACACTTGGTTAAAGTAATTCACATTTTTAGGTCTTGGTTGTAAGGTAATATGAGACTGAGGCAGCACCACAAAGGGGACCGTGTGCCTTGGGAACACTCATGCATGGACAGAGCAATTCCAAATGTTGTGTTGCATCAGTTCTGCAAATGCTTTTTGTTACAGTGCATAAAAGATACAATACCTGCCAGCATTAGCTTTGTAAAGAGAGACCGTTTTCTTCTGTTGACTAATTATCCAGTGAATATATTCAGTTTGAAGGGACACTTCAATAATTTAGCAAGCATGTGCCAGGTAATACAGGAGCTTTTGTCTTACTGGTGGCACAGATCTTGAATGGTGTGTAACCCAATCCCTGGCTTTATGTATTCAAGGAAGTGTTTGGTATAGCTCCTGTATCAAGTGCCACAGAAGAGCAGGCCTAGATAAGAGATGAAGGTAATGCTCTTCCCTGGGCATAGGGAAAGTTTACCCTTTGCTGCCCAGGGTGTCTTTTGCAGGCAGTAACTGCTTTATGTTTGTGAGGTGTGGGTGTGCTGAGATCCAACAATGAGTTTGTTGTAGGAATAGAAGGATGCTGCAAACTGCGGTTAAATACCCAGGTCAGCTAAGCCTGTCCTTGGGGGTGTATTAATAAACGCTTTGACAGGGAATGCTTTCTGTCATTCATGTTTCTTAAATGCAGATCGTTGGTTTGCTGACCAAAGAGAGGGGTAATGTTCAGCTCCTGAAAACTCAAGTAAGATTTTCTTCACCCTTCCCAAGGCACTTCCTCACAGTTGTCATCTCTCAGAAAGGTATAAGCTCAAATGCCCTTTTCTGACCCACTGCCAACTGGTTCAATCACCTTCCTTTCCTTGCCTATAAAATGCAGCTCACTGCTGATCTACAGCAAAGGGAGATCCATTTTGTTTAGAATGTGCCATGATTATTGCACTCAGTAAAGGGCAGAGATAATGTAGTAGCTCAAACTATTCTCAAATGACTAAATTGGAGTTCAAATACAATCTTTACAACCTTTTTTTCTTTGGAAGGACAGCTGTCTGCCATGCTCCTGCTGTAACAGTGGGATTTATATGGAGTCAGGTATCACTTACTGACAGGTAATTGCTTTCTGCAGATACCTGACTCTTTTCCTTGGAGGTCTCCCTTTCCTAAGTAATGCTCATTCTTGGTCTGTAGCAGCAGGGCTGCACACAGCAGTTGGTTGTTTAGGCATAATGTTTAATTTATGGAGTAGTATCTTATATAATTGTAAAGAACATCTACATTTGTGGAACGTTGTCAGATTTCAAACACGAGTATGTAGCATTTCAGAAACACTTTCACTGGGCTGAAACAGCTTTTCAAAATGCCACAGAAAGACGGCAAATGTCTGTTTAAAGAGAACAGCTTAGCAAAACCTTGTCATTGAACCCTTTATAGCTTTTGTTCAGCCATTGGCTGTGTGATGCAGTTGGAGTCATTCTGCAGTGCTGATCTGTGTCTGTTACAATGGCTGAGCTCATCCAGCTCATCATCTGAGCACCTTTCTTTGGTGGTCCTGCAAACAGCAGCAGGGAGATGAGAGAGGGGATGATTAAACTCTAAACTGTTCTGGATGTGGCTTGGCCCAGGGTCTATTCCCCACTAGTGACATACTTGCTGCTTAACAGGCCTCCTTATGGATGTCACAGCCACCCCTCTGGTAAGGAAACAGAAGAGTGGTGGTTTTTTTCTCCTTCTAGGCTGATAAAAATGCCCTTTGAGGTAAGAATGGCCCTGGTACCCCAGGGCTGGCAAAAGGAAAACCATACTCCAAGCAGCAGAATGGATTTCCTGATTTAGTACTGATCCATGCACTTCATTCACGAGCTTGACTTCAAAATACAGATCAGCTGATCTGCCAGCCTCTGTGTCCTCCTCAGAATGCATGTAAAACCTGCCCTCTTCATTGACTTGCACTTTCCTTTATGTGCTTCCCCACTAACTAGAGGCATGGTGGGCACTAACTGGGCCATGTGATTTAGCCTGCCTTTCTTTTCCTTGTCATGTTCAGCTGATGTCATTGTCCTGTTGCAATGCTGGACTCCCTGTTGAGCTGTTGATGGCTTTTCCTCATCAGGAACCACTGCTCCAGCAGCCTGGATGTGGATTTTGGACTGTCAGGAGCCGGCTGGCATTGCCCAAGTGAGCTTTGACCCTTCCAGTCAGTGGCTGTGCTGCCCTGCTGTGGCACCATTGTAATTGATTCTTTTTGCAAAAGGTCAGTTTTGGACTTTTTGAGATCATGTAGAAGCTGGAATCATCCTGCCCAGATTTCAGTGCGGGTAACTCTGTTTTTCTTTTAAAATACCTTTCCAGGTTCCATGGATAAAGTTTCTATATCCAGTGCTGATATGTTGGTTTGTTGTCTTGACATCCCAATTGTGTTTATATCCTGTTCAGAGCCACTGCAACGAACTTTTGCTGCCTTGTGTTTAAATAGAGTAGACATGGTAACTAGAAGGCTCTAAGAGTTTCAAACAAAACCTTTAAGGAAGGTTAGTTGCCATGCTAATATTTTTTTCTTTTTGTGTATGTTCTTCTGCACCTGGCCAGGTTCATTGTGGGAATTAAATACCTCTTAAAAGTATCACAACTAGAAAAGTGATATCAGAGTAGATGGATTATTTATCTCATTGGATGTGATGTGACAGAAGAGTCTGGATTAGTGAGGACTAAAATAGAGTACATGGAGAAAAGGACCATGAGGTTAAGGAGGGGATCCATGGATGAGACCTGGGTGTGCTCACCTGTGGGAAGGGGGAAAGAAATTGAGTCTGCCCCAATGCCGTGGATGTGTTCCAGCTCTGGAGCCACTTGTCTTTTGCTGTTAAAAATATCTGTTGTGTCCATACTGCTGTGCTCTACATCCCAGAGCTGAGACATCTTGTTTAATGTTGTTCTGTGTCCTGACTATTCCCTGGCTGGAGTGGGTGGGCAGTTCCTGCTCAGTTTGTGCTACCAGTGTCACGTGCACTCCCATGAAAAGGTCATGAGATGTGGCCCTGGCAGCTTTGGCAGAGATTGTTAGAAGCCTTCTGGCACTTTCTTTTTTTAAATCAGAAAATACCACTTAGTTTTAACATAACTTCACAAATACTTGAAAAAATTATTAATGCTGTTTCAAAAGGCCTTAATTTTTCTGCTTCCTTCCTTTAAAGAACGTTAAATTATTTCTTGTTAATTTTAAAATATAGTTTTATGGTTTTCAAACTTCAAAACTATGAAGTTACAATTAATATTTTCCCAAAGTACATAATAAAATGGAAATAGCAAAAATATTTGTTTAACTATTTTGAGATGTAGTTTGCATGTTTGACTCAAATGGAATGTTTTTTTCTAAAAAACTTTTTGAGGGAGGAAAACCCTTCTGATAATTAAATCCCAGCCTGAGAGAGATGGGACAATATTTCCATTAAAGAGAGACAGCGTTTCTGTGCAGGAATTCAGGAAAGGAACAGTAACTTTATTGGAGGCTGTGTTTAGCAGGTAATAACAAGTGGTTTCATCTCCTCATCATTCACTCCCTTCTCCCTGTGCAGATTTGGGGATACTTGAGCCAGTTCCTGAAGAGACTCTTCCTCCATGACATCACCAGAGTCAAACTTGAAGAAATGGGCAGGTTTTTGGCCCACATATTAAAGTTCTGCTGAGATGTAGATACTGTCATAGAAGGAAAATTTTCTGGATCTGTCTCACAGCTCCTGTTCCCCAGTGCTTACTGCCAATGGGGGAGTTGTGGTAGAAGATCTGGAGAGAAACTTCTGTCCCAGAAACCACCATGAGTTGTCATTTGCTTTTTCCTGTTCCTTTTCTGCTTCTAACCCTTTATCATCCCTTTCCTGCCTTCTGTGAAGTAAAGAAGAAACTAAGACCAGCTAGTGAAGGATTTCCTGGATTTGCTGCATAATTTAGTTGCAGTATGAAGATCTGCACTTTTCATCAGTCATTCACTAAGAGGTCAAAGAGAGATCATCCCCAAGGTCACAGGAAAGGCAAGGGTTACCATTGCTCTAGGCCAAGACATTACAATACTGATGATGACAAAACTATTTGGCAGAGATGCCAGCAATGCCAGAAAACAAGCCACCATCCTAATCAAGGGCAGTATTTTGATTGCTCAGAAAGCCAGCCCAGCTCCCTGCTGTCACAGTGTGACAATCCCCAGCCCAGTGTCATTCCAGCTCCCCAGAATGCTTTGCCAGGGCTGGGGAGAGTCTGTAGACACAGCTCCCAGGAGATGTACCTGGACAAACAGTGAACTGAGGATGGTGGAAGAGAAATTCCCCAGGGGCAGAGCAAAAAATCACAAAGAAATGTGACTACTCAGGGTGGCTACAGCACATCTTCACCACTGAAGAGAAACCACCACAGGGTCCACTGAAACACCTTTCCTTGCTGCCCTGGTCCTTCCTGGTCCCAAACAGGTGCTTCATCCTTCCCTGATACATGGCTGGCACAAGGGCATGTGGAAGGAAAAGTGCCAAGCTCTGCTCTGAGAAACTCCTGGGAAACAGTGATGGTGGCACAAAGAGCAAAGCACAGGATTCCTGAATATTAGACATTCTCCCTGCTGGCAGCTGCAGAGGTATGAGCAATGTGATGGCACAGCCTCTTAGTTTCCTTGGCCATGTTTTATGCCTTTATTTTCATCTAGACTTATATCCAAGGCTTGCAGTGCACTTCCTGTGGCAAGATCCTCCGAGCAGTTATGAGCTCTGCAATGTCTCCTCCAAGCACCTTTTTTTCAGGAATCTTGTTTGCAATTACCATGATTCTGTTTGTCCTTTGTCATGGCACAGATATGCAATTTTTGTTTTGTGAAAGGACAAAATGTGAGGGCAGGAAAGTTTGGAGAAGTAAAATTAGATTTTTAACAGCATTTCCTTTAGCCACACTCCAACATATGCTGGTGGTCCAGCAGAATTGAGTGAGGTGTCCCATTTGTTGTTCTCTCAGTCCCAGAGTTACCAATGTGCATATCCATGTGGTTTTTTAATGCAGGTTACTGGAACATTAAGCTCTAGATGCCCAGTAGAGCTGATGGTCTGCTTGTGTGCAACCAGTGTAGCCAGCAAAAGGAAACAGAGTTCACTCAGCATCCCCAGTTCTGGAATATTCAGAAGAAGAAATAGTCCTATTGGAAGATTCCTACAGAAACCAAAGCCAAAAAGCAGCCCTGATTGGGAACCTCCTCTGCTCAACTATTTTGTTACAAGTGGCCCAAAGAAAAATGATTTTAATTTTTCAATTCTTGTTGTAGCAAGCAGCTCAATGGTTATGGTGTGCTCAGGGCATCAAACCAGAAAATCTGAGCCAGAGGGCCCAGATGCAGAATTTCCTGTGATAACCTAAACCAAATGCCCCTGCATGCAGCTCCCCTCAAGATCTCCCTGTTCACAGCCTCGCTGGTGGCCAGCATCCAGACTGAGCATTAGTAAAACCAACAAACCAAACAGTTCCCACAGTAAGTCCCTTGCTCTCCAGTTAACTTATTTAACTGTGGAGCTTCTAAGGGGGATGTTTCATCTGCTGTTGTTGCAATAAGCGGGTATCCATGGCAAAACCCAAGGGCACTGCCCTACAGCAATGAAGTCTTGGCTAAGCAGCAGCAGGAACTGAAAAAGGTCAGAGCTCCACAGCAGCCCTGCTCCATTTTAAAAATAAAGCTCATCAGTTTGCTAAGAAATGAGGCAGGTTCTTCAATGCTTGCAGATCAGACCTGGGGTGCCTCAAATCAATTTTCCCAAAGGTATTGGGAGAAGAAAGGAAAATGCTCAGACAAGTCTACAAGGAGAGCACCACGGAGCTTCACTGCCATGGGAGGAACAAGAACAGAAGGGACTCTGGGGCTTTGCAGAGGCCAAGGAACAGGGAACACTCTCCCTGCTGCTCTTTCCCTGTCTCTATCCTGTTCTTGTGCTCCCAAAGGTATAATTTCCTGCTATAATTTGTTTTTCATCCTTTAGGCAGGGACCATTTCTATATGGTTCTGTCCCCTGATAGTCTTGCAGTGCCACCTTCTCTAGGATTTTCAGTGGAATCCAGCACATTGGTTTGGTGATCTGCAGCTGTTCCATTCTGCTTCTTGGATAACACAGCTGAAGTCCACCAGAAGGAGCCTTTGTGTATCAATTCTGCATAAGGCTTGAGGAATGTATAAACATGTAAGTAAAAACACAGAGAGTCCTCTTAGCTGTGTTGAATTTTCATAAAATTAATCTTCCCAATCTGAATGAGAATAGGATACTCTGGATTTGCAATACAAATCCTGTACATTAAGGATATGGATGGTTGTGTACCCACTGCAAAAGATGACTTTTCTCTCAGCCTCCTCATTGATTAACCTGTGTAATTTTATTTCTTAATAAACCCAAAGGACTCAATGCACCCTTACAATAGGTTATATCATGTCTATGTTCTTCTTTTTGCTTGCAGTCTGCTCTTAGATTTGTGCTAAGCAATGTCCTGCTTTCCCCAAGGCAGCTTCATACTTTGAGATATCCCTATCTTTGCAGGAGTTATCTTTGACCAGAGAAAGTTGAAATACATTCTTCTCAGGTAAACCTATTGTTGCAGTAAAAGCACAGGGAGGTGTCATCAAACTGACTCTGCCAAGCTCCTGCACCTTTGATCTGATGGCTGGATTTTATCTGTAGGTGATTTGAAGATGAGTGCTTTTCACAAGAATGAGGCAGAATAAATAAAAACAAATTAATTAACTTCCATAAAGTTATCCTTACTCGCTTTCTCTTCCCTTTCCTGCTGTGTTTGTGGTAACAGCTCATTAGAGCCTGTGTTTGCAATAGCTGCACCATGAGACAGGAGATTTCATTTCCCGTCCTGCTTTCCAGGATGTGGCAGAACCGAGGCCACCTCCCCCAGCGGTACCGGGGCTTTGTGGCGCTCACCGAGCACAGGTTTAGCCTTAACTCCTTCCTGTAAGACAACTCCTGTTCCTGCCTCCAGGGAAGGAGCTGGGATTTCTCTCTTGAGAGGTGTGGGGCTCATTTTGCAGAAGAAAAAAGCCTGTGCTCTTTTTCCCCCCCTGAGCAGCATCAGCACTGAGAACAGAGATGCTGCTGGTCTCTCTTTGGAGAACTTTGCCAGCCCCGCCTGCCCTGCAGAGGAGCCGGAGTCTGGTTGGATTATTTGAATCTTTGCCATCATTTGGAGCAGAATGAAGCTCTGTAAAAGGACAGTGACTGAATGCCAACTGGGTTGTCATTAGCTCGGGCAGCCCAGGAAGCAGCTGATGTGCAGTTTGTGGTGGAAGTCATGCAGACAGAAGGGGTGACTCAGGGGTGGAGAGGCCCCAACCCTGCTGCAGTCCAGCCCCAAAGGTGTATTCCAGGATTGCTGTTTGGATGGACCAGAGACAGCTGCTGGCTTCACAAAGGCTCCATGGACCATCCATTTGCAGAAGGCTGACAATTTTTCAGTGATGTTGGGTGCTCCTGGCCCAGCTCCATCTTTCTTCCACAGTAATCAAAGGAAATGTGCCCTAGTCTTGAAGTCTGGTGCTTCAGGACTGAAAAGCTTAATGGCTTTCCTTGGCTTTTTTTTTTTTCTCTCTTTTATGAAGCATAGGGTGTTTAGAACTATGGAAGCAGTGCAAGAAAAATATTAATGAATAACTATGGAGTGCAGACATTAATGCATTCCTTTCTCTTGAAATAACTGGCTTTTCTCTGTGGGGTCTGTAACAAAAAAAAGTGTCTGCAGAGTCTGAACCTGCTGTATAGAAGCCAAAGTAGATGATGATTTGGAACTTCACTGGCTTTTTTTTTTTTCCCTGCATTTATCATGTTGCAAAAAAATCTCTTTCCCTGAGAAATGATAAACGTAAGGCACAGGGGCAGTTCTTGAGATTCTGGGTGATGGAAACTATGAATGAATAATGATTTTTGGGATCCTCTCCCATACCCCAAACTCCAACTGATGCTGGAGAAGAGGAATTAAAGCATTGCAAGCAACCCACCATTGGAGCTTCCCAGTGGAGTATGAAGTAGCTTTTCAGCTTTTCCTGCAGTTATGGACCAAGGGGTACATGCAGCAACTATGGGGCTGTGCTAGAGTAACAATTCTCCCAGGGTGGACTCACAGGTCAGGGCAGAAACCTGCAGGTCCCGTCAAAGGCAGTGGCACTTCACAGCCTCGTACTTCATATCAGGAGCTGCTCGTCCTTTCTTGGAACAAAATGTAAAAGAAGAAGAGTGGAGAACCCCACTGCTGACTACCAGTGGAACTGGGACTGGTGCATCCCTGTCCCCAGAGAGGCTGCACAGGTTCAGATCCAGGCGCCCAGTGGAGGAGCAGGAGGCTTAAGAACCTGCTTGAGAAAGGTTCAGAACTATCTTTGTTCGCTCCTTGACCCCCTCCCTGGCTGCTCCGCCTCGGAGATTGGGTTCAACACCATCCCTTCCTCCTGCCCTGGCTCGGACCGCGCCTTTGCCACGCTGTGTGCCACAAAGGCTGCGGGCTGGCTTTGTCCCCGTGCCCGAGCCTGCCGGGGCCCCAGCCCTGCCCGTTGCGCTGGTTGTGCAACANACTTACACCAAGATCTTCGTCGGGGGCTTGCCCTACCACACCACCGACTCCAGCCTGCGCAAGTACTTCGAGGTCTTCGGGGACATCGAGGAGGCGGTGGTCATCACCGACCGGCAGACGGGCAAGTCCCGGGGATACGGCTTTGTAAGTCCCGCATCGCTCCGGGGCGGGACGGGCGCCGGCGCTGCCCCCGCTGCCGCCCGTGCGCCGGGGAAGGGCCGGCAGCGGAGCCGCGGGCTGGGAGCCCTCTGGAGCCGTGACAGACTCCCGGTGTGGCCGCACGGACCCCCCGGTGCCGGGCGCTGCGGAGCCGCCGCCCGTCCCGTCGCTCCGCGGAGTTTGTGCCCGCTGCGGGAGCGAGGGGCTCGGTCAGGACAGAGGCTGGGCTGGGGGCTCGGGGGGAGGCCCCCGGTGTTGGCCGAG